>LKNJ01000002.1:219562-548041 GCA_002120245.1 Maccullochella peelii
TATATATATATATATGTTGTACAAATTGAGCAAGCTCAGCAGTACTAATTTGTATGGGTATAGACTTTTTTAAAACACAAATCAGTCACTAAAGCTTATGTGAACAAACAATTAATGCAGAACGTAACACCCATGTTTGTAATTCTGTTTTCATTAATGACTAGATTATCAAACATTATCACTACATTTGATCACAGTGTGTTCAATCTAAGCATTTTACCACTCCCGTCTGTAACAGTTTGGGCTGTGGAAGCTGCAGGTTTTATTTGTCTTCTCCGTTTCTTTAATTTTAACTTCCTCCTCTACTTCTCTTTTGTGCCAGATTTCGCCGTACTCCAAAATAAAAAAAATAAAAAATCATGTTTTTGTTGCGATAGATCTGTCATTTACACAGATGCTCATGTTTAGCTGTGGTCACTCGGCGGTTTTTTACAAGCAAATCCAACTGAACTGCTCATACTGATGAGCCTTCTTTAGTAATTCCCACACAAATATTTACAAAGCCAGCACTAATGGTACATAAACTTGTGGACATACACCATATGAACAAAACTATATTGTACATAATAACAGACATGCTGACTGTAACATCTGGCCACAAAAATTGGGCTTTCTCTGGCAAGTTACAGCAATGATTATAATATGCACAGCTGCTGTCAAATAAATTCAATAAGTAAATCAACAAACAAATCAGCACATAGCCTACTATAGGTATAGGTAACTGCCATAACTCACTCTTGCTTTTGTATGAAACTGTTTCTTAGCGTAAGAACAAATGTATCGATCCAGATCCACACTATGCAGGTTTTGTTCAAGTCTTACTGCTTTGATTTTTTACAACTGCTAAAACAAACTATTACACTATAATTTTACTCCGATACCTCATTAATTGTGATTACTTTTCTGTTGTTACAGTGAAGCTATCGACAGAAACCCTGTCTTCTGATTACATTTAACTGATTGAAAATAAACTACACCTGTGAAAGCTCTGGTTCAGTTGTAATCAATTAAATACAAAATAGTCTGCAAACATGTATAAAAGCACAAGTGTCCAAAGTTATTTCTGAGTATTTCTATGCCATCATTCATCAGCCTATTATCCAGTTTAATTTTATTTCACCTTTGTAACTTAACTGTTTAGAAGTACAGACAATTGTGAGTGCTTTTCCACTTTATTAGTTGTTCATTCGCTAATGACACTGGGTATTGTGTTATATAAAAAAATGAACTGAAAATAAAAATAAAAAGCTCTGTGCACACACACAAACACACACACACACACACACACACACACACACACACACACACACACACAAAGAGTACTCCAACAAGTAGTGACAAAGAGGTTGTATGCTTTCTTTCTGCTCCAAAGAACCCAGTTTGTCTTTCACCACAGCTTTAAAAACACACAGCTTAAAGTGGTACTTAGCTGAAAGAGATCACAATCCCTGACTAATGGTTTAACAGCACAAAAACTCACATGGCCTAACTGGCACAATTGAATCCCAACTACTAAAACAGCGTACAGTGAGGACACGGCCATCCAACTCATTTCAGAAATGCAGAAATTAGTCAGAACCTGCCATGTCAACATGTGCCCAAAAGCCAGGATGCTAATTCAGTTTTTCATCCTTGTTTTATTTGAAACACAAACCAAACTAGCTGTCTTCCAGCGGCTGCTTTGGATGGAAAGGCAAATGTGTTTACTTTCCCTGGGAGAAGGCTTTCCAGAGTCACAGTTCGTCTCATCAGCGATAATGGCAAAGCTTTTCCTGGACTGATTTAAAGTGACTGTTAGGTTAAGACAAGAAGGATTTACACTGGTGAAGGATAAAGATCTTTCAACTTCAGAACCTTGACAAGAGACTAATGAAACTGAGCCCTGAGTGCTTAGTATTTCAGTTTATATTTTATCTTTTTCTCCAGTGGCTGTATTTCTTTTTGAACAGGGATGACCCTTACTTGACTTTATCAATTCATGCACAGTTACTAAACCTCTCAGTGTAATGGAGTCAACCAAAGAAACTACTGTACATATACATAAATACTCCATTCCTTCACTGCAAACCACCCACATTGTGTTGCCACTTAAAATTCACCTCAATGTATGATGCTCTATCAAATATGCATGCCCCTTTCCCCTTCCACATCTTGCTCATCAATAGCTATCGACTGGTTCTAAAATAGCAATCCAAAGTCACCCGTGGTGAAATCTAACCTCTGGGTTTTGTTATTTGCGTCAACGTACCGGTGAGAGTGTGCTGCGGCAATTGCTTGCCATTTCTCATTAAGAGCGACAGCAGAATTGGCCTCTCTTCCATTAGTGGAGATCATGAGAGAGAAGAGACGCTGTGTGTGCGTGAGAAAGAGAGTGACAGAGAGGATGAATGAGAGACAAGGGGGGAGAGAGAGGACAAAAGAGTGAGAGAGTAAGAGAGTAAGATAAGAGAATCAGAGAGACAAAACCACGATAGAAGGACATACAAAGAGATAAAGCGAGGGAATGGAAGATAGAATAGTCAGAGGAGGCAGCTTCCTGTGCTGCCACCCCCAACTTATGAGGGTTTCTTTGCCGCTCTGCCTTTGAGGCTTCACTAGTGTCACATTAAGATCATCCATTTGAGGATCTGAGACAAGCCTTTGATGTTCTTTGTGCATACACAAACAGGAGAGTGGAGTGCTCCTTTGACAATTGCCAACTCTACAGAAATATCTTTTTGTATTCTGAGTCTCTGGCCTGCTAGGGACAATGTTATCATCAGAGGGTGCAGCGCCAACTGGTGAATAATTTAATTCACCTGTTCATATTTCATCACTGAATACAATAAATGGAAATTTTTCCACCCATACTCTCTAAAACGTTGAGGGAAAAATGTTCCCGGACCCCTTGCTGTCATTGCTTTTTTTTTTTGCTGCTTGGCAGGTACAGCAGGTGGACAAAATAACTGAAATGCCTAACAGTGTAGGAATATCAAACACCTTCCAAGAAGTAGAGTAGAGGGCTTAGAAAAAGTGGAGTGCTCTAGAGAAAGTTTGTGAATGTATGTAGACAGATACTGTAACATTCATCAAGAAGGAAACGTGTCTTGTTCTTTCAGAAATGAAAGTGGTTGCGGCTACAGAGAATTTCTTTTCTTGAAATATTAGACAACTATGATGTAACCCTGTTTGCACCAGGATCTGAAAAGCCTTGTGTTCCTTGTCTGTTAATTGACCATTTACCAGACCTTGGTTGTTGAGCAGCACAATGGGAATAAGCCTTAGGGCATTTTTAAGGCACTGTTATATTTTCCGATAATATTTGTGGTTTGAGCATCTGTGACATAACAGACCTATTATACTTCAGTCAGCCATTTAAATCACCAGTTAGCCCCGTAATACCCTGATGACTTGTCATGGTCAGTGTATATAATAATACCTTACCTCTTGCTGGGCTAGGCTCCAGTTAGTGGACCTTATGACTATGACAAGATGGCTGCCTACAGTATATAGGACATATCTACCACTACAGTGTTTTCAGCAGTCGGCAACATGTACTATTGTTTTCGTGTGATGGCTTTTTCTGAATAATAGCTCCCATAATTACTAGCTTTGTTAAGCACATAATGTACAGTTTTTGCTTTGGCTGTGTCACAGAGGTTTTGATCCAGTTTTGCATTTTTTTCTCCCTTTTTCTCCACAATGAGCAATTTCAATTGTATCGTTATGACTGCTTACTCTATTGTTGGCCTGAGTAGAGAGTAGGCAGCTACGTGCCCCCTCAAATACACATGGAGTCCACCAGGCCTCATCAGGAGGATATAATGCGGTCAGAGGTTCACACTATCTCTCCGAGATCTCACCCCCTCTGTGCAGACACCCTGACCACCTAGAAGAAGTTGCTAGTGCAGTGACATGGACATGATCTCTCACTGGGCCTGATTTATGAAAACTTTTGTCGTCTTAGTTTCATGGTGTTGTGCACATTTTCAGATGTGCGTGTTCAGTACTTTGTTGAATGCAGAATGCTTCCCAAACCATATTAAATAATCCTGCAGTCTATCACTGATGTACCAGCAGTTTTGGCCTCTCTGGATCTCTGTTAGATGCCTTATGGCGCTTTGAAAGGGCTGACTCTCAGACCTCTTTAAAATCTGACTCATACTGCTACTTGGCATTCAACTTAGCACGACTGACCTGTGTAGCTCCCTTTGTAATTGTGATGCTGTTACCTCAAAGCTAAATTTCTTTTTCAGGTGGTGTTTTTGTCCAGTACACATGTAGATGTAGACTTTAAAAGCAGACACACATCCACCCACACACATACAGACTTTGCAACCATAATAGACAATCGACATTCACAAAACTGATGACTAGGAAATAAGAAACCACTTTTACTAGTAATATGTAGGTACCCAGTTGCAGCACTGGGCTTAGCTTTACCTGTTATCCTCTCAAGAATGCTACAGCAAAAATGAAAACACTTGGGGGCACAAACCCCCACGGACATCCACAACACTCAGCACTCTGACACTTCACCACTCCAGTTAGCCACAAGTAGGTAGAATGACAACTTACGAATGAGAGACGCACTGGTATTAGTCGTCCCTAGCTTATTGGAGGCAACACATGTGTAGTTCCCGTAACGATCCTCTGTCATGTTGGTCACTGTGAGCACTGATCTGGAGCTGAGGCTCTTGATGTCGATGCCCTGACCCCTGATAATCCTGAAAACAGAAGACAGTGACAACAAATGAAGCCTTTATTTCTCATCTACATACGAAGTGTAAGGGGTGAAGTGGCATGAGTCAAGGACGGTCCAAATGTTTGTCATCCTTTAGTGGATCTTCATATTGTACAGTACTTCATCACCCTCTTCAACAGATCTATTTATCCCTTTGTCTGTCGCGTCTGCCTTGGAGAGACACTTTGAAGGACTGAGAGGAGAGAGAAATAACCCTGAGGTCAAACAGCTGGGTGCCACTTGACATGTTGTTCATCGTTTTGTTACAGGTGCAGAAGGATTACAATTAATCCTATTCCAGTTGTGCCTGGCATCTGTACTGTGCAATTGACAAATGTTTAATTGTTTACTTTGGTGGTTGTGATAATCTTTAACAGCCTGTAGAGATTAAAATTCACTCTGTAACGGCATATGCTGTGCATCTGAATTGTGAGATTATTGTAAATATTACAGCTGAGCTTGTTTTCATCAGTGCGGTTTCTGTCACTGTTACAGTTTCACATTTGGCATTATAAACCATAAAAACCTCCAGAGAGGAGACATGTTTCTATCTTGGCCTTGCCTTGGCCCCCCATGATCTCTAGCTTGGCTCGAGTTGCTCTGAGAGGCACTCTGAGTTGAAACACTATGTGTGACCTTATGTCCAGCAAATATCCGCAAATCTGTTGTTCCCTCTCCCACGGCGACCTCCTCAAATGTTAGCTGAACATTCACTGATAATCTCAGCGGGTGTCTTGCCTCTTCACTAGTCCAACATCAAACTAGTCAATGCTCCCCTCCGTCATAGTGAAAGAACCCCTCCATCCCTGCATACACACGTATAAACACTCACCCACTTCCATTCAAGAATGAAAGCAGTGACACATCAAAAGAAAGATTTGCTTGTCAAAACTGTCACACTACTTCCGATAGAGACAAACTGCCAGCAGCACTGAACTGATGGTATGGCTGCATCAACACATATCCAAGATAAGAAGTGGCCTTCATTTCCCATACACAGGAAATGGGCAATAGAGTAGTCACAGCCAGTGTTAATGTTCTACAGACGCTACACATGCTCTGTGCTTAAGTCCTTATACTAATGTCCTTTTCATGATGAGGAGTAAATTAAGAAATCACCATTTAGCCATGTAAGAAGTCACAGAAAGAACAAGTCCTTGAATTAAGTAAAGACTAGAATCATGCCAACTTGCCTCCTTAGCAATTTGAATAAATTGAATCCACCCCATAATTACAATTAGCACAGTGTGAGCTGATGATTGAAATTGTGCTCACCAGGAGTGGGTAAATGATGGGTAATGGGGGTAATTTGGTTTTTAAATTCAAGAACTGACACTTGAATCTAGACTGATTGATGTATGTGCCACGAATGATTTAAGCCAGTTGCCAGCAAACATTTTATTAGGATGCAAGCAGAGGACAAGGTGCAAATAACTCTTGCTGGAACATTTATGTGGGCTCTCCCCAGAGGCCGAACAAACTGGAGGAAAAACAAATGCGTTGTCTCTGGGAAAAAGCAAACAAATAAAAACCTCACCTGTCCTATCACACATTCACACTTACTTGTCCACAAACAAGTATGACCTAATAATTGTCCAATGTCAGCATGGAAGGTTTGAGTCCAACTTCAAACAGAGTCTTTACACCACCGTATTTGTGCAGTATGTATGTTTGCGTGTGTGCGTATTTATGTGAATGCATGCATGGATGGTTCTGTTTATAAGTTCTGTTTTTTTGCTGTTTTATTTGTTTTCATGTAAAGCATTTGGAACTGCTTTTGTATGAGATGATGCTACAAATACAATTTGAAATGAAATGAATTGAATCTGTTATTGACTTTGTCTTTACTTACATACAGCAAAACTATTTTCTTTTGTATATGTCACTCCTCTGAAATTTGTGAAGCAGAAGAAGGAATGCTACAGTTTTCTTCCGCTAATATACAGTATTCTCAGGAAACCCAGGTGCAAAATACAGGTAGGGTGGCATGCGTGTACAGTAATTAAGTGCAGCTACACACGTATCAGTCATTTTAATATTTTTTAATTAAAAAACAAAAATCAATAAATAACTGCAGACTTCTGAAATGCTTCCAGTGAACATTGGAACCGCAATTGAGCCATGCTGAGCCATGACGTCGTTATGCAACCAAAATGCAAAGCAGCTGCATCCAGTGGACATCCAGGTGATGCTGCCAATACACTTTATCAAGACAACTCATATAATCAAACTGGGCTCACCTTTTCTCACCCTTGAACCACTCGAATGTCGGAGAAGGTACGGCAGCTGCCTCACACCTTAGCAGAGCTGTGCGTCCAAGACCAACTGCATTGTTTTTCATCTCCTGCGTAGCTGGGGCAACTGGAGAAAAAGAGATAAGAGAGGCAGGTCACACATAGAAGTCAAAAGAAACATATGCTATCACCAGCACAAGGAAAATCTAAAGGAAAAGGTTTAAGTGACAATAAGACAAGGAGCACCGGTGAAGGAGGGTCGTTGAACTTGAAAATGACAACCTCCGACATCCTGGTCAGTGCTCAAATTACTGTGCACAGTGTAAAACTCAACACTCAGAGCCTACAGAGGTGGAGTTGGGGAGGGGAGAGGGCATCCATCCCCAATGTTAGGAAAATGAAATGCACTGCATGGTGATAAATGGCTTAACGGAAGTTCAAAGACTCAATGGCACAGGCAGGTTCTGTGAATGGAAAATGAGGCTCCTTTCATGTGCTGAAATGTGGTGTAAATCTTTCTTCCAGTGTCATGAAGGCAGCTTTACATATGGATGGTTTCTAAAGCAGCCCAGTCCTTTTGTACTTCAAATATTTACTCTTATAGTAACACAGCCTTGAAAGAAATTAAATTAATGAATTGAAGTTATATAGACTTACAACAATGACATTTTATTGAACACAGTTTGAATATGTGGCAGCACTCTTACCATTCCCTTAATCACATAATGGGAATAAAAATGCCTCACTTGTTTGTAATTTGTAATTATGAGCCATCATCAGAGCAATGTTGAATTCTTAAACTTTGGAGGGTGAACTAAATATAATGACCCTCTTTAAGAGATTGAGGGCAAGCAGTGCTTGCTGTAACTAGCACTGTTCCTGACAGAACTGAATGGATACAGGGGTTTATACTCGCTGGTATTATCATGACCGGTTTCCTGCTTCTCCATTTATCAACAGAGGCAAGGAAAGAGGAGAACCAATCATAATAAGGCACAGGGTTCAATCTGACATTGTGTATTGTGTAAACTTGGCTTGACTCCCCAAAGCCTGACAAATAATAAAACTGTTCTAAACACACAATCAGACGCACAGCCATCAGAAATACAGTACAAGGAAAATGACTTTGTATCATTCATACACATTCTGATTAAAAGCCTGTGATACATGGAAAAAGCCCACACTCTTAGGGTCAGTCCTGCAGCTAGCAGCAAATTGTCTGGCCATGTCTGAAAGTGGGATGTGGACTATTTATATTCTGACAATGGGCCTTTAAGAATGAGCTGTCAGTCAGAGCTGTAGCCTGTATCCAGTGGAAGGGCTTGGCCAAGCTCCTGTAAACCTTTACTTCCAATTGCATTTGGAGATGTTCCTAATGGATGACCTCAGTATGGACTGATGGACAACACAACCCTGAGGTACCAACCGGCATTAAACTCTCCAAACTGCAAACAATGACAAATTAATCCAATGAACACATCTGAATAGTCTATTCCTACTGAATAAGATGGTTCTAATGTGTATTCCTGGCACATGGAAGTAGCCACATGCTTCATTATAGCACACATGCAGGCCACATAGATAGATGAGGGGGGATGCAACAGATCTGCGCAAGGTGAAAAAGAAAGAGCATGGATGTGAGCATTTGTACATGTGGTGTATGATCATGTAGGAGAGGCACGCTGAGGTGACAGTGTGCTCTGTGATGATGGATACCCTTTCACCAACCTTCCTCTGCATCTTAATGGCACATTCGTATGACTAGAGTATGTGTATTTTCTGTCCTTGCATACGTGTGCCAATTATACCATTATTTTCCCTCTTCCGTGTCTGGGCTGAATAATCCGAAGGACTTGAAACAGTGCTGGGGCTTTTCCTGTTCATATATCACTGTATGAAATATTGGATGCCATGCTGGGGGGTATTAGCAGACCTTGACTGGATGTCTGTGCTGGTTGTGTGTGTGTGTACACTTGTGTTTATGAAATATCCAAAGTCAAAGTATCAACATTTGTCTGACTCAATCCCGCTCCACAGATCTGTTCAAACTTCTCAGATTGCTTCAGATCTGTATCTATTTTAATCACAACCAGCATTAAATGGTAACCACACTACGAAGACATCCTGCAAAAAAAAGTTAGAAGCATCTTTGTAGAAGAGCTACAACAACCTGCAGCAAAGAATAAGAGGGTTACTAAAGCTTGAGAAGGAACATCAGAGTGTTTAGCATTTGACAATGTGCACCAGAGAAGAGCTGTACAAGACTTAAAGAAAAGGAAGGGAACAAGGAGAGAAAATTATACTGTAACAGCGCTCTACAATATAGAAACATAAGCCAATAACAAGTATGACAAAATCAATGCAGTATGCCGACCGACAGAAGCTTAGTGAATCCTTGTAATCCTCCATTGGTGTCATTGTGCAGGACCATTGATTATCTGAAGCCTCTGAAAGCGCCAGGGTGACCTGGCTGTCGCACTGTACAGTTGCTAGGACAGTGGACATGGTGACTCAGGCAGGTATGTCAATACTTGAAACCTCACACATAGAGCTTCTGTCTTTTATGTTAAAACTGAAAACACAAAACCACTGCCAAACTGTCTGTCTAAATTTGCTCCTTTCATGTAGCTGTTGTATTTTCTTTTTGGAACAGGGAGCATTTTGATGTGTTCCCTTTTATTTATTACCAACTGGATCAGCTATTTGCCAAAAAGAACACTGTGCTTTCTTCAGACTCAAAGGATTTCCTATTTATGGTTAACTTGGATTTCTGTCCTCTATTAGAAGTTGGTTAAAATCCTGGAAAACAAAATTAGATTAAAACAACAAAGGAATCAGGAATTATTATTCATATATTTTTCTTTTATCATCTTGCTGATCAACATGCAATATGAGCACTACAGGCCATCCCTCCCAGTGGTGTAACTAAGTAGTAGTAACTATGAATATAAACCCAAATTCCTACTCAAATGAAATGGTGCCAGACCAGGAATATGGATCATCTGTCATCATCTATCACCTTTCATAAAAGTTCAGACTATACTTTCTATACAATGAGCAGAATTCAAAAGTAGTTTGGGCCCCTAGTAATTGTCCCTCTCATCACTCAAGTCATACAACTGCTGAAACATTTTGGAATAGAGAAAAATATCCCCCATAATTTTGTAGGTGGTCCAAAATGCTCTGATTTTATATGCATCAATAATATCAAGTCTTTCCAATTTAGATCCTGGCACTAAGATCTGTTAAGACAGATCACACCCATAAAATCCAGTCAAATCCAATAATTCCTATTTCAACTTGCTGGCACGTCCTATATCATCATATATTGTGCAATACACTATCAGGATTTGGAGAGTAATGCAAAGTAGTGCACTAAAAATCATGAAAGCCCAATAATCCAGGTAATTTAGTGGCTAGGGAATGCTGTAGTGGTGTTGTAAATCATGCCTGGAGTAATGGTGACTCCACCAGATGGGGGTAAGGGGTTGGGTCCAGGAATAGCACAGGCGCAGCAGAAAAATGGGTGCTGTAAGGCCCTGCCATCTGACAAATGGCCAGTTGTGGGTCGATCACAAAGCGACTTCCATTACATTTGCATTATACAAAGCTTGTCATCAAAACAAAGATGGTGCCTACAATTGTACATCTCTACAAGGTGCATGAATACAAGCATGTTAATGGTGAATAAAATCTTTGACCTTCTCTCCATCTAATATTAATGGACAGGGTTTGTTCAGAAAGCATCGCACCTTAATGTACAGGGCTTCACTGAGTCGCTTGCCTTAAGCAATCCTCTTGTGACTATTAATGATTAATTGGTGTGCTTCAAGATGAATATGATTTATTTAGCTACAAACTATTGTTTGCCAAGAGAACTCAGAACGCAGGGTTTTTAATTAAAAGATCAATTAATAACCCTACCTCTTCAGCCAGATTTGAAAATGAGTTTTCATTGCAATTAAGAAATGGACTCATCAGTGCATGACTTATCAGCTTACACACAGAGACACTGTTCCCCACTGCCATCTGTGGGCTTCATTGTCCTGTTTTTTTGTCGGTCAGGAATGGTTCTGCTGCCAAGATTTATTAATTAATTAAGATTTCTATTCAGAACAGCTAGGGAACATTGTGTTCCTTCTTTTTATACAATGCAAGGCATATAAATAACCGGCTTAGTGTGCAGGACTGTGTGGCTTGACAGCACCAGGGATTCAATCTATTGTCTGGGTTTTACACTAAATGGTTCAAGGTACACACATCCCCACCTATCTTACTAAACTCACGTATGAGATGGTGGGCTTGCTCTGATAAAGACCACACCACAACCAGGGCACAATGTGGAAATATAATTAATGCTACAAATGAGTTCAGTAAGTCACGTCCAGCTGTGTAAACACACAAAACATCCAAGGTATAGACAGTTTGATATAAGTCTGCAATGTTAAATGCATTTGACTTTTGTCAACGTTATAAAGTTTTGATCAAGTTACAAAAAATTGCAGACCAAGCTAAAAAATGAAGTGGCTGTGTGTCAGTCTGTTTTGAAGTGGTACTAGCAAGAACATTTATTCTGCAGAAGATCAAGATTCTGCTCACTTATTCATGCCCAGCATGCAGCAAGGAATCCAAATAGCAATCAAGACGAGAGCTTTGGAGAGATGTAGAGAGATGGATTTACATCCAAACAGCTCGAGGGTACTGGCTTTAACTCTACTTAGGATTGGATCAGAATCCAATTCTAGGAAGCCTTCTCTTTTGAATTGTAAGCCACAGTATTTCAATGGATACTGCAAACTGTCGACAAATGCTCAACTGAGACTCTGTGCCTGATGTTAAAATACTTCCAATAATAGATTTCAGTGAACTGTGGAATGAACATCTATTCTACCTTTGATCCACCAGTGCAATCCACCACTGCACTGAGGCAGATCTGGACACACACACAGTATGTAGGACATGCATTTAATCAAATGTAAATGTGTGTACAGCTATGCAAATGCTATAGTGTATAATGATTCTTAATTAAAATAAAGTGCAAACATGATCACCCTCCACTAACAAGTGTTTAATTTCATGTCATTACTTGTCATTGTAATGTTGGGTGGTCATAAAGACGTGTCTCCTGACCACAAGTAAACAGGTTTAGCCTCTTATTTGTCGGAGATGGCCATGACTCCCCTGAACAACTCTGTCAGGCAACTGAGAGGAGCATGTTGTGGGTGAATCTACCAGGGCAAGGCTTGAATCCCAAACAGGCCCAGATGACGGGGGCTTTAGAGGGAAAGGCAGTGTTGGAGCAAACAAAAGACAAGGTGATGTAAAGAATTGGAAGTATTCACAGTATGCCCCTGCATTTCAATTATGCCCAGATATCTATCAATACTATGGCTGTAATGTCTTCTAGCAGTTAGGGTTAGGGTTGTGCATGCTCATAATTAGAAATGATCACAGTTTTGTTGGCCAATTACTGTAAGCAGGAGAGAAGGTGAGGTGCTCTTTTTATAAACACAGCCATGGTGAATATGTGAGCAGAATTCACAGCTGCAGGGCACTGGAGGAGGAAGGAGGCGTACAAATAGCTGGCAAACTCGGAAGCACAGAGGGCACAGCTTCACTCTGCAAAGCAAGTGAAACCTTGCAATGAAGGAAAACAAGTGATGCTGAAGAGACGCCTGCGCTAGTTTCAACCTGAACCCTACATCGAGATAGGAAGCGACGAGATCAAAGACTCTCCTACCAAACAGTATGGGGGAAAAAAACTAAAAACAAAGTTGAATCTAGTGTGTCAGGAGTACCCAATTAAACTTCCAGATGTGTGCCAAAGACCAGGCTATTGTAATGTAAGGAGAGGTGCTGGGAGTCTGAATATTCTGCTCTAACTTTCACAGAAATCTGGCTGTTACATAACCAGTGGCTTCATATAAAAAAATTATAAAAAAAAAAAAAAAAGGCAGGGTCTTCCTACTCCACATCAATAATTCAATCATCTATGATGCTAACATGGCATCAACTGATCCATCTTCTTTACAAATTTATTTCCTGCAAATTGACTTGTGGCAGCTTTGTGATTATTACATGAATGGAGAGAGACGATCAGAACATCTGCCGTGGTTACAAACAGCTTTAGTTGAAGCATCTGAAACAGTGACGAGCAAATAAAATGTAGCACAACGAGATGGTTGTCTGTGTACTTTCCATGTGTGACTAGTTTGTGCAAACTGTCAAATCCCATCTTGCAACCTTATGGTGTTCAAACTCTGAAGTGTCACTCATTCAATAAGGAGTGAGAGCAGACAGCTCTCTCTGGAGGGGGAGAGCTTTTTAAACTACAGAGGAAGGTCAGACACGTGTGATTTCTCAGCTTGAAAAAGAAGCGGGTTTCAGTTTGTCTTATCTGTATGTGTAATTGTTCTGCAACAAGGTGGCTTCATTAATTAATCAAACACTGGCTTTTTATCTCAGGTGGAGGTTTTCCATGGTTGTATCCTTGTCATTCTTCCGTCCGACTAAGCCACCTAGATGTGATATTTATGCCTTTGAGTCACACTGTGCAGTGAGAATTTCAGCCAATAACGGCACCCACCTGCAGTGAAGATGAATATGTAAATTTGAAAAGTGGGTCAGAGATCAAATTTCATTAGGTAAAATCACTGCTGAAATATCCTTTTGCCAAGCAGGGCTTTTCAGCCAATCTGATTCTAGCATGACCTCCTGGATGACTGCCATCTTTCAGATTTAGCTCAAAAGTATTCAGTCACCAATCATTCTTCACCAGAGGTATAAAGACAAGCAACACAGGCAGGCCAGTAATTTAATTAATGCCGTCCGGTCAAGGTAGTCTTTTGAGCCTAAGAGAAATTCAAGCAGAGGTTGCATGTACTGGACTTAACACTTGGAGATAGCTGCAAAATGACAATGCCTCAAACCTTCTGCCTCTAAATCATCATATCATAGAAAGCCAAATGGCAGGTTTCATGTTATGGAAGGCCTGGTGTTATTAAAACTCCAAACATGCTTGAGCTCAATTTTGTTTCATTACCTTGGTTTGCTTATTTTAATTAGTGGCCTTAATCTGCAATTAGCCCAAAGGTCAACTGTACTCTTAGCTTACAAAAAAAAAGGAATTGTTGTGAAAGCAGAGAGAAATTGTTTCAACATGTATTTAATTAGACTGTTAACTCACGAAATGTCAGTGTCACTCACTCCTGTGCTATCTTATTAGAACGATAAAAGACAAATAGTCCAGACATGACTGATTGATGTTTGTGACTTAATTAAATTTAACTGCTATTAACAAGAAGGATACTCTGAAAGGATCAGTGCTGATACTCTGATGGGGTCAATGCCCACCATGATAGCCTCTTACATAATTTAACAACATCCAATGAAACATGAATAGTTGTATAGAAAAAAATATCATACTGTGTGGTAACTGTTAATGTCTTGTCTGATAAATAACCCTCTCTTTTTACCATTTACCGTAAAATTACAAAGTGTAAAGTTTTGATTTACTATAACTGATCTTTTATCTCTGTAACCTGCACACCTCAGTTGTGGCCTCCGCCCAGGGACTACAGGTGAAAATGAGCTTTTAGCTATATCTGGTACAATACAAGTATTGTGCATTGTGGCTGCTAAATAAACAATAAAATAAATAAATACATAAATAAATGAATATAAATAAAATCTTTAACATGGCACATTTCACGCCTGACACCTGCAGAATGTCCCAGGAGAACCTTTATGAAGTTGCGGCTGATTTTGTCAGCAGAGTAAAACAGCTGTTTGAACATGTGCACATGCAGTGCAATTTTTTAAATTTTTTTATTAAAGTTCATTTCTTGCTTCTTGCCATGTAATTATCCTCTCTTGTTTGAGTTTCAGTGTCAGCTAACGTCTTTCTCTTAATTCAGAATTAGGCATACTGAGCCCTCATCAATACCCCACGCTCCTGGGCGCTCGCTGAATATAGCTTGATGTGTGACAGTAGAGCATGAATGATACAGTAGATTGGGATATGGTCCAAATGCTTCTCTTTTTCCTTCGCAGAGGGAGAATTGCACCAGGGTGGGGAGGAGGCAGTGAACAGTGGCCACCAGCTGGCTCAGGCTCTGCCTGCTGTGGCCACATCAGCCACTCCAAAGGACAACTTTAATCCATTTATTCTGCCCCCTTATCTTTGTAAATGAGCACATCTGACACAAGTCTCCATGTAGGGAGAAGAGGGACGGGGCAACTTTCATGAAAAATACAAGCATAAAAAAAAACATCTTTACAAAATGTTTTGAGAGCTGAAGCGCTGACTATTTAAAGTTACATGACACAAGGTACTGAAGCTCTGATTTTTTAAACGGCTACCTCTCGCTGCCATTTGAAAGTGTCGACAACCAAAGCAGATTTGTGCCGTTTTAATGTCAGCGACATGTTTTGTTTATGCAGGTCTCATAATTGCGCAGCACTTCGAATGTTAAACAGCCGCAATAAAACACAGGACCTTTCACGTGTAAGGTGCTTGTGAGGCCAGAAAAGTCTGACTCTATGGAACTACTTGTTGGCCATAGCTCAAACAGGGTGACAGAAACTATGAAATATAGTTAAATATTTATGAATTAAGTGGGAGGGAGCTCTGAGATTTATACTTTGTGAAGACACAGGCTGTCCCATCACCTCGGCTAAACTAATTACTGCAGACTGTTTTTGAATAAAGACTTGTCAGAAAGACATGGCATTTGTGTCACAGAACTGCTACAGGAGAGAATTTCACTGGAGCTGCATTTCAACACTGTCTGATAAAACTTGTACACTATCTCCATGTTTAATGATAAGATTTGTTACTTTACGGGTTGTGATATTTCTCCTACCCCTCAGTTTCATGACATCCTTTTAAAACCCATTGGATTATTTTTAAAATATATTGTCATAGATCTTGCAACAGGCCATTATACTTATTTCCTGAAAAGAAAGACTGTTGAGATAATGGTTTTTCAATTGACTCCTAGAGTGTATTAACTCAGGATCCTGCTGCTGCTTTTGATAAAACAATCCAACAAATTGACTATATGTTAAATATTATAATCCATAGCATTTCCAAGAAAGGCATGTGATGTGTTGCAATTATGCTGGGTGAGATATAGAACCTCAATTTTTCAGTCCAGAGGGCAAAAGTAATGTGTGAGAGTTTATAGCCTATACAGTTACCTCCTTTAGAGAGACATTTTTCTATTTCTTAAGTGAAGCAACTGCATCTCTGCTATACCTAAAGGATTATGTAAAATATCATATTAAAAAGATATCATGAACAGTTTTCACAAAACGATTTATAAACCATTTAAAACTGATTAAAAGGAGTCTACAAAAGATGTCTGGACAATTTTCCTCTGTGTCAATAATAAAAAATGAGTAAGTGGTCAATGAGAGGAACAGCTCTGTTGGTTTCAGATAACTCTGTGCAGCGGGCAAATACTGCCTTAACACTTGACGAACTACAGCATACTCCCACCCAAAGTATCACTCCAGTGCTCAAGCTGTGGTGACTTTGTCTGACAGAAAAGGAAAGTCTTCCTAATCAATTCACTCTGTTTGGATAGTGAACCCACATACGCCTGCTGTCCCGCTTTAAAACTCGGCCTCTGACTATGACATGCCTTATCAATCATTGTGACTGAATCTCCTTTATTCTGTAACATAGACATTGCCAGTTGTCAAAGAGCTATAAATTACTGGCCTCTGAAACTCCACTCAGACACAGCTCATTAGAGACCAGGCATTACACTGAAATAATGGCCAAAGCCAGAATGAAAGCTGTCTTAAAACAGAGGTGGAATACAGTACAAGCATTATTGGACTCAAAGTTGTAAAAAAATGCTGTGTGTGAAATAAAATAACTATTTCTTAAAACTTAGATTGATTAGCTTTCAGGATATGACTCAGTAACTGGGCCAGGAGGAGAGCCCCCCCCCCCAATCTCTGTGGCTGACTGCCTGATAAGCTTTGCCAAAAGTGAGATTTAGCACAGGGCATCTATGCAGAACCCTCCATGAATAACAGTGAAGTAAAGGAGCACTTTAAAAAAGAGAGGGAATGGCAATAATTGTCAAGCACCCATTCCTGCTCATACTTACGAGTGGTGATTTCCATGTGACCACAACCAGCTAAAGACCAGTATCATTCATTAATGCCCTGGCTCCTCATTACTGTCTCCTCACACTTTTGAAAGACTCATTACCTGCATAATGGAATAGTGCTTAGAACAGTCAGACCTTTCCTTAGTGTGAATTAATCACCTACATGCACAGACAAAAAGGGAATTCTCACATTAAATATTAAGAAACTTCAAGCTCTATCTTCTACTTTGCCAAACTTCTAGAAGGTGTACTTTCTTGAGGTGCACTGTCAGGGACGTGACACTGGTATCATTGAAGAGTGCCCCGGTGTCTTTCATGTGTCTACAAGGCCAGTGTGGACGAAACAGGGAAGCAAGGATGAAGAAAGAGATATACTTACAGTTGACTGTGACTTTTACTGTTTTGGTGTCAGGAGAGGCGATGTCATTTAAAGCGCTGCATTCGTAGTCTCCAGCCTGGTCCCTTGTGATGCCGGTGATGTTAAGATATTCGCCAATGTCATGCTTCCTGGCTGGAAATAGAAAAATGCAGGCAAAGTACTTAGACTGTGCCTACAAATAAAACAAACACAGCACTCAAACACACACACATTCAGTATATATAGGTTTTCTGTAGCCTATGGTTAGCACATGGAAAGCACTCGTTTTTTGGTTATAAATTGTTTTGGTTTTTTTAGGTTTAAGCCAGAGTAGAAGATGCAATGCAATCAGATATTGTACTGAACTCCTGATTACCTTCCTTGCATCCTAAAATAGTAGCAGATTAGCAGTGCATCGATCCATTCATATTGATATGGTGGCAGTTAATGAAATAATGGTGTATTCCCAGTCATCCACTCATCATTTGCTCAACTCCAGACCATGCAGTTAGAGCTACTTCCTGGAAGACAGACAAATCCGATGGCTCAGTGCACATGTCAGTGCTTTATAGTTAGGTAACGAAGCCAAAGGCAGTAGCAGCAAAGCACCATGACTGACATATTAGCAAGAGCGTAGTGACCCTAAAAACTGGAGGCAGCACAAATCCACACAAACATGTCCACTCCAATCAACAAAGAAACATTAAAATACTGTATATTACCATAGTTCAAGGTGACAGATGATAGCTGTTTTGTAAACGAGTTGCTATCAAGAACTTAAAGTATGACTGGAAAGAAGCAATAATGAGATATAATTCAGTAAGAATAGTCAGGACAAAATATGTAAGTGAAGTAAAATATCCCCAATTATTTTATATGCGATAGACCTTCAAAGTTAGTTCGTTACAGGCTAAAAGGACGTGTATGTGCTAGTGCAAAGCCATTGACAAACATTTCTGGAAAGCAAAATATTAATATCCTTCGACTTTGACACAATTTCATCTAGAACAAATCAAGTTTGTCTCAATCAACAGCGCCAAGGGTCTTAGCATGGGTATGCCACTAATAATATTGTTTAACATTACAGCTAAAATGCATAGTCGATTAATTAGTTGATGGACGGAAAATTTATCAGGGACTTATCTTAATTGTTTTAGTCATTTTTAAGTAAATATGCTAAACATTCCCTGGTCCCAGCTTCTGGGACTGAGGATTTTCTTAGTCATATAGTTACTGCAATATCTTTGAGCTTTTGAGTGTTGATTATATGAAACAAGCCATAAACAAGCCAAGCGGCAGCTGTCGGAAATTAAAACAAGTATTTACTATTTTACTGACATTTGTTACATGGCATGGTTCAGGGAGCAGGGAAAAGACCCAAATGCAGACAGTGCAGGCAGACAGAGTTGTTCCAAAGGTTTATTAACTTACTGGCGGGTACAGGTAGGCAGGCAACAGGCAAATAGACAGGTAAGGCCAGGTTTGGGAGACAACAGGAGCACAAGGAGTACATCCAACACGGGAACATGAAAACTAAGCACAAGGAACACAGAACTCATCCAACACAGGGACAGGGAAATGAAGGATGGGGGTCGACGCAGGACACCTCAGGCAGACGGCCTGGAGGAAGGGCAGAACCAGAGCTGGAGACCACAGGGGGACGGCCAGGAGGCCGACCACACGTGCGGAGCCGCTCCGGAGGCCAACCACACGTGCGGAGCCGCTCCGGAGGCCGGCCAGGAGGCCGACCACACGTGCGGAGCCGCTCCGGAGGACGGCCAGGAGGCCGACCACACGTGCGGAGCCGCTCCGGAGGACGGCCAGGAGGCCGACCACAGAGGAGCACAAGGAGAAAATCCACACGGGAACATGACAACTAAGCACAAGGAGCACAGAACACAGGACAATGAACAACAGTGAACAAAGACAAAGGACCGGTATAAGTAGGGAAGAGACTGACGGGGGAATCAGGGGCAGGTGTGTAAAAGGGAGCAGGTGAGGCTAATCAACAGACACACGAGGGCAGGAATAGACAGAAAACAGGACAGACAAGACTTCAAAATAAAACAGGAAACAGACAAATTAAAGGGATGTAACAATTTTATAGACAAAACAATGAATCGATTTTCCAAGACTGAAAATAATTGTTAGTTGTAGCCTTATTTAACATTTTAAACTTACTACAAAATAAAATGATTCTGTGCTGAGTGGCATTTGGCTATCTGTTAGATTAAAGTCCAAGTCTTGGTAAAGCCACCTGCAGATAAATGCAGGCATCTGTATTCATCATTGATATCTTAATTATCATACATCATTTATTATTTCTTGGTTTAGATGGATAGATGGATATGAAATTGGAAATACTAACAATGAAACCAATTGGACTGGGTATAATAAATGGTTATATGATCTCAACAGGCAGTACTGTGTATGTATTAGAGAGACTGTGGCAGATTCTCCCCTGACCAGAATTAATTTCCAACCCAGTGGTGCTCAGTGTAAAATCTATTTATATACAACTTTTCAGAGTGGTAATGGTGGTTTGGGGTGGAAGATGTGTGGATGCATTTGCAAGGCATAGGGATCAAACAGGGTGCACAATCAAGCAAAACTGAGCTTAACGTACTGTTCAGAAAGCCACAGAGACACGACACTAACTCAGCAATATATCATAAAAGAGGAGCCAAAATCAAGACAATCCATGCTTCAGGAGTGGAAATACCGCCATTCTGTGCTGCCAATCTCCCCTGCAAGTGAGCTGAATACTTATATAATGCCACTTCCTTATTCTGCAACCCTGGTGGCTTTTTATCTGCTAGTTACTGTGTCAAAAAACTTGAAACTGAAGGCATTTGCCGATAATGAGCTTTCCTGTCTCCTCTCACACTGTTGTGGTGGCAACAATGGAGTCCAAGAGTCTTGGCAAAGATATTGGTGGCTACACAAACAATGGCAAAGGAAAGAAAAATGTTTGAAAAATTGATCCATAAACAAGCACCGGATGTGTCTGAAAAACAGAACTGTTAATATGCCAAGAGAGCACAGGGACGGAGACATAGCACAAAGGGCTCTATTTTTGTGGCAGTGCATGGCTCATGGCTGGGCTTTGCACCAGTGAAGAAGCATTTTTTTCATTGGGTGCACACAGTTTTTTTTTTTTTTAAAACTTAATCCCACTGATGTGGGAGAGGATGTGCAGTACAGAGTGTGTCATTATAGCGATCAAATGGTGCAGTGCAAGTTTGGTGTCAAAAATAACAGGGATTTGTGCAGACTAGGTTAACATGGTGCAATGCACAGTCATTTTCTACCTTGTATCTATGACTTTACCTAAGTGATACATAAGCAGACATACCTGAATAATATGCTGGGAAATCTGACTTTGGTTTACTTTTTCTGAGGCAGAATATGTAAGAGAGCAGACATACAGCTTGTTACTGTTAGCCGCAATGTCTCTACATTTCTACAAGGGAACAGGAATCAAGTACAACTAAGGGACAATCTTTTAGCACTAAATTTAATCCAAAATGAATTAATACATTGCAATTAAATTTAACTTAAACAGTTTGATTTGTTCTTGCCGTAGCTTCAGTGCAAGTCATTGCCTGTTCACTAGCCCTGCTGAGACCTATAGTCTGAGTAATATACCCAGAATTAAAGTTATGACGGATGCAGAGGGATTAGATATTATCTGTTTCACTGAATAAGTAGGTCTCCTGCTATGCTAGGCTACAGCCAAAGCCAGCACCTCCACCCCTGATAAAAGACATCACATCTTCCGCAAAACTAGCAAAAGAACAGTGAAACGAGAGCTTCTAAAGAAGAATGGACAGAGAAGTATGTGTTTATCTTACCGGCCAGCTGTCTTTCTCGCAATAATACTGCTTAGAAAATAATACTGTTTAAAAATAATGTAATATCATTGTCATTTGTGTTTGTGAGAAGGAAATCTCTTTTGGTTGAGTAATACTGTGGAATTAAATGTGTGTTTGAAATAAAGAGACTCAGTATTGTTTAATTAAAATGAAATGGTTTTATTTATCATGTGTTATTTAACTGCTGATTAGACCTCATTTCAACAACAAGCGCTGTCCATGTGGGCGGCTGTGGTACAGAGGGTAGTGCGGTTGTCCATCAACCCCACGGTTGGTGGTTCGATCCCGGCTCCTCCTGTCCACATGTCGAAGTGTCCTTGGGCACAACACTGAACCCTAAATAGTCCCCGGTGGAGGCCAGCATGGCAGCTGTGTCCCCATTGGTGTGTGATTGGGTGAATTAGACTACTGTTAAAAGCTTAGATTACTGTACAGCGCTTTGGGAACCGTTTCAATGGTTGAAAAGCGCTATATAAGTAAAAGTCCATTTACCATATTATAACCTCTTACTAAAAAGCCTTGAGAATGGCACAGAGCGAGGAAAAGCATCGGTCTGGTCTCCACATGGTATTGATAATTAATGTCAGTTACATCTCTACAGTAGACATCTGATACATACTTGCCTACATCATAACGTTATGATGGCAGTAAAGTTCAGATTGCATCAGGGCAGGGCAAATCATTTTGGTTCGCTTTTTGTCGCATTTGTCTCTTGGATGAAATAAAGCAATATTTGGTCATGACTGATGCCAGTCATACTATACCTACTGATTCCCCCAAATATCCAACTGCTTCATATCTTTGCTTTGCACCTGTAGCCTTATGATGAAGCACATTGTGACATTTGCTTTAGAACGGTGCTTTATGAATAAACTTTATTTAGCTACTTATGGATTATGAAAGAACTACAGATGTTCACAGGACTTTGTCTCAGTACCCTATGCAGATTTGTCCCTCCACACCCCAACACTAATACACACACTAACATGGTTGACCTATTACTCTGCACTTAATGCACAGCTCCATTGTATTTCACTGTAATGGAGAATTATGATACGCAGGACTTGGAAATCCACTGTGTGCACTTGTGTCTTTTACTAGGGCAATGAAATCAAAAGCACTGACCCATGAGGCCAAGTATGCTTGATGCTTCCAATACCATTTACCAAATGGCTGAATCAAATGCAGTATTTTCCACAGGAACGCACAGAAACTTTTTTTTTTTTGCTACATCCTGGGAAACACAATCAATCACCTATTTGCCACTGGGGGAAGTTGGTTGCATAGGGCACGTTAGAGTAATCAATGTCCAAAAACAATAAACGTTAAATAAAAATGAAAACTTATGAAATATATGAGTCATGTTCTATGAGATGGTGGTGTGGCATAGTACAATCCGCAGGGTGAGAACAGACAAAGGCTTTCTCCCCTTCTGCTTAACAAGGTTGCCCCTTAGTCCACAAATATGTTCATGGGCAACAGGAGCTTGGATGCCATTGACTATGATTTTGAAAGGCATTTTGCACTTCACTTTATCAATTTTTCATAGTTCACATTTAAATAGACAGAGTATGATTTTTAATGCAGTTAAGACAGAGTCTATACTGAGTTAAAAAACGTACATATTCTTACCAATAATGTCATCCACACCTGCTTGTAGGATGTATATGATCCTTTCAGTTAATTGAATCCTTCTACCCATCACCTCTCTAGCGTAAGAGAGCGCGAGTACATTAAAGGAGTAATTTCATTTTTAGTTAAATCTTCTGATATAGGGATCTATTCAGACACAAGTCTGAACTTTTATTTTAAATGGGAAAAATCCAAACCGGAAATGTTATTCTTACCAGCAGAACACAACTTCACACATATCTGTTTCACCTGATACTGCCTGATTCAATTTGGTCGGAAGTTATTTTCTTCAAGGCAGGCGGTCTGATGGCGCTCCGTCTGATGTCCAGTTGTATGGCACCATAGACCAGACAATGTTTTTTTTCCTGTTGCCTTTTAGTCCAAGGAATCATCCCATTTTGATTGAAGT
This sequence comes from Maccullochella peelii, assembly GCA_002120245.1. Lineage (NCBI taxonomy): Eukaryota > Metazoa > Chordata > Actinopteri > Centrarchiformes > Percichthyidae > Maccullochella > Maccullochella peelii. The sequence goes on from LKNJ01000002.1 coordinate 242,921, forward strand.
CTGAGACCTAATTAGTACAACAATTAATTTAGTTTCCTTTTAAAACACATTTTAGGTTTTGCGACAACAAGACATAAAATGTGTATACTACTGTCGCACTATGGCTCAAGAATCAATAGAGGAAAATAAAAGTGAATTCCCCAGTGCTACTAACAAGTGTAGCTTTCATGATAAGAGAGTGGGTGGAAAATGGGTCACCTATGCTTGGTTGACCGTATGATATAAAACAGCTCTCTGGCTGACATTTTGGTGCCTCCAGCTAACTAGTTTGAAAATGAGAACCCTGCATTTGATTCAATACAAATATAACTGACAAAGTGAGTTCTATATCACTGAACATTGAGGATGCAGAACAGATTAAATATACACTCAGGACTTAGGCAATGAGAATGAATGGGGATCATAATATCAGTCTATATTTAAGCATAAATCCAGTTGAAACAGCAGAACAATTTAACTGTATGTGCCTTAATTATGGTAGCTGACAAGGATTCAAACCATACAACATGAAAAATATATTCCTGATGGGAACACACATATTGAGTTAATCTACATGGATTCCTCAAAAGACCGTTGTCATTTAAGACATGTTGACTTGTCATAGCATGTGAAGCACTGGTGTAATTAATGAAATTTATGACAGCTCTGCTCTTTTGAGGTGTGCCAGAAAGCCAGCATACACAGCACCAGTGCCTTAGAACTAGTACTTCTAAATAGACTGCAGGTATTATTAATGTTATCAGTCCTTCCTGTGGTTTTCCAGCTAGTACATGTCAAAATGTCTGCTGTGGAAAAAGGCCTGTTCAGGTTCTTGCACAATTCATGCACTATAAATGCAAGGCTTCATGTAACTGGCACAATCATGAGAAACAGGTGTGAGTAATAATGGCTCCCACATTCAACAGTACCCTTTAGTGATATCCACAGGTGGCATGCAGGCTTCCAATTAAACTGATGGAGCTAAATATTACAGTTTGCAAGTGCTTACAAACAGGAAGGGAATTGTGGGATGCTATGCTGATGATTCAGCATGAAAATACCTACTAATGACATCTTTGAGATGGTCAAACATTAGTCAAGCCTCCAAGGTTAGTCAAACCAAATGAAGTAGGTTGGGAGATATAACATCATCACCATGATTATATTAATTTTGCCAAGCTCACAAAATGTCACTAAGCATTATCAGACTTTTATTGTGCTCTTACATCCCTGTTCTTACTATTCATCTAACATTGTTTGTGATACACTCTGCTTTTCTCTGCTTTTTCGGAGCAGAAGCACATTCCTCCCTTTGAACGTTTCTGACTGCTTGAACAAGACAAAAAAAGTTTTAAACAAACTAACAACCGGTTTGCTTTTAATCACTAAATCAACACATTCATGCATGCAACATGCCTGAATCTGTTTCACAGAAAAGGCCCTCCAGTACTGCTTATAATAACTATACAGCTGAAATCACACTGTAAATGTCTTCACTAATGATAGTTCAAACAACCATTGGTGACTGCAGTGAGGTTGAAGAAGTAAATGAGTAACCATTACAATGTGAGACTGTGTGTAAGTGCACGTAAGATGTAAATCAGAAAAATAACTTAAGCTACTAGCATCAATGTCAAGCATTAGTAAATCATGGGTAAATAAAGAAGAGCACATTGCAGGCAGGTACAGTGAGGACTTGTCTTCCTGCTGAGCAATTTTCATTATGAATGGAGAGGAAATGGAGAGATATGGCTTACTCCCTGTTTCTGTGTCTTTGCTGCCAAATTCATTTTCACAGCACAGACAAATTCTCTTGCTAAGCTGTAATAAAGACATCCAAAAGATGGTCCCCATTGCACAAAGTTATAATTGGATAAATTCTGTAAGATAAGCAGCAAAAAAAAAAGTTTTGACAAAACCCAGAATGGAGGCCAAATAAATTGACAATACTACACTAGACTTAGGAAACTCAGGGGGGAAACAGGTTTGCTGGTAAGTCAAAAGATTTCAGAGTTATAGGGATAAATGTGAGTTCATATTTGGATCAATGTGGTGCTAGAGGGATTGTTTTATTGACCCCAAAATATGTATATATAAATGTGTATTTTGTTGACTGATTTCTGTCAGTGCTACAATTTTTATAAAACAAACCCAGTTCTATGCTGCCACAGGCGTTTATCGCAAGAAAAAAAAAAAAAGTACTTGTGGCTGGTGACTATGACAGTACTGTAATTCAAATACTGTCCTGCAATATAGTGAAAACAATGTGAATCATGAACATATTTTACTTGTGGTCTCTGTAAACATAAAGAGTCGGTCTAGACCTGCTCTATATGAAAAAGTGCCCTGAGATAACTTTGTTATGATATGGCGCTATATAAATAAATAATAAAATAATAATAAAAATAAATTTTTTTCTGTTTTATTTGATTTACGAAATACTGATAGGAGATTATTTTGTGCCCATATCTAAACAGTAAAGTATTAAGGGTGGCGTGATCATGACAAATAATGCAAGATGTGTTGTTTGATACTGTAACATCTATTTCATGACTGAGTTTTTTCCTATATGTGGTCTTACATTTGAACAAATACAGATACTTCTGAAACAAATGGAAAAATTTACATTTGAAAAAATCTAATTAGGCCTGAGTCTTTCTTGATAAATGAAAGCCAATATATTTCTTTTCATGCAAGATCTAGTTGCATCGTTCTGGCTGCAAATGCTATTCCTATCGATTACAGCAGGAAGGGGGCTTTGCAAAGGTCATAGAAGCCATTTAACAAGAATCACATCCTTGATATATACTTTGAAGAACATTATACATTGAGTGGTCAACCTTGACATTACAGTAAACAAAAGCATTATGTATCCTGAAAAAATATGAAGAAGAAAAGATAGAAGAAAATAACCTCCACTGTTAGTGTAAGTAATGTAAAACCACCAAGGGACCTAACATGAGTTGTGTGCGAGTGCATGCTGAGAGATATTTGAGAGACTGACAATGGCCCTTCTGACCTAAGGGAGGTGTCACTCCAAGCAAATTAAAGAAATCATAGCAAGGTTAATTTCACATTCAGTGCCAATGCTGGCTAAGTCCCGTTGCAGTAAGCAATTTCCCACATTGTGTAGGGGAGCTGTGAGTACACTTCCTTCAGGGCTGCAATACACAGATAGGGCAGGCATCGCTGAAGAATCCATTATAGCATAGAGCAGCATTTTCTACATCAATTTATCCTTTTAATTCCTGAAAATGGAGAATAACCCACGCTGCTACATTGTGTGCTGCTGCCTTCGGGCCCCAACTCAAGGTGTGGGCCAGAACTAGGGGTAGAATCACACACTGTGCTGGGCCTGCCTGAAAAACAGGCTGTTAGTCTGCCTTGATACATAACCCCTACCCTGCTCCCTGGCTGTCAATCTGAGGCCGCTAAAATCTGGAGAGTGGAACTGGGCCAAAGGAGCCTTAAGTCATTTCTGATTGCATGTGCTGCCACCTCAGTGACCTGTAGAATTACCTCACTGTTACTTTCTGTGCTGACATATTTAGCCAAATGCACTGTAGGCATTGAACCACAATTTCAGCTGCTGGACCTACCTGGGCTGAGAGATCTATGTGATTCTGTGACTAGAGAATTAGCCTAGAGAGTAGCATACATCATATAGCAAATATGGACACTGAGTATAAAGGTTAAGAGAAAAACAAAGCAATTAATGTGGGTGAGGAAAATATTTGATCAACGCGTTTTATTTGTTTTATGCATTAGAATTGATGCCAAATATAACAGCAATATTATTGTAAATTATAAACTGTATGGTATATTTCCCAATTAAGGGATGGATGAGGAAATATGTCGTTAATAAGAACTAAATAAAATAGGTACTGCTAGATTAATCCCTCTATCTCACAGGATTTGAGTTAAATATGATTTTTTTTTTTTACTTTACCATTAAATTGGAACATACTGTAGTATGTAACAACTGAACAAAAAGTTGACTCAGTACCACAGCTCAACTATTCTTATTGTTTAATTAACTGTCTTGGCTGCCACAGTGCGTGGAATTGAATCAATCTGTCGAGCTTGGCCAATGCATGAATACTTAACACACTGCAATAAGTGTGTGAATATAAGAACAGAAAGTGCTTTTCGATTTGAAGAGTTGCAACAAGAATGGAACAAAAAGGGGTGAAAACAAATGTAGATACTGTAGAGATACTGTATATCTACAAGGTTAGTATTATAGTCATATAATGATCCAATTCAGGAGAATATCATTGATTCAAAACAAACACTATCACTAACCTGGGAAGGAAGCACTATGCAGAACCTCACTTAGACAGACTGTTAGTACAATGAAAAGTAAAATATGAACACGTAATATATGTACAAATATATCAGACTTTTTTCACTCGTTGTGGTCATTTTAAAAAAGACACTGCAGAGCAAAGTATACAACTAAAACCTAAACAATATGGTGTCCCCCTACCTTCAAAGTGGTCTGGCAGCCCAACAATATAATAAATCCTTTAAATCTGCAACGATCAGAAAATTTATCAGCAACTATTGATAATTGATTATTTATTTTATTTTCTTGAAGAAAGAATGTCAAAATTCAACCCTCTCTTTGGGTTTTAAACTGTTTGTCTGAAAAAATATGAACTTGAAAACGTCTCTTTGGGCGCTGGGCATTTGTGGTGGCTATTTTGTGGCTATGGACTAATCGTGGCTATGGACTATGGCTGTGGACTAATCGATTAATCAAGAAAATTATCAACAGATTAAACAGCTACAGCTATATAGCGCTTTTATCCAAAACTATTGCTGTGTGTTTTACAATTTACCTTTCATACAGCCATTCACACACATCATCACACACCAATGGCAGCAAGCTACCATGCAAGGTGCTGGCCTGACCATCGGTTTGGGTGTTCAACGTCTTGCCCAAGGACACTTTGACATGTGGAGGAGCTGGGGATCGAACCCGCTGAGCCACAGCCACCCAGATTAATCAATAATGAAAATAATTAGCTCTAAAATCCTTGAAAACTGGGATGTCCGAATTCCTCAAAAGGGTTTAACAATCAAAAATAGTTTATTTTTTCATTTATTTTAGAGAAGCCGTCTTCAAAAGTTGTGTGGGTATTAAAGAGTTAAAAAAAAAGTTGCTGCATGGAAAGAGATCATCTATGACTGCCAACTACCATTAAATGTGTCGTGTGGCAGTAAGCCAATATAATATTTCAGTTAAAAAAGGTGTACTATTCATCACGTTACAGACACTCCAATAAAGCGTGTGCCCATTGAGCACCTCTTTAGTTCGCAATACTCTGCTCAACAGCTGAATGGGGAAGTGTTAGACACGGCTCCTGCTGTTGATATCTGAAATTTGAAATGCAGCGCTTAACTCTTTTTCTTCCACCTCCCATCGTGTTTAAAGCATGCTCAAGTGTCAGCCCTTGAACTGTGGATCAGTTCACTGCAAACTATGAGAAAAGGAACCCGGTGGTGAATGAGAGATCCCGGGTGAACAGACAGCCAAAAACTTGCTTAGCATCTCTTAAAGAGCTGCCAAATTTCAGTGCGACGTAGAAGGCACAACTCAAGGTATGTAGCAGTGATATGAAGTCAAGTTTGAATAATTCATTGCACCGTTGACATAGAAACCGACTGAGTTACTGTACTTATGCACTTGCTGTTACCACTTAGTTCAAGACCAAGCAAGTCTTGCTATAATCCAGCTTTAAGTAAGCTACAGTACACATACTGTAGTGAGTTGTCAGTGTAGAAGTGCATGACGACGTTTTGCCTCATGCACTTAAATGAAAAGGCAAAGATAACAAATACAGTATATGATATATGTACAGTAGCTGCTTGGAAAGAGAGAGAAAATGTGTCCTATCACAGGAAACAATCAAATATGTATTCTAGTATTCTAGTCAGCCTTTTCAAAGGTCACACTTCTATCCCATGGATTCAAATCTCAGTGGAAAAAGCTTATCAAAGCAATTTTGCCCAGCCATTCGCCCAGCCAAACTGGACTGAAACAGACTATGTTAAAGGCTATTTCACCCCCCCTCCCTATGACCTATGAAAGAGTAGCGAGGAACCACAGCACAGCACTCCATGGGTAGGCAATACGCTGAAAGGCTGACATGTCACCCAAGCTATTGTAAGCTTAGAGTAAAGTAAGTAGCGATGTCAAGAGCTAAATTAATAATGACAGAGTGGCTTCTAAGAGTATTATGAATGTTCTTCTTCTGATGGCATTTCTTGTTTAAATTCAGCTTTTATTTAACCATGCATGCAAGTTGATTGAGAACATGTTTTAATGACAAAAGCCTGGGGGAGGAGCTGCAGGGTCGGGAATGATCACATTGATACACACAAACTAGTCAGTTTCCCATTAATTCTTTTCAATTGGTGACTGAGCTGCAACACTGGAACAGTCGTGGGGTACAATCCTTGCTCAAGGGTAAGGACTGCATTAAACACTCACTTTGCACATCCAGATTTCACCAGCTGATAAGGGGACTTGAGCGGGTTTTCCAGTCATAAGCGCCCTTATTATGCAGCAATCACCCCAAACTCCGGAGGACTTCACTACCAAGCAAATTTTTACATGGGCAATTAAACTGTTACACAAAACAGCAATGATTCTTTAAGCACATTAAGCTTCAAACATATGCGGGCACCATTCCTTCTCCTAGTAACATGTCAACAAAGATGATCTGTGTGTTACAACTACTTGCTTCAGTTTGCATCTCTCTAATTGAGGAATATACATTGACTTTATGTGCACACATACTGGGCCAAATTATCGTCTCAATAAACAATTTATGGCCACACTTCACTGGATGCACAACGTTTATTATTAGCTGGCAGTTTGCTGGTTGGCAGGAAAGGGGGAGAAGGAAAAAATGCAAACACACAGAGTGGGAATAGGAACTTGACAGTCAGTCAGGGCAATTTATCATTCTGTCAAACTTCACTGACTGCTGCAGCAGAACTATCTACAGTGCGAAAAATCCCCACCCTCACCCCAAAATGGCTGTGTTCGAGTAAGGCCAGCAAATAAAACTTCCCATGTAGACATGTTTGTCACTTTACAGCAATTTCACCTGCTTGGTCTCGTGTCAGTGAAAGCAATTACTCCTACCATATATAAATAGCCAAAATTATGTGCTGGAGGTGTAACAATACAATCAGGTATAATTGCTATTAGTACAATTCCTGATACAAAACTCATGGTTCAATACACTCACAATGAGTTTGACTGAAAACAAAATTTGTAATCCTATTCTTAATGCCATAGTTTTTCTTATAGATTGTGCTGCAAATAATGCTCTTTTAAACTGATAACTGAATCACCTTGCTTTACAACTAGATCCTTCTATGCAGTGCTTGAGAGAGCTCAACGCACTGCTACTTTAGAAAATACAGTACATGCAAATAGACAAACCACAATCTTCAAAACTTTGATAACACACAGAGCATTTAAGATAAAAATCCACAAATAGATAAAACACAAACAAATTAAGAAACACACTCAAATTTAGTTTCCTTCTGGAATTTCCATGGCGTTCGACTTGCAGAATTTGTGTTTTTGTTTGTGTTTTCTGTATTAGCAGAAGATTTCTTTATGGCATGCATGTGTTATCAAACTGCAGAAATTGGCAAAGTTTCAGTTTAAGTTAATCTCCATAAACCTTTACTGAAGAAAATAAAAAATAAATATGTGAATTTGTTTGGACCAACAGTCTCCTCTCTTACGTTGGCCACAAACACCAATTTCCAAAGCATATGATGGTGAATAACATAACTGTTTTAGCATACTGATATATCAATGTTTTTTCCCCCAAATCACCATGTGTAAAAAGTAAAAATAAAAATTTTTGGTGTGTGTTAATGGTAGTTCAAGTAGTTCAGTTGGTGGTTGCAGGTCTGCTTTTATCTGATGGGTCATAGCTGAGATAAATATTTCCATATGCTGTGACTGCAGATTCAGGTTGCCTATGCACTGGTTGGAGCAGACTATTCTGCATATCCAACAGATTTAATGGAATTCCATCGATAGGTAATTAGCCTATTACAACCTTTCAGTTGTACCACATCCTTTGGACAAATCGCCCCTTACCACAATAACCGACTCAAAGATCCCATGGCAAATGGCTTCTTTTCTGATGTGCTGGGAGACAGTCTGTGATTACATTTAGTCCCAGGCCCTTTCATTTGACCAGCATATCATTTCTTCCCTGGCATACTTCAAAGTGTGGACACTTCAAAGTAGGATGAGTGACTGCCACTCGGACTCTGAGGATGGCTCTTTTGATCATCTTCTGAAAAGTCCCCTAACGCAATCAGGGCAAGCACCAGAGAGGAGGATTTGACAGCCATAAGATAAATGCAGTCATCCTCACAGCTATCAGATAAGCACAGCATGCTCTAATCCATTAATATGAAAATGAGGGAGGACTAGAAGTAGCTGGTGGGGGCTTTGCAGCAACAGTTAAATGCTTTGGAATGAGTTTTCAAAGGGATTCAGTATTCAAAGCACTTAATGATGTATATGTGCCCTGACTAGAGCCACCTAAATAAATGATAATAATAATAAAGATATTCTTTGTTAATGCACCTTAAATCGGAGGTCTCCCTGCAGTAATGAGAGCTGCAATTTTTATACTAGCAATACTAAATAATTAACATGTTTGATTTTGTGGCAGAATGTGCTCTGGTAACGCATTAACTACCGCCTTGAGTAAGTAACAAAATCCAAATCTTTTGTTGTTTGTTAGTTGTTTGAGTCTCATTTCAAAATGGAAGTGTAGAGGCAGTAACACTGTAGGAGAGATATTTTTTTCTTCTGCTGATTTCACTCAGGTCCTGCAGTTGAGGTCACAGCCTCTAACAGCTGCCATTGTTTTATGTTGGGAGTTCACAGAGTTCAAAAGGTTTTCCCTTTTTATTTCATTATTTTTAATTGATGACTTTTTATTATTATTATTAGTATTATTAGTATTATTATTATTATTATTATATACATTTTTCTAAATACATTCTTTGAGAAACTGCATATGGATTTGTTCAATAACCTGTGGTGCAATGATTCAGGAAACGTAATGCTACTCATGAAATTACTTAGTGAACTAAATAAAATCGATTTAAGTTTACTGCACATAAGTCGGTCCGTATCATCTTTATACAAGTGCAACTGTGTCGAAAAATATGTTTGACCAGTGTTTTTTTCTTATATAGTCAGCCTGCAGCAGAATGTGGTTGCATTAGCTAGACAGGCCTCATTATGTGGGATGGACCAGTAAATGGATGAATCTGAACTATTATTTAATTGTAATGCTAGATCTAGACATCCCCAAACTTCAGCTTAGGTTGAAGTGGGGATGTATGCTATTTTTAGGCATGTAAACAAGTAATTCCCTTATTGTACCATTGTATCTCTGCAGTTTAGAGCTAAGGTGAGACTGTTGGTCAGTGGGTGGAAACTATTTTATAACTGATTCACAGAAAGACAATAAATTAGCCATTACTTCTGCCCTTAAAGCTCAATATGTACTCACTCTCTCCATGATACTGTATGTATCTCTTGCTGCATCCCTTCCCCCTTCCATCTCTTCATCTGCAACACAACTACCAGTCCTCTCTTGTCCCCAGTCTATCACCTATTGATCCTGTCCATGCTTCCTCATTTCCTCTCTCTATTCATCCATCCCTCCATCAGTCCATCCATTTATCCATCCACCCATTCATTAGCATTGGTATGTGAGAGGTGAAGTGAACTCACCTAATGGGGTTATGTGTCTCCAGGAAATGGTTGGCTCAGGTTTCCCACTGGCTGTACAGATGAGCGACACATTGCTGCCCTCGTTTACCGTGATGTCAGAGGAAATGTCATATATCTTGGGAGGAACTAGAAAAAAAAAGAAGTAAAGAAAACAGAAACAAAATTAGCATTTCAAATCTGCTACCTCTGGTTCATCCACCAATATCATCTATGCGTAATATTACATTTGAGAGTAAAGGAAGGTATGGTGGGTATCTTAACAGTGGCAGCTGGCCTGCGTTCCAGTTTTGCGCAAGGAGATACAGCACATGCTGATACTTAAATGACCCCTTACTTTAGATAAAATCATACTAGGTCACTTATATTCAGACTCCATGATTTAGTTTGACATTGCCATCTTGTTAAATGTTCTCCGTAGGTGGGAGGGATGGGAGGGATTTGATTTTCCTCTTGCCAATCACAAGTTTCCAGCCGCTCTGATGATATTTTCAGTCAGCACTTAAACTGCGGCGATGTACAGTTAGAGCAAGTTAAGCAATTTCACAAAGAAGACTTGGTTATACATCAACAACAGAGGCAAACGTGTCTTGAAAACCGAAAATAATAGGCATGGATACTAAACAAAGGTCTTTTAATTAACCCAAAACAAATGTTACCTTTTTAGTAGACAGAGAGCAAGATGCTGGTTAGGCTGCCAAGCTAACTAACTAAATTAGCAAGCTTATCAGCAATACAGTCCTGCTTCCACACTGAATTGAATATTTTCTCATGTTACTATAGTTTTCTCATAAGGAACAAACACTTAACTTGAGATTTGTCATGACAATATGAGAAAAAATAGAATGATTTGGACAGAAGCAGGACTCCGCTGGTTGCTAACATGTTAGCTGAGGTAGCTTGCTAGCAAATGTTAGCCAGCCAGTGAAGCCAGTTTGTTCAGTAGTCTGTGTCTGCTAACAGTACTTGATAAACTCAGCTCTCTTTTAAAACAATTATATCATCATGGACATGATTAATTTGTGTTTATTTTATAGTGAGACACAGTTAAATATATTGTGGGCAGTGATTAAGCTCCTGACGCAACTATGTTTAATATTTCCTGTCAGAGGTTGGCACAGTCAGTTAGTCCCACCCACAAAGGCTTCGATTGGCTCAGCTGTTTCTCAAATAGCTATTCATAAGAACAAAACCAGACCTTTTTGAATCACTAAACAAAAAATGATATGTGGGGTGGGCAGTGATTCATAGCTCTGGAACCAGGCCATACTTTAGGTGGTTTGGAGGCTGTGTATCACAAATCCAAGTAAGTCCCTAAAAAGCATAATTTCGAAGTTCTTTTCTATTGAGGGCTGCTCATCAACAGTCCCTGCTGGACATCATTTACCGTTTCTGGGCACTTAAATCCTCTTGGAGCTTTGATCTTAAAAGCTTTGATATTTATCCTGCTCAAAACACACACAGACACACATGCAGCCACCCACAAAGGCATTTAAACACATTCAACTAAGCACACATGCAGGCACATGGTCGCCTGCACACACACACACACACACACACACACACACACACACACACACACACGTACAGGCTTATGAGACACTATTGTAATCGGCAAGATTTGAATCTCTGAGGGAGCTTTTCTGCAGTGGACTGTGCTATACAGTAATGGCTTCTCAGTCATCTGGGGCTTCAAACTATTCTACCCTCTGATCCCTCCTGATGCCTGCTAAAAAACTAACAAAAGAAAAATTGATTCAACAATTTCCCGAGTTCCTCTTTAGACCCACCAACACTTTTTGGAGTCACATTGTCTCTTTTGTCATTGAGCTCCATTAAGTTTAGCTGCAGCCACCCTCACTTGCTCCTCTTCACTCTATTATGAGCAACAATGCAGAGGCTGATGCTAAGAACATACAGTATGAATAATGACAATATTCACCATATGTTTAATTACTTTTAGATTTAATTAGATTTACCTTACTTCTTCCCTCCTCAAATGTTGTACAGTCGAGTAAAAGAAAAGTAAAAAAAAAAACACATATTTTCTGAACTCCGGTCTGGAGCTTGTAATATGCACCACTATAAAAAATGTGGATCGATCATCTATCATCAACATTAAGCCCATAAACACTATGCTATAACCTGAATGTACTTAATGTATGTGCACTAATTGTATATTAAGGGCAAATAGCCTGCAGGCAAATACAGGATGGTGCATCATTAAAAGAATCAATACATATATAACTGGAACCTCTATGGCTCAAGGAAAAAAAACATCTCTGGTACCACCCCAGTTTGTACTCATCCAGCCTCACACAGGCACTACCCTCAATAATATGTGGAACTGCCCAGGAAAACATTCTCATCACTGCAGTTTTCTGTTTTGTGGGGGGTGATAGGCGTCATTTTTGATCAACAGATCTGGATCTAAATGAGATGAAAGTGGTGGACCTTCAGTGGGAGAGGACCGGAGGCGATGTTGAATCTAGGTTATTGCTTGTCAGACTCCTGTGTTTACTTGCTGTAGGACCCCACTGTTGACACATCTCCTCAGTGTCTGATAGCACAAAATTGAAAATGTTGGGGTTGTCTACTGATCCTATCTCTCTTTGGGAGGGACTGAGAGGTTTTCAAAGGTTCACATGAAGAGCCCCCAGTTTTTCAACTCAGAGCCACTATAGCTGAGTTGCTTTACTGTATAACACTGTTCGCTCCAGCAGAGAATAACAGTCCGGCAAAACAGAATAAAAGATCAACAGACAACAGTCAAACTTCAGACAATATGCAGCAAACTTTTATCATCTATTGAATGGGGAAGTCTGTGAAGAACTAACTGAACAGTAATTTATTCACCAGATAATAGCCTATGCTTTTGTTCCATGTCTATGTAGTATGTAGTATTGTAGTTAGACACCATCAAACCGTTCAGACCTGTGGCATGAGTTTGTGGACTCATGCAGATATTTATGTTCCACAACTTTATTTGAGTTTATAGTTTATATTATGTCAAGTTTAAGAAATTCCAACAACAAAGCTTTTGCATTGAGGCTACACTAAAACTGTTAGCTATGGTACAAAATGATGACCATTCACAGTATTGCTCACTGTTAAGTATGAAGCATTTGTTATTATCTGGGGAACAGTGAATGAGTGATAAGAGGGACTTTAAACACAGCTAATGCATAAACAAAATATGATCATCTGTTGTTTCTTATTAAAAAAAAAGCATCCTAAACAAGATCTTATATAAGTGGGGGTCTCGTTGCTAGGTTACAGTGCTGAGACATTGCAAGCATTGTTGCTGAGGGGCCATAGGATGGACACTTGATATTGAGGGCTGAAGGGTTTCCATTTGGCAAATAGAAACTTAAATCTGTTTGAAATTCCACACCAACTAATCAATCACCGAGATGCTGCAAACGTGTTCAGTTTATGCCTTCTTCTCAACGTTGGCTGTTAATGGTGGAACTGATTATGGGGTAATCTCAGACTGAATTATAATTGTTGATGTCACACACTAATTATTCGTATGAATGTGTGTATGTGTCTGTGAATAGCATTGATCAGTTCAGTTAACATACTATCAACAATGGCAATGTTAAAAGCCAACACAGCAGAAAGGACCTTGTAGTGAGGATAATGACAGTGAATTTATCTTCTTATTATCTTACTTGACAGCATTAAAGCTGTTTCACACCAATCTGATGCAGAAATTTACATGTGAAAAATTTGCACACAGAATTACAACCTTTGGTCACAGCAGCTCTGATAATTTTCTGCATTTTTGTGTTGCATTTCACACCGAAATAGAAAGAAATGCACCTGAATTGGATGAAAGGAACAGAGTCTACAGGTGGTGTCAGAGATGACAATGTTCCTCTTTGAGCTAAAATGATACCATGGATTCTAAAGGCATTATATCTGAATGCCAGTGGCAGTTTAAGGCCTTTGTGAAAATGTTAGTCCCACACGTCAGAAGGGAACATAGTTAATACCTTGACCCAATCAATGTTTGGCAATGTGATTCAGGTGCATATTTTCATCAAATGTTTTATTTGAATTATTGGCAGACTAAAGTATAACAAGATCAAGTGGGATGGGTACTCACGGCTCACTCTGTTTCTGCTAAGTGTTTAAGGTAAGTAGCTTTTACCACAATGGACAAGGATCTTTGCTGTAAAAACACTGCAGTGCTGTTACACTGACACACTAGTTAAGCAATGTGATGAGGACCAGAGATGAGTAATCAATATGCTCAAAGTATTGATTAATTCAAAAACTTTCTTAAAGGAATAGTTCATCTAGGCAGATACGTTTATTCGCTTTCTGGCGGAGATTTAGATGAGAAGATCAATACCACTCCCAATATCTGTCCATTAAATATGTAGCTACAGCTAGCAGCCGTTTAGCTTAACACAAAGCCTGGAAACAGGGAAACAGCTAGCCCGGCTCTGTCCTTGGTTACAAAATCTGCCTAGTAGCACCTCTAAAACTCACAAATTAATATTCTATATCTCACCATACAGTGTAAAAGTGTAAAATAGACAATTCACCGCTTTATGGGGGGTTATATGCTGGACTATTTCTTGGGTCTGAGCAGTTGCCAGGCAACCAGCAGAGACTCCAGTAAGTTACTGCCTCCAGCCAACAAATTGTCCAGCACATAACCCCCCATGACACTGCGAATTGTCATTTTTACACTTCAGTTGTTGTACTGACTAAACAAATGAAATATAACGTGTTAATTAGTGAGTTAATTAGTTTTGTTACTGTTAGACAGAGCCAGACTAGCTGTTTTCCCCTGTTTCCAGTCTTTGTGTTAAGCTAAGCTCAACAGCTGCTGGATGTAGCTTCATATTTAACAGACAACTAGTGGAATTGATCTTCTCATCTAACTCTCTGCCAGAAAGCAAATAAGCCAATGTCAAACTCTTTAAATAAATGTCCAGAAATTCCTTAAAATGAGGTTGAGCATTTTGCCCAACTGGTGCACCCATCGGTTACTGCTTCCAATATTAGGCAACTAAACTACTTGGTTAATGTAATGGTAATGTAATGTAAGATTGTGGTCCTGGCAAATGCGTTATGGTTAAGGTACGGTTAGTGACTAAAAGCGACTACTTGGTTAGAGTAGGGTGAAGAAAGATTGTGGTCACGTCTGAGGGGCAAATTATTCCCATGGATGTTCCATCCTGCTGTGAAAAGCCTTTTATACATTGTTGTGGGAATCCTCGCTTGCAAATTTCTTGGTTGACACATTACCTTGAAAGCCTGCAAAGTCCATTACTATCATTTTTTCCGAGGCTACTTCTCTCTGAGTGCCCTATATTATCCCTTTTACACCTCCTCCACCTCTTGAAACATCAGAGACAGTCGTGACTGGGCTGCCACTTCAACAACAGAACATTATAACCCATCCCTCAATACCTACACACACAGCTTGTTTTCTTTACGTGCTAATTCAGTAACGATGCTATGATTGTCGTGTTTGCCCATTCCACTCTAATTTCCCCTTCTCCAGCCCTGCAGGAGGTGCTGAGAGTGAGCTGCCACAGCTGATCTGGGCGGCGTCATCTCCCTCCTGGCAGACGCCTTGGGTGAATAAATAAGCCTCTAATGACGCCACCTTGAATTACGGAAATGCTTACAGCTGCACTATTAAAATGCAGGGGTTTTCTTCTGGAACTGCAAAGTGGGATGCACACAACTGGGCTCTTCTATGAATTCTGACAGGCCTCTCCAGGATGACTTCTGCTACCAAATTGCAGGACCCCATTACTGGCTAAACCTACTGCCATCCAGCTTTCCAATTAGAGCACAGAGGGGAAGCCCGGCCACTTGTTGTAATGGACGGCAGTATGGGTGCTGCAGAGGTAGAGGATTCAGGGAGAGCTGAGAGGGAGGGAGGGAGAGAGAAATTCATGCTTCATTTTCTGTAATTCAAATCCTTCATTTGTCCACCATCATCCTACACACACCGCAGAAGCGGTCGAAGGTGCTGTAACTGCCCCAAGCATATTTCCTGTCCAAACACAATATGATGTATTGGTCTTATTAAAACTCAGATGCTTACTGATCTGAGGACAGATCTTCCTTAATCAACGACATGCAGCACTTTGAAATTGGATTAGGGGCAGATTTTAGTTTTACTTTTCAGCTTTGCTTGATAGATACAGAGGAGAAATCCTGAGGAGATCTTTGAAAAGCTCCGTGTAGGTCTAAAATTACCTACTCCAAAGCTTCCCCGAACCACAGGCTGTTAGAGATGACATTGATACAGATGGATTATAATATACCTGTAAAATATACCTGTGTTTGTAGGGTGTAATATACACCTCAGTAATGAGACAGTTCCCACACAGCTATTCCTAAAGGTTTTCAATTCCCTTTCCTCACTGCAGGCAGCAAAAAAGAACCAACTTCCTGGCCGTTAATTAGGTGTCAGACACGGAAACTAAACACAAACAGTGACAGATTATATTACTCAAAGGGATTACCTCCATTTGCAGTGTCATAAAGCAGGCACAGATAATTTGTAGTACTTAACTTTGGGAAAAGTTCATCCAAGTAGAAAGAGAAGTCTGTCATTATTGGCAAGGTTTTTTCCACTGCTTGTGATAAAATCCTTGGCCTTCCAAACCAGCAATTTGTATTTTTTACAGTAAAGATGGCTGACTTTATCACACCATCATTTCATGGCCCTCAGGCTCAATACGTTGACTTATAATGTATTGTACAAAAGCCTTCAGAAATATGTGTAATACTGAAGGAAAAAGGTTGACTTTTTGGGATATAAAATGTGTTCCAGGGACACTCCAAGCATGTGTGTTTGGGTTGTATGTGCCTGGGTGCATGCTCATGTGTGTGCAGTGTGTGCTTTTAAACATTAACATATAGTACTTGACTTTAAGCCCATAAACTTTGAAAGTCACTCTAGCTCGTCCTCCAATATCACCTGCTGCTCTCCCATAGCGTTATTAAACATATCAATCTCATTTTCAACAGAAAAACACACGCAACCATACGCCAATAATAAAAAGCAATAAAAATGTTCAGAAAAAAAGTGATGTTTTCTTTTTCTTTCCATTTATTTGAGCCCAGCAGCAATAGAGGAGGTGGACTAAGTGCTGGAATGGCAGGGCCAAGACATAAAACCTCATCACCCCTTATTGCTTGTCTGTTTTTGGCATCTCTTCATATTCTAAGATCTCCTTGTGGCTTAGAAGTTGGGTAGGTTAATAAAGAATTGAGATGTGAGGAGTTGTAGCAGACAGCAAGCGGCTAAAGACACAAATAGATTCCCAGCAAGTGCACATTAGCTGATGAACATTATTCCATAATAGTATCATTACATATGATGAATCCAGTGATTTACCCTATTAATGTACTGCAGGAATTCGCCTGAGGGCCCAATGATAGTGTGGGAACCGTACAGTATGATGATATATTGTAAGTCAGCAGCTGCACAAGCTTCAACTGCAACAGATCAGAGATTGGTGTTTTTGATTTTAAAAAAAGCGTCTAATATAGTGCAAGTGCAAATTTCTTGGGACATGGGATTACTCTATAGTAGCATTTTTGTGCTGATGTGACCTAGTTGTTATTTTCGTTGCTGTGTCTCAATAAGCACCTACACCTCACTGTATCACTGTAAATACACCTGGCATAAATTCTTACAGTAAAATCTAGGCCCATTACTTTAGTTGTAACCCTGAAGTTATATTCTTCTCTCAATTTATTTCAGTGGCCCATTTTTTTGGCTTCAAGGCAGCATTCCTGTCTCTTACTGAAACAGAAATGACCCCAATACTGTGATAACAATAACGTACTGGTGAGGTGATGATAGCCTTGGAGAAAGAGAAAATATGGATGTTTTCACCATGTCCAAGTTCTTGGTTATTTGGTGCAACAGCCAAATAAGTGAACCAAAATTTGTGTGTAGGTTTAGGCTTTTTCAGTGTTGTATGTGCATTGGTCATAGTCATTGTCTGTAAGTAATTATATTAATATGATGATAAAGAATAAAAAGAATAAAATGTTTTACTATTGAACATTCTGAAAACAAGTTTTGCTCCTTGCAGAAATCTGAGGAAACTACGAACCCCATTTTTGTTCAACTTGTAATTAACCATTAGTTTATGATAATATTCCTGTCATGACCTAATGGTGCAAAAATAACATGCTTCCGCAAATGTCACAACCGATACATATGATGAGTAATTGCCAGTGAAGTTAACGATGCAGAAAGCGTGATTATGGAGAGCTTGTTACCAATTTCATGCACTTCTGGGGAATTCATGAATTAAGGGAAATCAATTGATGAAAATGAACTTTTCGAAATACCTTGTGAGAGGCAATTAATCTTGAATGGGAGAGTTGCACTGGGCATGTAATTCAAAGATAAGCTATCACCCACTTATTGAAATAGTTTCTAATTTATTCATGCTAATCAGTGTCTTTCAGCCACAGCATCTTGCTTATGATAAACAAAATTCCTCTGCATGGGCCACTCTGCTTTTGCTCTCAAGGATGATCACTGGTTTTTCAATTAGCTGCGTGGCTACAAAGTGTCTTTGATAGGCCCGACCGCGCACAAGGCTTATTTCAAATAGTTTGATGAATGAAACACTGAGACTGTCAGAGGGCACGCTGGTTTCCAACAACAAAATATCAGCCGGTGACCAAACGACTGTTGCTATGGGTGATCCTCAGCTCTCAGCCCATGTGTGAGGAGACTTTTTCTGTGTATGTGCGTGTATGTGTGTGTGAAATGGATGATCTGATGTGAGGACACAAAGCTCTATCTCCATCTGTCACTGGGCCTTGATGCAGCGCTAAAGGTCAAAGTTCAAACTTTAGAACCCGGGTCATGATTAATGGGGAGAGAGCAGTTGGCAGCTAGCAGACATACACTACACCCAGTCACAGGGAAGGAGCTCGGCTTAGCAGGTGGTTGGATCTGCTCTTTACTGGCTCTTTGCTCATCAGTTTGTCATCCACTGATATGCACTGAGTCAAGACAGATGAAAGGCTTTTGTTGCCACTGTTATTGTAGTCAGGTTCACATGTTATCATTATCTATCAAAATTCAGGGTCAAAATTCAAGATCCAAAAAACACCGTCAATAAATGTAATCATAGTCCAACCCCATCAGAACAAGGCAGTACATATGGACCCTTTTATCTAAGCCTATTAAATCTCAAATATTTGATATAAAATGATCATCTGTATAAAAAAAACAACTTGCATCTGCGTTTTCAGACATGTTGTTTTATTGCAACTCCCTAGTTGCTGCTGGGAAATGAATTCTCAGAGATGTGGAAAGGCTTATTTGGGCTCAGAAACTGTCAGCTGTCATACTTCTCAAAGTGGCCTTGATAGTTATGACGAGTGCCTTTTAAAATATCCTAGTTCCATCCATCATCATCATCAGAGCAATATGCAATGCCCTGTCTTTGTTCATCTATTTGTAATGATATGATGCCATTACCTTGAAATATTAATATGTATCTCTGACTGGGTCATCCAGTAGAAAAGAAGCCTGATTTTTCATGAAGAGCAGTGAGTTGTCCGTGAACAAAGACGTTTTGTGGAATGAGGGTCTAAAAACATTCATGCATTGTTTGTCAAACTCTTCCTCTCTGTCTCTCTCTGTCCTGATTTATTTCTCTCATTGCTGAGTCATATAAGTCCATGATAAATAGGACTGGCTGCCAACAATTCAAGGTTCAAGTGCTGAAGAGGATTAGTGATTATTCTCAAGAGCGTGTGTGTGTATGCGCATGTGTGTGGTATGTGCATTTGTGCACGCCCACATACACTGAAGGTGTGTGCATACAGCATGTGTGTTGTTGTTTGTGTGTGTCAGCTGCCACATCCTTTGATGGTGCCCAGTATCGACTGCTTTTCTTCCCGATCCGCCCCACGGGCTGGTAGGAGAAGATTTTGGACTAAACAACACGTAGGTAATACAGGGCAATTTGTACCCACTGAGGACTCTGGGAAAGGCCAAAGTCATGACTATTCAATAAATTGCTCATTATTAAAAACCCTGAGCTTGTACTTTGCAGAATACAGATGTCAGTTCTTGCTATTTGTTTACAGTGTTATTCTAGAGTGCTGATTGTTAAAATAATGATGTTCGTACAGAACATCAGTGACTCTTATCATTTTAAATAAGAAAGCGTCCCTTCTCTGATTTGTCTGTTTTTTTGTGTGTTTGATAATACATCCTCTGCCACGCCGGTCTATAAATAAAAATGACCACTGGGTTCTCTGACAAAGCAGGAGGGCTTCTGCAACTGGACCCTAATACAGCTACAAGTCAAGGAAGCAGACTGATGGAGGAAATCTCTCACTGCTCTTTAATTGCACTTTGGGCTCCAGATGAATTTCAGGGATGAGACAGGCGGGAGGCACCCCACTGCTGGTGGTCAGTCTGCATTAAGGGTGATGTATGCAATGGTGCTGTAGGGCCAGGGAGCACAGCCTGTGATATTTATCTGCCCAATTAAGGCCAGTGTCTCTCTGAGATGCCTGCCAATGCTTCACCCCCAGCAAATCTGTTTCACAGCTATCCCACTATTGATGAAGGTTGAACTGTATGATAAACACTGCCTACAGGCCCCATAGAAGTGAGAGAATCCATGTCTTTGTTGTGATTTACACCTCTGAGAACCAACTGTTTACCACCACAAAAGCCGTGGCCTAACACAACTGGTGGATGAAAATTCAGAATTTAAATTGTTCTCGCACTCAATTTGACTATCTCATCTTCCATGGCGTTTCCTGGAGTGGCCTGTATGTCCAGAGTTCAACAAAAACCATCTTAGAGAGTAAATAGAGTTTATTACATTTTCTCTACATAACACATTGCCAAATCACAAAAGAATAAGGGCTACAGAAAGCTTTGTCCAATTGCCTTCTCCAGCACTTTCACTGGCACTTTTCAGTTCAGATTTCAGCTGACTGACACCCACACACACTTTAATTCATTCATTCATTCTTTTAAAACAAGACTGCAACAACAATGATTATGTTAATGCTGGCAGATGTTATTTAAGGATACACATCTTTTTAAAGCCATCATGACACTGAAATATATATGGATAAAAGCAAACAGGGCTTATATCATCAGACAATGACTGCAACTAACGATTACTTTCATTATCGATTAATGTAACATTTTTGTAACAATTATTTCCTTGATTAATTGTTTGGATAAAAATTTTAAAAAGCCACAAAATAGTGAAAATTGCCCATCGCAGTTTCCCAGAGTCTGAGTTTTGTCTGGCCAACAGTCCAAAACCCAAAGATATTTACTTTATTATTGTAAAACACTAAGAAAACCAGCAAATATTGACATTTGGAATCAGAACGGAGGCTGGAGCTAGTACATTTTTGCCATTTTAGCTTAAAAAAATTACTTCAACGATTAATTGATTATCAACATGTCAATTATGGAAGAGTGACAAGAATTTCGGATGCACCTCCTAAACCTCCAAAATCTGCACTCTCAACCCAGTGTGTCTGTATGGAAAGGCTGTCCACTCCGTTACTGCGTGAACACTATAAAGTAGAGGAGGGCAAGACTGCAAAGAGAAAGAGAGAAAGTTGGATGATAGCAAACTTGGACAGTGTGGAGAAACAGCGTCAAACAAATATATATTCATCTAAAGAACTAAAGATAATGACTGTGTGAAAAGAACGTTTGTGCATGTCACTGGTTTGGCGTTATTTGTGGTTTGACCCAAGACTATGGGTTATGCCACCATTGGTATAATTTGAAATATCTGCAGGGAGTGTTGACTTTTATTATCAAAAACATAAAAGAAAAGTAACCTAGAACTGATTTGAAAGAATTAGTGATTAAGAACTATTATTTCTGTTGAGAAAGAGAGAATTCTGTTGAAAAAGAGAGCAAGCATGGTGTGTAATGGCATTAGCCTCTGAATTGCTGCCCACATCTCCTATTATTTGAGCGAACAGGTCTGGCATTGTGCTCATTGACTGCCGTTTCCCCTGTTGAAAAAACAACCAGGCCAATCAGAGCTTTGTAGGTGGGAATAAGAATGTGCCAGAACCAAAAAATAGTGACAGAAAAATGGCCACAAAAAAAAGTATGTGGCGACTTCAAGACACAACAACTCCTACATCGGCATATTTGTGCAATCAGCAAGACAAACACACCTCCGAACAGAAAACAACTAACATGACCAAGATGTCAGTCAATAATGAAGTGATAATAAAATGACAATTCAGTCCTATTATCAGGCTAGTATGGTGTGATTATGTTGTTGTAAAGATGGAAATGATGCTGTAGAAATGTACATTATGCTGCACTTACCATGACAACAGAAAACATAAAGGAAATGTTGAGTTTGGTGTTGTTATTGACTATCATCACAAACTCCAGCTTTCCCACTGTTAAAGTCTATGATTTACATTTCTGGAGTGTCTTATTCATGTGCACCATGACAGCTTGCTGTGCTTCACTATCAGCAACAGTGAGTGACAATAGAGATGCATTTGTCCTGCCCATTAATCTAATGTTATCCATCCAAGTACAGGCATGTAAAGAATAAGTTGGAAAAGGAAGGATAATTATAGTGGGACAGCATCCAAGAAGAAATTCTCAGGAGTAAGTCTACATTTTCTGCTTTGGAACAACCCCATTACTATAATCTGAAGCTCATTTTGATGTACAATTGTAAACATGCATTTCAAAGTACAAAGAGTACAAAAACATCACTCTGCTATTCACTGCAAGTAAAGTAGGTCCAGAATCGCCATGCACAGAGCAATCAAGCTTTCCATAATAGGTCACTCTGAATATGGGATTAA
This sequence comes from Maccullochella peelii, assembly GCA_002120245.1. Taxonomy (NCBI): domain Eukaryota; kingdom Metazoa; phylum Chordata; class Actinopteri; order Centrarchiformes; family Percichthyidae; genus Maccullochella; species Maccullochella peelii. The sequence goes on from LKNJ01000002.1 coordinate 265,542, forward strand.
GAAAACTGTGACATTTTGAGCTACACTGGTTAAAGCAAATGCAGTAGAAGAAATCTGCAGCAGTGTGACAGTGTGCAGTCTACCTTCATGTTAAGCTGTTTTACTGTTTAAAGACCATTCCAAGCTCCCAAATAAAAATGCCTAAGTTACTCTCCTCTCTTGCTGTATCTATTCCCTCTCTAGAGAAGAGAGACGTGAGAGCTGAGTGGCTGACCTTTGTCCTTACTCATTTTAATTAACTATGGCTAATATCAGCTATTTCCGTGATGAGGACTCACATTACTGCGAGTGCACAAACACACTATCACCTACACACACACACACACACACACACACACACGTGTATGAAGACGCACACATATGATGCTGCATGCACGTGCAATCACACAATAGAAGACAGACATTTACAAGGGCTAAGATAGGGATTCACAAACTCATACACACACACACACACACACACACAAATGACAATGATTAGTGGCTAACTAAATGTCAGGGGCCATAATGGCAAATCTGTTCCTTTAGACACACTCATATTCTCTCTACACTTTCTCTGCAATATCAATGGCAGGTCACGTTGTTTTAATGCATTATTATTCCACTGAGACTCTTCATACACAGTTATTCCAGCTGGGGACAGGAACACCGATTCACTATCCTCCTCTGACAGCACTCAGACATCTTATCACACATACAGTCATGAGAAACTATTCCATTAGGGTTGTCGCAGTGACTGTTTTTTTTTACTTTGATACCATACACAAAAATCACAGTATATATTTATTTAATACAAAACTATGGACCTACGGAATACAATTTGAGCAAAAAAAAATTTCATTGTAGCTGTAACACCAGCTTAGTCATATGTTTCAGCAAATGTAACTGGAATAATGTCACGTGCGACCATAGCAACATACTGGTTGTACCTGACGGGGATAGTATGAAGGGATGAAGGAATATCAGCTTTTAGTATACAATTGGTATCAAATATTGATGAAGCCCAAATTTTTGAAGTGGTATTGAAGGACATTTCTGCCATCCTGTCCACACAGCTTTACACATTTCTCTATGAGACCAGTATTATACTGTAGGTCTACATGTAAGTCTTTTGCGAGAGGGGATCAACCAGGGTGGTCATTAACTGTACTCAGCTGTCATTAACACTTAAAATGAATGAACTGCAGATGCATAATGTTACATAAGGATAAAGTGTTAGGTAGATTTCCAGTTAAGGGGATCAAGCCCAAAACTCTCGGGGGGAACTAAAATAACCACTTTACACAGTAGTGAAGACACAGTAGTGTCGATACGTTAGTCTGTTTGCACAATTAAAGGCTGCAAATCAATCAGTGTGCTCCAGTCTCTGTTTTTCCCTTGGAACTTTGCTGTCCTCTAACTGAGAAGCAACTGATTCAGCTGCATATTGCTGTAAGGTGCACCGTGTTTCACCGTGTTTCTTACTGAAATGTCTACTCGGGTAGGAGAATGGCTTTTTCAGTTGTTCATTTTTTTACGACACCTATAGGCTATTATTCTAAATTGCCAGTCTAATAGCAGCATTCAATTTCATCTTTGGGTGAGTCACAGAGACTATTGACAAAATGTCCTGCTATGTTTCAGTTTCAATGAAATATTGAGAACTTAACATTAAACTGTTTAAGCTACTCGACATCAAGTTTAAATGGGAAATTGTTTAACCAATATGTTCACACAGTGCAATTTATTTTTAATTGAATAAAGAGCAAGGTAGAGCTAGGTTGCAATTATGCTAAGACTTGTATATATTTATAGTATTGATTTAGCTAATCCTCAAGAGGAATCCACACCAGTAAATGAGGGAGAAATGTCATTGAGAAGGTGTTCATTCTCTGAATTAACTCAGAGAGTTGTGTTAAAGTGTAACCATAGTTGACAGCAATGTATTTTCGGACTCAGCTTATGAGAAAATGAAATCTATTTTAAATGCACCCAGCAATTAATGAGAGTGACAGAATCATAGCATATTGAGAATAAACTGAGATTTGCTAGGCCTTTTTATGCCGTACTCTGTGATTATACTCTGTCTCTGTCCTGACATCAAAGAGAGGAGCAACGACCTGGAGATTTAACCCTCCATTTCACTTCTTGCTGAGAAAAACTCTTCCCAGACTGCCTTACTCCATGGGCGTGGGCGATGAGTCTTCACTGTAGATCTGCTCGGTTCTGTATTAATGTCCAAAGTGCTTTCATCACATACAGGATTATGTCTCACATTTTTGAAAATGTTAACCCTATGAAGTATTACATCACACTGAGGTATCATGTAAAGTCTTACATAAAATCTACTGTATGCTGTTCATTTCTATGCTGCATGATCCTGTGCTGGCAACAGGCACTTTGTATTTATAAAAATGTATTCAAACTACACGACTATGTAGCAGCAACATTCCTCTGAATGAATTGATAAGCAACACTTTGGCCTACAGTTTTGGGTTTTAAGTAAGCAAACAGCACCAGTGCCCATGTAGGCTGTTACTGGTGAAGGGAAGCATGCCTCTTTCCCCCTCCTCGCTGTGACAAGATATTCTTAGATGAGAGGTGCTGTGCATATTTAATACATTATCACATCTACAATCTTAATTAACAGAGAGGAAGGAAAAAGTATGGCGGCTGAGGAGGAGAGTAGTCATGTGATTTGTAGAAGGGCGGGTTGGGCCTGATACCAATCTCTCATTCCTCTGTATCCTGCATCAGATAATGGTCAGGGGAGACTGTAAATAGGTCAGTGTATGCATAGTGGAGATGAGGATATGCATATGAAGACCATACAGCAGAGTAGTAAAACAAGAAGAAAAGAGCTGGGCTGATGAGGACCAGGAGTCGGTAACGGTCGTAGTTCATAGGGTTGTCAGTGATGTCACTGATATCATTATCATTATTTTACTCAATAATCAGTGCACAGCCACAAGGCAGAGCCCACTCAGTATAATCTTGTTAAGTCAAGTATTTAAAGGAAGGGTTTAACTGCTCAGCAGTTACCTGTGCCAAATGTACCTGGCGGAAAACATGGACCCTTTTAGTAATTCAGCAGACCCTGATGGCCCTGATGATTATTGCTTTTGGCTGAGATTATGTGAGATACCCATTTAGGCCCTGGCAGATCTGATTTTTCTCCCCAAATGATTGGTGTGATGCTGCAACAACACTTTTGTAATAGCCATTGCTAAAATATTAGCTGAACTCCATCTTTTCATCACTTCAGATTTCTTTAATTTACAATGAGAACAAAGAGCAAAAATATAGTGTTCAGGCTGTGCCCTTTACTTCATGTGACTCTGAGCTGCAATGCCAGTGCAATAGTGTGTTCTGAATTCCACAATTTCCTCACTTCTCATGGGCGCTGTTTAATGGCAATGAAGCTATGGGGGAGAGGCACAGATGCAAATGTCTAATTTGTTGAGGTGACACAAGGTCTCTGAGGGGGATGAATGTCATGCAGAGATTAAATGATTCTGAAAGATGAGTGAGCATGGGTTGTGATTAGAAAGAAAAAAAGATCTTCATTTGTGGCTCCAGTGGCAAAATAAATGGATATTTCTCATTGCCATTAAGATCACACATTTTTGCTGATACAGAGAGGGAGGACAAAATAAAGGAAACAACACATGGGAAGAGACTTTAACAATGACGTAGCACAATTACAGAAAAAGCTACACACGTTAAGAGCGTTGAGAACTTTCAGTGGGGTCCCGAATCACTAAGTCATCACTGATCAGGAATTTATGATTTTAGGGATTTATGAAGCAAAGTGCTAAGTATATTTCCATGTCCATCATCAGTTAAAGAAATGATGGCTTACCCTAAAAAACATCCCTACAGTTCCACATTTGTATTTTAGAATACTTCTATTCTGTCCATGCCCCAAACACTGGTAAGAAATATTGAAATATATGTGTTGAGAGAACTGTAATGACATGACCAAATACAAGAATGCCAGCCAGCACTGCTGACATAAATATACATTTCAGATAAGCATAATTGCTTGGAGGATCAGCTGGTCAAGGACCCTACCATGCACCTGAAATGGGTTGAGACCATTGCATATTTCCATATGTATACAGTAATCCCTTCTTGCTCCTGTTTTCTGTGTTATGCCTCATGGTGCACTGTCTAGCAAAGCAAAAGTGCCAAAAATCCAACACCATGAAATCCTTTTACTTCAACTGTAACATTCGTGTCGCAGCATTAATAAATGTTGTATGCTTGGACTGAAAAGCCCAGATTAAGTATCTGTTTTTTCTTCCCTTTCCTTTCAGCAGATGAAAAAAACAGCATGCTCCCAGAAACCTCTGCAACATGACAGCGCTGCTCCCCTGCTACATCTCATCTATAAAGAAATCCCTCTGTTCGCCATGAGTGGGCTTAAGCATGTGTACATGCGCAGTGACAGGTAATGATTCACAACACACAGAGTTTTGACAAAGCAAACAAACAAAAGTAAAATGTGGTGTGAAGTTATAGAGGTGCCATAACTGCACACATATGTTGTAGCTGTACATAAATAAAGAAATGACAGAGTGGCTGGCTATATAACGAACCAAATGTTTTAACTACCTTGAGTACCCTGTCAGAGACGTGGCTGTAGGCATATATCAGCTGGAGTGAGTGATCTGTATTTTGACATACTTCCTGTCTGCAGCTCACACTCAGATACGCAGCTCTGCATCAACGGCTGGCGACCCATTTGCCTGATGACTCAACAGTAGCAGATTTAGATAACACAATCATAACACCATCAAGCTTTACTCATAGCTGATAACAATAAAAGTAACACGTACAAAGCATATTTATGGAACTCTATGTTCAACTTATACTGTTACACTGTCCAATCATCATCTCAACCAAAGAGATACTGACCCCTTCTTGTCACTCAGTGATATTTTTTGTTTTCTTGTATATCATGCGTTATGAAGCTACTAAGTATACTGTTGGCCAGGTGTTACTAAGTGTTATTTCCAAGCTTTATTGAACCAAATAAAGCTTGGTTCAATAAAGCTTGTTTAATCATCAGAAACCAGCTTTATTTAAGCAAATAAAGCTGGTTTCTGATGAATAAAAACACCTGCCTCAAAGTATAAGTGATAGACATCTCTGACTGAAATTACCAGCATGTTACATTTGTTAACTGTAGAACAACAATTGGTATTTGTAGGTCAAACCGTTGCCAAATCTTCGCCACTAGGTCACATCCATCAGGAATTCTGGGCATTGCAACATATTACAGTTGACAGCTGGCACATTAGCTTCGGTTTGATTGTGGCCATATGGCCAGTGGTGAGGAGCTGCCATGACCCGAAACACCCCTGGTAAGATTCCCATTACAGAATGTTCTTCAGAAAGCCAACATCTACAAAAACATGATGGTCCTGTAGTGACCATTACTGCCTGCCAAGCAGCTGACTACGGTTTATCAGGTATATTTAGAGGCATGGTGCACCTGTAAAATGTCGCTGAAGTAGAGGCAAAGTGTTTGTTTAAGCCAAAGCAGCCCTGCTCGCTGTCAGTGTGAATGTCATTAATTGTAACTCATCCACTCCACAGTTCACTCACTTTCAGGACTGTACATCAGGAACAATGGACAATGGGGCAATTTTGACAGCTGGAGCACAATAAGTTATAGTAAACAAACAAGTGGACATGGATGGGGCTTTATATAGCCAATATGGTTGAATAATCCATCCTAGGAGTTTCTTCTCATAACAACTGGACTTGCAGTTAGACGTCATTTTAACTATCTTCAGGCGTTTCATGATAAATACTGGTGCTGGTGATTATACTAGTGCTCTGTTTTTTACAAGATGTTCTCTTTTATTGATCTTTGTTAATGTGATAAAATCTGAAGTTACTTTACTGTAGATTATTTTGACATGCAATGTTTCAAAAGGACTTCCCTACAAAAAGAAAAACATAGAGTCAATTTTTTTACCGCAGCTAACCTCGAATGGCATTGTCACCCCACAGCAAATTAGATATTTACATATTTACTGTGGATTGGTCACATCTGGCTGGTACCCAATGCACTGAATAAAGTCAGTATTGAGGCCAATACTGATTCGATGGATCAGTTGGATGGGTGGGTTTTGAGAGAGTGACTTGACCATTCACGAGGATGAAACGAGGGGGGAAAAGAGTGCAGTGCAAAAGGAAGGGTTGCTTGCTTGAGGGAACTTTAACAAGACGTAAGGCGGTTGATGGACACTTTGGCAGTGGCAGAGATTGCCCTTGTGACCTTTCAGCTATGGGACAGTTGCTGTAACTGCAAAGCACTGTGGTGCTCTGACAAGTTGACAAGTGCTGATAGAGCATTGCATTGCATTGCATATTTTAGGCACTGAGGTAATGTGTATCTACAACAACAAGCAAAGTGAGCCAGGAGACGTTCAACGTCTTAATCAAGGATGCTTCCAAATTACAGAGGGTTTTAATTCTGTGACCCTTTGATAATGGGACAGGCTTGTTAACCATTTCCAAGGGGAGTGAGGTGAGTTGAACTCTTATCAGCAGACATGTGCCTGCCAGTTTAATAGACAGCCACAAAAACAACAATAACTCAAAAGGCACTCAGTTTTATAAGTACAGTGTAAGAAGATGGTTGTTGACATATTATAGCCAGAAACTAGATCTAGACTAAATCTAGAATAACAAAAGCACACTGCTCATAGTGTGCTATTTGGTGATGTTTTTTTAACAGGTACAAACATCTGAGAAGGTAAATGATGATTTGTTTTGACTATTCCGTTAGTCCCCAGTGAAATCTGCAACCTCACAGGATGAAAGTTTAGCAAAACACTGTCCAGGCTGTTTGTGAACTGATGTGACTTTTTAATTTTCATTTGTTTTTACAAACTCTAGTGCTTTTGTGCCAGGGCAGTGTGGCTAAAGACAAAACAGATACTTTCAATTATGGTTTAGACCAAACAAAACAAACTGCAGGTATGATCACACTACTAAAATTATTTTCCTAAGCTCACTCCATATGTCATAATGGCAATGCCAGCTAGGGAGCTGTTTCCATTTGCATGTATCACATATCACAGTTCACACTTCTAAAAGCAGTGTGTCTGACCCTTAACTCTTCCATTAATACTATGCTGCCTGTGTATGCACATTCCAACATTATCTTCCTTTGAAATGAATCCTAACCGTGGCTTGAAAACAGAATAAGAATAATTTGGTATGCACTTGTGATACATCTGATTCCCTCTCACGGATACAACAAGGGCATTAACAGTGGGCAAGGAATGCAGGCCATCACACTATGTTGTGAAATAAATACTGAAATGAAAAACAGATGGTAAAAAAGTGTGTTTTCATTTGACAGGTTGTCTAATAACATCACATCCTCATTAATATTCCAACCTAAACATATGTGGAGCCAAGTGGACCACCCATGCTGTAAATCTTTGCATCAGCCTATTAAAGAAATAGAACATGACATTTGGAAGATGGGTTTTCAGTGAGGCTTTTCTTGTTGCTAATCCTCAGTCTGAAGTATCAGCATACAAACTCAGCCACCACCCTATTACCCCAACAAGTAACAATTAGGATACTGTCGTCAATTAGCTCTCTGTGCCCACAACAGCCTTCTTAATGGCCCATAAAACACAAATATACCTATTGACCTTGTTAGACATGGAGATCCTCAAGATGAAGCCCAATTTGAACAGCCTTTCTAGAGCTCAATGGCACTTTTATTATGTTAAAGGATGAAATTCAAGCTTTAACACTTGTTAACCAATGCAATGGCATATACAGCATATCAATAATTAGACAAAGTTCATTCACAAGTCTTAAAAATCACATCTTATTTTGTTGTCTGCTGTGACAAAATTCAGGGAGGCTTGATTAAAGCTACATAGTCTGCCTCCAGTCATTTAAACCAACAAGCTTCTACTTTGTGCTGCATAGCCAACGGGCACAAAATGTACCCTACAATGTCAGTTTGCCTCCACAGAAGAAATTTCTCTATTATTTTACACAAAGCAGAATGTCTCAAACACATTGTTCTTACACCGAGGATAAGAGAATGACAGGCATTTTTGCAGCACAGATGGTGCCAGATACACCTGTGACCATTAGGTACATGTACAACACAGGAATACTGTCGGATTCGCTATGGAAATAACATTGGCTAATTGATCCGTGTAATAAGTAACAAACAAGTCATGTTAGATTAAAAGACAGCAGAGGAGACCTGAAATCAGAAATAAAAGTACAAAGCAATTATCCTTCAAAATGTCGCACCCCACCAATCAAGTATCAGAGAGCATGCCACATACAGGTAAAGACGACTGAAATCCATCAGTAACTACTCATGGAAAATCAGGTAAATCATTACAATTATTAAAACTAGTTCATATATACACATATACAAAGAAAATGACACACACACACACACACACACAGACAATTGCCTGTACAGAACAAGAAGGACTACCTATACGCACCTTTTACAATTAGGTTGAGGAGCTTTGGCCGCGGGTTGCGCTCACTCTGAATGGAGCACGTGTACTGGCCGTCGTCAGTTACATCCACTTTCTGTATTTGAAGACTGTACTCATGTTTGTCTCCGACACTGGACACGATGGACACGCGCGGGTCCACAGACCACTTGTCGTTCCCTGCGAATATGATGCTTGAGCGGTTCAGCCAGGCTCCTTTAGAGATCCCATCCAATAGGTAGCACCTACAGTGACAAGAGACACTTCAGTTAGATCTGGAGAAATGCTTGTTATGAATGCAGTAGATCTGAAGTCATCTTGTTTGCTGACTGAATACTATTTTATCCATTTGAGACACTGCCGTTATCTCTCTTGCTAATAAATAATCTTTCCCTTTCTAGCAGGCAATTTTGTGTGTTTGTGTGTTCAGAAGTTCTCCCAGGTTCTGAGGTTGAATGTATATAAACAGACATCCTGAAAATATTTTCCTGATATTGATTTTTTTTGTGTGCAAGGCCAGAGAGCATATGGACCAAAGGAAGTATCCAATTTTAGTTATAGGCATGAATGTGTAATGTTCCAGAAAGTGAGTCATAAAAGACAACTCAACTTGTTATAGACTCGATTTGATTCAAGACTAAAATAGCCAGAGCCATGAGTAATAGTTGTGCCCAAGGGTGGCTGCTCTGTTGTTGTTGGACCTTCTAAGTGGGCAAAGACATTTGGTGAAAGTGCACTTCTTTCAAGTCACAGGCCTGGTTTAGCAGACATACAGTAGATATTTATATTCAAGCAGCCGATTAAGGGTATGTGTACCTACATTTATGGCTTCACAACATTTGAGATTTATATTAAAAAAAAAAAGTTTTAGTCTTAAACAACAGAATTTCTTGCATCCAACCCTGTTCACTGCAATGTAAGTGTAATAGGGATGCTCACCTTTTGGAGCCCTGAGAAGCTTGGGTCTTAAATTTTAACTGAATATGAAGACCTTTGACCAGGAACTCAAAATATAAGGTGTAGAATGCACAGTGAGTGCAGTGGCCACTCAAAAATACTTACACAGTGTACAGGGTGGACAGAAAAATGGCACAAAAGACAGAATACATCAGACCAAACGTGCAAAGAAATGAAATACAGTATATGTTCCTGTAGACTGACCGTAAAAACATGGTTCAAATAGTAAACAATTACAACTCCTGGCTGTATCTGTACAATGTGATCATCAATGGAAAACCAAACATCTGGTGAACAAAGGATAGGCCTTCAGTCCAGACACAAATAATCAAACATCCCTGGCTCTGAATAGGCTGTATTGTAGGACCATACTCTGATTCCTGCGTGACCATTAGCGAGGCAATGCAATTTACTTTTGAGAGCTAATTGCACAGAGACAAAGGGTCAGTGAATTGTACAACATGATGAGGCTGGGGTCACCATTGTCAGAAGACAGTTGTTTTAGTCATCATCCCAGCGCTGTCTGGACTTAGAAATCACATCATATCCTGTGACAAATATGACAATAATGAGTAGGAAAAGAGGCAATCAAGTTTGGCTCTTTAGCTGTTGTCAACATGCCACGCAGACTGCCAGCACCAGTAGTAAAGCCACCGAGGAAATCAGTTTGGCACTAACCACAAAGCTCTTTACCCTCTATGCCAAGAAAGTGTCGGTCAGGAAAGCGGGTAGAGGACAATGGTCTAGTCCAGGCTGGTCTCCCCTTATAGAAGCCACTGCCCTAGAGGCATTGTGACAAATAAGGGGCAAACAATGGAGAACGGATAGTAATAAAAACAACACAAGAGAGAAGTCCAGGTCCTTTGGAAAGTCCACACGGACCTGTCGGTTAGTTAGCCCATTGACCACCTGAGCCCTCATGTTCCTGGCTCTTAGGCAAGATTTACTGAAGGAGCCTCGAGGCAAGTTTCACTCCTTCTCTGTTTTATTGTGAACAAAACAGGAAGGCACTTGACCTTAAAGGATTTAAGAATGTAGATTAGTTATCAATTATTTTCAAAATAATGGTAGATCTATGGGCTTCAAGTGCAAATGTAGCTCTCAGGATTGTGACACTTCATGACCAAAAATCCATTAAAATGAGATAAATAAAGCTAATTTTAAATGCATTTTCAGCCTTTGAGTGAAACAGCGTTAAAGTGTAGCAGGGGTTGCTACCTACCTCAATGATCACAGGCCTTCAGTGACTAATAATTTAACACACTTTTGTTGGACCGCTGAGAGTGCCGGCTTATGGCCTGAACATTAATGCACAATGCACCTGTTTCCAGCCCACAACCACTGATGTGAACAGCTTGTCAACAACTTGCTGGGCTTTCATCGTTACATCCTTGTAAAACAGGGTAACCATAAAAAATGTTTTCTCCAATGTAGTTGCTATTGATTTCTCTGTTTTCTCACCCAAATTTGTCCTTTCAGAATCAAATATTCACTCACTGTTAAAAAAGTTTACTCCTTCAAAAGAGTTCAGAAGCTATGGTCAGCTTGAATAAATGTCAGTTACAATGTACTTCAATTGTAAAAGGTGTTTACAGCTTGAAAAATTATCAAAAGGTCTCAAACCACTCCTGCAGCATGACCTGCTTCTCTGCTGTCCATTTGTATGATCAGTTTGTTCAAAACACTCACAGTTTAGCTATAATATGGTTATACAAACTGCTGACCACAGCTGCTGCTGTCTGTGAAGAAGGAAACTACAAACTTTTAACGGCCACCTTTCAAGGATAGATTGGGGATGAAGTATCACTTTAACAAAGCTGCAGTGCCAGAAGTATGGCTGGAGGACACTTCACCCGATCAGGTGCTGGACTCTTGACATTTTTCTACGTCTTGATGAACTAGTCCTTGATGTTCTTTCAGTGTTTTTGCAGATTGCTTATCGCTGTTGAGTGTTTTTGCTCTCTCCCTCCAGAAATTATTCTTGTTATCTCACCGTCTCTGTAATATCACACCGAGGACTCATACAGATGCCTGTATCTATACACCTCCTCACAAAGCTGTGTGTCAAAACGGGCCGTTTTAACATTAGCACATTGTCTCAGAAGTTGTTGTTTACCTGGGCTACTTCCTTCCTTAGTTGCTGCTGTCTTGAATAGGACTACATGGGCACTCATCACAAGTCTGGCATGAGCTTGACAATCCGGTGTCACAGATTTAGGCAGCTGTTAAGCCAAGCCATTTTGGCTGCCTGTGATATCAAAACATTTGATGGAGTGTAGACAGAGCAAAAAAGTGATAAAAAACAAATGGATACAAAGGATATAATGTAAATGTATACAGTATTGTGATAAAATTGTAGTGGTAATTGTCAGTGCCCTAAATATGCCTGAAACATCAACAACAAACTCCCTGAAATCAGTTCTATCAACTTGAATGGCTGCAATCACCAACCACCAGAGACTCAATGCTGCAGATTATTACAAACTAACCTATATTTCACTTTAAATCACTTCTATTCCTGCTTGTTTTTACTAGATGGAGAGGTATGTCATCATTAAGATAATTTAGCTGGCCTGCTTGTCATCTTTTAAGTAGCTGGCTTTAGTAGGTTTGCCTTGTTTTGTTTTTTTCCATTTCTTTGAGAGGAAAAGTTCTTTCATTCCACGCTTTGACATTTTCTGTCCAAAGTCATTTTGCAATATACCCTGAAAAAACACACAGACATTAAAAACAACATGCTACATCATGTACCAAAACCTTGAGTATTAACTGGAAACATGTTATCAGCTGGATCTTTCTTCTGCCACATTTCCCTTGTTCATCCCCTCAATCAGGCATAGCAGCACAAAACTACTAACACCTAAAGTGGGCTCTGCTTTCATCAAGCCCCTTTTCTCTAGGAGCCCACCAGGAGACAGACTTCCCATGGTTTATACAAAGCTCAGGTAATTATTCCACAGACCTCAGAGCATCCACTCTGAAGCAGCTTTGACACCTAAAACATGCTTTAATTAATACTTGTATGTATCCCTGCTTCTGACGACTGACTGCAGAGGAACCAGGCTCATTACAAGCATTTTTATTTTGTGTTTTGGTTCACAAATAACAGAGTTGAATTCAAACCCCAGTGATTATGTACAGTGTGCAAAAAAGGAAAGTGATATGCTGGTGTTTGAGCACCTCACATGAATGGAGAATGATGACAAACCATTAATTACAGTATGGCAGCTGGTAAAAGAAGCAGATTGTAATCCGTTTAGCCAAACTCATTCAGGCTCTTTATCGGATGCCATAATTAACACCAGGGCATCATTCTGACCCAGATTCTTATTTGCTTCATAAAATTGTTTTCTAGGTTCTTCAACTGCAAATATTCTTCCTGGCACCAACTCCACAGATCTCGTCTTGCAAACATATTCAAGTGTTTCACAGTCTAGTAGTTCACATTCAGCAGTTTTTTCTCTATATTTGGCAGAAGAAATGAATACACTTCTGGATGGGTTGCTCAGTAGTCTGAGATTTGTTGTTATGTAACAGTTACATAATAAACACACAGGACGTTTAAACTTTAAGCCATGCAGACCCCATGTAAGCTCACTATTCTCTATGTTTTTCCTGACTCAAATTAAAAGGGAAACAGCTCAACGTCAGCCTTACATCTCTACCTAAGTTTTTATTTTATTTCTATTTTTGTCACAAGTAAAATGTTGAATAAGACCCATGGGGTTTCTTGTTTTTCCTCCCTCTATCATTTGCATCTTTACAAATGTATTTAAACAAAACCTGCAAGCACAATTAACTTGGCTTAGTTTTTTTATTTTATTTGTTTCGGGTTTTTTTGCGGGGGGGGTTCTCCATAGAACTGTGAGGAACTGAGAGTCGGGTGATAATATAATGAAGTTTGTCACTACAAACGACCACTTTCACACTACACGCACACATTTGATCCATTGTTAATATTAAAATATCGATCAGTGCAGTTTTAACTTTGGCATATCATTTGGTCACTTTTAAGAAAAAACAGATTAGCTACATTTAGTTGGCTAATTTTCTAAGCATACCAAAGGCCAATTTGTTCTTCAGTACAAAGTGTCAGTTGACAAAACTTTGTCACATGGGTTGTATTCATGGTATAAAGACAACGTGCAGTGTTACCAAAGGCCAAGCCCAGCTAAGGTTTCTGCAAAAGAAATTTGCGTAAACTTTGCCTAATTTTCAGGAGAGGAAATATTTCATTTTGTTAAGAAAGGAGAGGAGGACAACAAGGTGTCTGGTACATCTCCTTACAATAACAAGGTACTTACAAGAAAAATCTGAAAAATTCCACTTCCACTCACAGCTTGTCTGACACATATCAGACAAGCACATATCTGTGATCATTCAAAAAAAGCAACACTCGGCACTCAAATCTATCCAAACAGCCGTGTATCATTTCTGTCCTGCGGCATGTTGAATGACACTTAATCACTGAAGTATAAATCAAGCTTTAGACGCTGAGAAGAACACCTGGAATATGTCACTTGCCAGTCTGTGTTAAACTGGAGCAAGTCAGAAAAATTTGTGTTACACAGTATCATTGCAGTGGAACATCTGCTTAAAGACAATGCTTTTGCGTTGCTGTTAATAGCGGCACCCACTTAACCGACTTGAATAAAATAAGTGTTTTGAAGAGTATAATGAGAGAGTGTGATACAGACATAAAAATGTCTGGGGCAGATGTTTCATTCCATTTTAGCCGTTTCACACATAATGAGAGAGATGCTGTGATGACTGTAGCCGCACTGTACCCTCTACAACGACTCACTACCCTCGACAGAGCTCAACTGTCCAATGAATCCTCGAATGAGAAAATGCATTTCACACTGACTGGATGCTGAAGCACTAGTGAAAGGAAGCTAGGTGTGAGCGGTGTGTAAAAATATGACGTCTTTTCTGCTGCAATCTATAAAAAAAGTATTTTTGCTGCTAAGGTACTTTTGCTGCATTTCTCACATTAAAGAATGACAGGAAGGTTGGAAATAAGGGAGGGTGTTTAAAAGGTAATATGTTGGGCTATAATTAATACATTTTCATTGTCAATTACTCTGCAAATTACTGTCTTGATGAATTGAGTAGTTGACATATTCAAATTGCTTGTTTTGATCAGGAGTTCAAAAACCAAAGATAATCAGTTTACTGTCATAGAAGAATAGCAAAACCAGCATGTCTTTACATTTAAGAAGCTGAAACCAGTGATTTTTTTTTTTTTGCTTAAAAAATGGCTGAAGCAATTAACTGATTCTTAAAAAAGGTTGCGCATTAATTTCTATCGATGAATCAACTAATAGTTTAAGATATTACCAGATATTAACATGGGACATTTTAAGATATGGTGTAACCATTTGTAATGTGAAATACAGTAGAAATATAACTGAAATAGCATTGGATTGATGTGATCATACAAACCCTTTTTTATTATTTATATCATCATTGTACTAATTAACTGTTAAAAAACCCCCAAACCATCTGCCTCTGGCTGCATATTTCTGGTGCTGTGTGTTCACGTCATGCCGCTCTGCACCATTCAGACAACATGAATTCCCGGAGAAGCCGATTGTTAATTTGTTGAGCTACTGCCGTCATGCATCACTGTGATTGGCACAGATGTTTCAGAGCGATATGAACAGTGATGTGACTGGCTAAGAGTGTATTTATCAATCATCACACCCTCCGATTTATATTCACCTTCACCCAGCCCTTTTGCACTTTGCTCTGCTGCACCTACATGAGCAGGTGTGCTTGGAGACGCCCACACCGTCCATGTGCCCAAGACCTACCATTTTGCATTTGTCGTTAGGCTTGCGCAATTAAAATAGGGTCCTAAATACATTTTGTACCAAGAGAAAGTAAAAATCTTGTCTGTAAAATTCACAGACCAACAAATGCGTTATTTTGGAAAAATGACATAATGAATGACACATTTACTGCCCTAAACACCTTTGGGAACTGATTAGTTGATTATTCAACAAACAATTGGTCAATTATTTGAGAAAATAGGCTAATTTGAAGATTATTGGATAATTAAAACATTCATTAGTTGCAGCACTACATATTTTGCACAATGTAAAAAATATACAATTTATGTACATGAAATAAGAACATGTACAATTCGAATATTTATGAGTGTCCAATCCATCCATAATATATATTTTTTGTGTAGTGGTGGTGCTCCCTTAACTCTGCATAGGTGCAGGTTTGTGTCTGTTTGCTGTGTTTTAAGGGTGGGGTGTTGAGTTGTTGCAGAGAAAAAGGGAGAATGAGGACATACTGTAGTGCTGTGCAACCAAGGTACAGAGCACCAGGCTCTTAATCCCTAAAATAATCCTGTCGACTGTGGCCGATGGGACACATCTGAAGCCTTTCTAGCTATAATCCACACGGACCCAACGCTGAAACCAACACCTAACATCACAGACACAGAGAACTGTATAAAAACAGTCTCATAGCGATTAGAAACTCCAAAATCTCACGTCAAAGTGTGGAGACTTTGAAGTTGATCTATTCTGAATTATTTTCTTTTTTTTTCATTACAGTATCATTTTTGTCTGAACTGACGCTGGGATGGAGCCTTTGACTGAGGGAGTTATAGTTTGTCAGACCCCTGACTACATATAAAATCAATGCCCTCACTCTGTTGTTACCATAACAGTTATTACAACAAACCCTGTACAGCATCACCTTGTCTCCTCCAGCTTTGGGTCCCCTTAAGGTGCACCTGCCCTCCTCCCCGCCACTGCATACAAATGAAGTGACCTGTGCTTGAATGGCTTTGGTTGAATGGTTTTGTCTTGTTTCTCATGCGTGGAAGCAACTGAGTCAAAGCCGTCCACAATATGTAGGAAAAAGTCATCTATCACGTGTGAATAATAGTGAAAGGCTATGTTTGTACTGTAGCACCTCTTCACCCTTGTTTCCACCCCTCACATGTACAAGATTTCACAAGCTGTTTATTTCAAGTCAACCCCAGTCTTTCCACTACAACTAATTTGTGTCTATGCGAGTAATCTCTGGATTCATTCACATTATTGATTCTTTTTTTGAAGAATTGATGTTGACTGAATGAATGAACTTCAAATGTATAAAAATGAATGGGGCTTACATATTAGTGGTTGAATAAAAGTTGAGAGCTGGAATTCTGAGAGGATAAAGAGTACCCTTTGCTGGGGCACAATGGGTGAGCATTTTTCCACCCCAGACAATTCCTCCTCATAAATATGTGAATGAGCTCTGCGTAATACATTCACATCAAAGCTGAGTCCACTGCACATGCAGATACTGTTAAATGTCACATTCAAAACCCAGCTAGACAAAGCATGATCAAACATTTAGGCAGTCTACTGTGCCATTATCTGTTAGACAAATAGTATATTGTCTGGGAATCTATTTCCTAAGGCAAACTCTACAGTTATTCAATATTACTGTCAGATAGCACTAACACACTATTGGACCACAAAGTCAGTACCATTGAATCACAACCACTACATAGAGATAACCATATAGCGATTAAGATTACTCCAGCACCTTTGCTTAAACAGCATTTATTTCTTACATTCAGCTGTCTTAAAAAAGATTCAAACAAAGGCCAGGAGCACACCGCCTGAACAGATTTACTGGTAAATAGTTCTCATTTGAACTTCCAGTAGCAATGACTCACAGTGGTAAACACTTAGGAGATGAATGAGTCTGTATTTCTTTCACGAAACCGAAGCATGCTGCAGGCTTAAGACACATTTTAAAATCACTTCAGTTATTTCAGTTTGCTCCGGGCCTCCCGCAGTGCAAAGCAGGCACAATTTGCCTTCTTGGACCATACAATACCCTTCATTGTACAATGCCTTTTTAATTTGAGAAAGGCACTTAAAAATGTATTTTTTTTTACTTAGTCAAAAAGCCACCTGATGGTATCTAGAGCATCTCTGTTCCAAGGTGAGAGTGAGCTAAGCGATGTGATTCACTATGCACTCAGTGTCTAAGCAGAGCCAGGAGGGAGTATCAGTGGCCTTCAACAGTGTCTTTTAAGATCATCCTTTCTTCAATAATAATATTACACTTCCAAAGTTTACAAAGGCTAACACTACCTTGAAGTGTCACTACTGTATTGGTAACAGGCCTTTACCTCTGTGATTAACAGGACTTTAAGACTTTAACCTTGTGTTTTACTTTTAACACAGCCTTAGACTCCTGGTGGAGTGCTCTGTGGGTATAGCCTGTATGTATCACTAATATGAGAAAGGGCTATAGAATAGCTAACTAAAAAGCACATTGCACTTGTGAGGTGACTGTAATTACTTGTGGATGCAGAGACGACCAACAATGTATCTCCCAAATCAAACTACCCTGTCCTTCAAAAACGATGTTTCAACACTACCTCCACCTTCCGCATTTGGATCCTTGAAACCCGACTGCTGTCCACCAAACACCAAAGACTGCTGTCCACCAAAGAACAGTGAGAGGCATTCACGGCTGCCTGTTTTTGCAATTTCTTATTAATGCACCAATTGTGAGCTTTGTAATGACTGACTGGCATTTGACATTCACCATGAATACATGCCTGTGTAATTCCTCCCCTATGGAAATAAGGGAGGGGAGATTATATGCAATAGCTGGAAAGGAGAGGAGAATATAAATAAGGCAGATAACTGCATTTCTGCTGTATATTAAAGACCCAGAGACCAAACTGAGGCAAGCAGTGGGTGGTTGACAACCCCCAGACAAGCACACATGGAGTTCAGGGTGCTATAATATTGCCTGGGCCTTGGGTGTCTTTTAATTATGCTTCATTTCACTTCAAATATGGTATAATATGTAGACAGAAAACAGTACACCGCACAGAGCCGGCGATAGCTATGGGCAGGGGTGGGCTCAGCCCACCCAAACGTGCATCTTGCCCACCCAATCAAAAGAAAAAGATTTTTTTTGTTCCGCCAATGGAAAAATAGCACAGAAAATACTAGTACCATTTCTAACTTCTGATTAGGTGGCAGCCTAATAGTTAGCTCAGTTAGCCGTGCAACTAGCGGTCATATTAACGCTAGCTGACTCTGCCCGGACTAGGAGCTCGGAGCACCGGGGGAGTGTTGGTGTTTATACCGCTAGCACAGGAGCTTTAGACTGCCGGGAGGAGGAGATTTTTAATGAAGCTAAGAAAGCTTTGTTTAGCTTCACAGCTAACTGAGCTAACTACCTAACGGCAGCTACAGTTAGCAGCAGTTAGTGGTTGATTACTTTAACAACAACAAGTAAAGCTATAACCTTCAGGAAACTCGTAAATCACAGAGAGTTGAGGCAGAGCAGCCGGATATCAGAGGGAAAATATTTTCTCCCTAAATTATGATCCAGTTTCACCAAAATGAATAAAGTCATACAGTTTGTGTTTTTGTACAGTAATGCGTACATGCGGCGTCTATTGTTTTCCAACCTAATTTGTGTCTCATTTGTGGTCTGTTAAACAGTAAATTCATCAAATTCAGGTTAAAAACAACAATGCAACAACAGACGGAGGTCTGAGCATCAGCTTCTCAGCCTGATGCTTTAGCTCGGGAGGTAGAGCATATATGTCCACTGACCACAAGGTTTGTGGTTCAAAACCAATCTCCCAGGTATGGCTGGACTCAAACAGTAACAACACTACACCAAAAGTATAATTGTTTTTTTTCATACCTTTTGTATGTTTGAAAGTATAAACAAACGTTCCACTAGCGACCATACTGCCCCTAGACTTTAGAACCACTGCTTTATTGACTAATGCAACTACGTAAAACCTTACTCTACATCTGTGATATCTGCTGCATTCTGACATTTTTGCTGGAGAACGTGGCTAAGCGAGAAGGTCAAAACACCTATTCCCTAAATTGTTGTACAAGTAAGTGTTTCAATTCAGTCTACTCTCATCAGGCTGCTGGTTTATTTTATTTGTACTACACAAAGTGCAAGGCATTACAGCAAATACAAATTTAAAAACAGAATATAAAGTAAAGTAGCCATTTAACACCATAGGTTTGAGAATTCTCAGCTGCCTGAAGATGTCCATTTTGTCCAGAGCAATAGTTTTAACATATTAAAAATTAAATTTCAAATGAAATGTAATGTTTGTAGTAGTCATACGATACAGTAAAATTAAATTAAATTTAGACAGTAGTGTTCCGGCCCTGACACCACATAACTTATGATGGGTTTTCTGTCCTTGTTGACTGGGGCCATCCATCTAGGACTCCAACTAACAATTATTTTTGTTAGCAACAATTTGTTCATTATTTTCTCGATTAATCAACTGATCGTTTGGTGTATAAAATGTCAGAAAATACCCCAAAAAATATCATCATGATTCCACTAACACGACGACAATAGATGATATATCCCCCAGACCCCTGTCCAAACAAGGTCTATTCCCAACAGAAGCCAACAGAGAGCATAAGGCAAAAGATGCCATCACCAAGTATGGTACAACACCTGAAGGGGAAAATAATCAATCACAATAACCAGTAATGTATAGCCAGAAGGAGTAGACCACATAACCACCAAACAGTAGCTTAACAAGCTTGTCAGATTATAAAGGCCGCCTCGTTGTGTTGACTGAACGTGACTGATTGGTGATTATAAAGGAGCGCTGATATAGACCAGCTGGCCACATGCACGTCTTCAATGCTATGCCACAACTAACAAAATGTTTCATTATTGTGCCACTGTGTCATTACAACCAGTATTAGGTGCCTGGCTTATAAAGCCAGACCTTTGGGAAAACCCAATACTCTGTTGCAATTATTTGCAGTACTGTAAGAAGCCATAATGCCAAAACATCCATAGTGTTGTGCTGCTGAAATAATTTCAAAAGACAGGACAGAGAAGTGCTGTTTTTTTTGTGTTTTTTTTAACTGAAATATTGAATTGCTCGAAAGACAAACACAAAAATTCAGTCAAGGCGATTGCATCCAAAATGGGTTGTTACAACTTTCACACAATTCTTCAGAGGGTTGCTGTTTTCTGCGCTGTAGTGGTTCTAGTGACATTTCCGAGGATGGAACGCATTTTTTAGCATCTGCTTTCCCAAATCTAGCCACCCGTTCTGAGGTAGCCTATTTGCTCTGCGTACTTCTGCTACCGTTTCTGAGCTGGCAGGGACTACCCTGAACAGCTCAGCAGGGACATCTGCCTCCCACAGCCATCTGTGCCCAGGTCCTCCTAATCCCCCTCTCTCTGTCAACCTTTCTCTCTCTCCTTTCTCAGTCTTCTCTATCTAGCTTGTACATTTACGACGTCAGACACATACATACATTCACATGTATATACGCACACCATACACATAGTGAAAAGACTTATTATAGTCTTCAATCTATGATGACAGCTGAAGAGTTTCACATCAGTTATAAATGACAGCTGTACTTCATAGCACAAAAAGTGGGTCAGCATGCTGTGGCTTTTCAAGAGCTTGATGTTTTATTGAAGTGAGAACAAGATATGTACTAGGTTAACTGTAAGAAAACTAACATAGTAAGTAACAAAAAGAGCAAGAAAGATTTTGTAAATACATTTACTTTTTTAATATCTCTGATGAATGTCACAGTTTAAAATAAATGGCTAATCTTTATTCCAGTCAGTTCCTCTACCTCGTTTGTTGTGCTTTGAAGTGTGTGTGTGTGTGTGTGAGGTGATTCCTTTCATCAGTATGTGCCTGGTAGTGTATTCTGCTGCCGAACAGTTTACCCACACCACTCACCGCCCAAGTGACAGGTCGGGCTTGGCAGTGTGCCAGGAAGAGCAAGGGAAGTGGAGTCAGTGGGGTCAAGGCTGGATGTGGGGTAGAGTCACTCACCGCCTGTTTGCCTGGGACTGCTAGGGTTTACAGATGAATTTACAGTGGTCAATAACAGAGCTTAAACCCCAAGTTAAATCAGACAAACCCCAAACAAATGTGTTTGTGTACTGTCTAGACTGTGTGAGGAATCTTGAGATGAAAAGGAAGGCTATGCTTGCGGTGTTTGTAAATGTCACTGCAAATGACTGCACTGCTTCCTCCATTGTCCGTGTTCACTGCTGAACTGCACCTATCGTAATGGAAGAAATGCGCAATTCAGAAAAGAAATCGGAGGAATGTGACTGAAACAGAGATCATGTTTTGTAGAGGCCAGGACAGATATGTGTCAATCGTCCCTTATTAACAACTCCTTCAGTTTTATTATTCCTTCCACACTAAGACACCTGTTTCTCACCTCACTTTTAAAAAGGATTTCATAGTTGGCTTTTTTGTTCTCAAAGTATCTTTTTATCATCAACACAGGACAACAGAAATCCAAGAAGATCTGTTTTGTCGCTTCATCCACAGGTGTCCGTACGCAATTACATTGACTTGCTTGCCTACTTACATCATAGTGGATCATAGTGTGTGTGCAGTTTTCTAGAAAGCAAATCAATGGCAATGTATACAGACGCTGGTGCAGTCACCAAGCCAGCTTTGGCATCTTTACAGGCAATAACAGCTGAGGTGAAACAGTGTCTAAGTCTTTTTAACACACAGGTAAACATCAGCATTTGCCGTAATTTGAATGCTAAACAGCCAACCAATGGCGAAAGGCTTAACTAACAGTGCAAATCATTTAAGAGTTCAGATGTCTACAGGAAAGAAAGGAAATAAATTTTTTGCAGTGATGAAAAACAAGTATGGCAATGCTGTATCGATAACATATTGATTGGGTTGACAAGAAAAAAACTTGATTTTAGGGCCTCATGAGGTTATGATGAGAGCAGTAAAATGTATATATTTAGATATTAGTGAAAGTGCTCCATTATGGGCATAAAATTAGATCAATTGTGACTAGGTCTTTCACCCATGAAAATTCGGAAGCTTATTGAATTCGGAGCCTCTGAGTTGTTGGCAAATATATCTGTGGATGCGGCATTTTGTCAGTATGATCAGAAAACCAAATTTCACTAAAATTCCGCAACTGTCACTGGTTTTGGGTGTCATCTCTGGTTACCATTTGTAGCCTATATGTGATTCATTTTATGAACAGGTTCCATCTTGGAGGAGTCTGCAAAAAAAGACATTTTTGTTTAAAAAAAAACATAAAACCATAAACATACTTTATGTGCCATAGCTTCGGAAATGCTTTTGGTTACAAAAAGGTGGTGTTTATATTGACATTAGTTATTCACTACATCCTTTGTTGACATGGCTCATATTAACTGAACATTGATAGATAAAAGATATTTGTGTGACTGTTGATGCAAATGTCAGGTGATGTCAGGTCTTCAATGTATACAAGTGACGTGGTAAATGCCATACTTTAAAATCCCTCTGTCATAAACAATGACAGTAACAAGGGAGTGTTTGTTATTGCTTTCCTGCAGGGCTTTATCCACCCTTTTTGATGTGCTCTGTCCATGGCACAAATGGACAATCCTTCATTGTCAGAGGACATTGGAACCCCTGCACAGTGCGATAGGTGCGACCACATTCATCATCCTGACAAAGGGAAATAAGGAATTGCCACAGCACTTAACTGCTTTCAGTCATCTGCAAATATTGGAATAAATACATTGAGCAGAGGAGAGGCCCCTCTGGGCATAGTCATATTTTACATGCCCTATTTGTGCTTACTTGCTTGCTTTAGGGACAGCCTTTTTCTATCTGTCTCATGGTGTTACACGCATACATGCAGTACAAGCGCAGTTCCCTCTCTTAGTTTAGTGTGTGGGCGAAAGAACAGGGTTGTACAGCATGAACAGTTTCAGCATCCTCTTTTCACCATGAAGCATTAGGAAACACTTCGCCCGAAATCCCTACTACTGTAATATCAGAGCTGTGGGGCACAGACGTGAGCTGTTTGAGGGAATGCCTGAAGCCTATAGCGTAAGTCTGTACTTTAATTATCATGACAGAATTCAGCAGATTTCTTAATGCCAAGCAAGAATACTGCAGTACTTGTGTCGAACTTCCCTATATATTATTCAGAAGCAGTGGATACTGAAAAATGTTAAGAAATTTTCAGCATTCATATTTTTCTTTGTGTATGTATATGCATGCACGTTAGCCTGTTTATATGGGAGGAGGCGGCAGAAGGTTGGATGAATACAGAAATTCAATGAATGCTCCTCTGCTTAAAATGCAGAGCCTGTGTGTTGGCAGGGACCAAAAAGCCCTTAGTTAAGCTAATCGCCAGTCCATTTGGCAAGGATTATGCTCAGCTTAGGGTTCGTCCCACGAACAGGGTCTCTGATTCATAACAGTGATTTGAGTAAGTAATTTTATTGATAGAGCAAATACTCCATTCCGAGATTGCCTTAATCACTGTAAGGTCATCAGTAAGATGAATTCCTATTACAGCAATTAAAGATATCAATATTCCACTAGAGTGTGCGTGGGTTCTAGCTGGGTTGACTTAAGGACATGGTGAAAGGAATAAGTCAGAAAGGAGTCAGCAAACCTAGAGTCTAGCCATTACTTCCTGATGACAGCCAACAGGGGGCACAACATGGGCTGGAGAGGCACTTATTTACCTCACTCCACCTAGGCTCAGAGCCTGTTGCACTTAACTCACTGAAGTGCTGGTCAGCAGGGTGAAACACAATCCAATTCCTCCAGGAGTGTCAACACTGGTATACAGTTTTAAAGAGGCAGTCAAACAATCCAAAGCTGTGGCCTGTGCGTGCAAGGTAAGCCGGACCAAACAATTTGAGTTAAATGATGAACAGAGGACAGTTCTAAAGTTCCCTGCTTCCTCATCAAGTTTTTCTTCTTGTTTACTTGCCAACTAAATGAACTTCAAAGAGTGGTGGTGGGCAACCATGTGCCATGTAGACTAAGAATCTGCAGGTTAGTTCCTCCTCTTGTTCAATGAAATCACTGGGGCCTCTCAACAAGGGAGATTAGAGGATTACCAAGCTTAACCTTGGCTTTCCTACATGTTCTATTTGGTTGGTCCTCATCAAATCAACACCTATGATGTGACCCAGTTGTTTATTATGTACCATGTGTTTGTATTTGGGTGGTCATTTGCAAATGTATATTATTAATATGTATGTCTCCTGGGATTTCAAGAAACTGAGCCAATGACGCTGTCCAGTGCAAGATGTAGCCAGGAATAACAATTAGCAGTAACTTACAATTATCATTACAGGTAAACACGTTAACTTTGGTGTCATGATACACCTGATTTTATTACAGCTTTTACTTTTTTTTTTTGTTGTTCATTTTAAGGGCAAAATTTTTAGTGGTAAACTCAGATATTCCCAACTTCTCAAGTTGACAAGACCACCCAAACCCTACATAAAACCTGGCTTTTCTGTCTCAGAAAGGTTGTTCACTTTGATCTGGGTTACATCACCGAAGTAACTTAATACATTCATGGCGGGGAAAAAATATGTCCATAGAGACTTCTCTAACCACTCCTACAGCATAATACACCGGACAATCATAACCAACTTAATACCCTGCTTCTGTCTAAATCTTAAGATATAAACCTACTGAACTTGCAGATAGGCACTTACGTGTTGGTTTGCTCATGTTAGTGCTCTCCCATTGGTTCCACTGGCTCTTCCTCTATCCAAAATCCCTCATGAGCTCTCTGGCTGCCCTGACGCTGCACTTTCTACAAACAAAACAGCATCGCTGAGTAGAAGTCTGATGTGATTCTACTGGCACACATTAAAGATATAGAAAAGTTAACAAAAAATTAATTAGGTAGTAACAGCTAGGAGCCTAGAGTCTGGCGTTTTGTATATAGAGGAAGTAACTGGTGTGAAGCAGCAATTATTTTGAGACATGTTGGTAATGTTGACAATTAATTGACAAACATAAAAAAAAAGAATATCGAAGGAAAATAAAATTTATACAATTTCAGTCTAAATTACATAATTGCATTTTGCATGACGACATGAGCTTTACCCAAAACCTCTATTATCATTTTTGTGACAGTTGCCTGTAACCAAATGACCTTGTTAAGCATAATTAGTTAAATGAGTAGAGCTAAATGAGGGTACTATTGTGTTGAACATTGCTCTTATTGTCTGGAAATGTTCTCCAGACAAGCCCCAGTGTCTGGACTGAGAAAAAATGTATTGGCAGAGTAGCAAACCAAATTATACAATAAGTTTTGCATTAATGGCAATAATCTTCCAACTTATTACAACACAAAAAATCATTCATGTGCAGCACACACACACATCACAATTCTGTTTAATTCAATAACCTACCAGAGTCTGGATCAATTGTTATTCTTCCCCTTAATCTCCTTAATGACAAAACCAATCAAAAATCCTGGAGAAAATTTCTCCTCTTGCTTAGCACATCCAATCAATTGCATTAAGTCATTGAAACATGTGCAGAGGCAATGGAACAGCTCCAAAAGCAGCACCAGATTGGCACAAAAACATATTAACCATCATGATATTGTTATGAATGGATTTGGGTCTGATTCTTCTCCACCCATGTGCCAGTAGTGAAGGGGAATAGCAGGAGAATGCATGTCTAAGCGAACAGGTTCATTAAGCCCATGTACATTGCTGCAGCATCCGGGACCTTAGCATCTTGGCAACCAGGATAATAATGGTAAAAGAGAAACACTCAGTAGAGAATCCATCTCATCCCTTTCCTTGGGCATTATTATGCCTCACCAGCTCTGGCTGCTCATTATTGACATCGCACACATTCAAATCAGGCAATGGCAAATGAGCATGTACAAACACACAATACTGTACTCTGCAGGGTTTGAGGGGATGAGCTGATGATTCTGCACAAGATACAAACTCACCTCATCAAACACTGACAAGCAACACAACACTAAACTGATTCTGTGATTCAAACTCATTCATTTTCATCATGCATATGACTGAGATCACAGCATTGGAATGTCTTGTATACACCAAATCTAGCCCTCCCAAACCCAGTTTATAGTATTGTAATTTCAGCTGAAGGTAAAATGGCTGATAAGAAGTAAAGTCAGCTAAGCTCCTAAATTGGATGGTTACAGAAGTGTAGGAATCTAAATAAGATGTATGTGCTGCAGCCTGTAACCTGTGTGATTTTTCCTTATCAGTTTATGAAACATGCAATTAGTTGAAGATGGCCGCAAGGTTTACTGAATAACCCCATTAAAGAGAACAGTGTTAAATAGGAAAGTGCCTAAAGGCAAATGTAATGGGTTTTTCCATTGACATGCTTTCTATTTGATGGGAGAGAACGCTTTCCTTGCTCTTAATTCGAGCCTTGGACACCTTGAGATGGATGGGAGGTATTTAATTTATAACATAACACAACATAAATGCTAAAACACAATCAAACTACTGCACATTATTCATTTAACTGTAAACATCTGGAAGAAAGTGTGTCTTAAGAGCCTGGAGACAATCTTGCTAGCCTCCTTTTAAGGGTATAATAGGAGAAAATATTTAGCGAGTTAATATTAAGAGTTATTGCAAGCCCTCACCCTATACATTGGGAAGAAAATCATATCAACACTGTAAAAATCAAGGCTTAATGGAATCTATTTTTAAACACAGCTTAGCATAGCATGGCTGAAGAGAGCTCTGGTTGCTTTTTGCTTCCATCATCCGGGGATTTGGCTGCATTGTGGACGAGCCAAGTCCTTCACAGCACAGATGTCTTTCCAGTGACTGTTGTTAGAGGTGCACTGACCGTTGACACTGTTGATACGGTGCAGAACATATATGATAACAATTCTGTAAGATGTCTAGCCTCTACAAGGTATTTCAATCCTCTGATTCCCAGTTTAACCATGCAATACATCCCACCCCCATACGTATTCCTAAAATAGCCTGTTCATCTCCAAAGATACACTCGTTGATTGCATTATAGCTCTGAAGGAACCCCTGATTTCTGCCCCAGCTCACAATGCAAAAACAATAAGTAAATGAGTTCGGAAGGTTACTACATTACTGCAGTACTACAGCACATAACACACACTTACTCTGTGGTTGAGCTCATTACCGCTTTTTTCTCTCATCTCAAGCAAGCACCCAAATTTTTTCTAGAACAATCAGGCCACATTAATGGTAGCAAACTCAGCTTTTTATCTGCTCCATTTGGAGCTGCAGTTACAGTGAGTTGTTGTTGCAAACATTACACTTCCTGCCACAGCTTCATGATTCAAGCTTTCCACTAACTTATTGTGTTTTTTTAAATTTTTGTTTTATTTTTTTGTCAGAGGATAAGTTTATAGAAAGAAAGAAGGTGAGGAAAAACACTTCAGAATGTAAACGGTGGTTAACTGCATAACCACTGGGGTGCACTCATGGAAGTATTAAGGGAGCTGGATGTCGTGCAGCCAGTCAGCCTTGCTGCCAAGTTGCCCCAGTGGCCAACTGTGATACCTCAAACTGCAAACAAGGTCAATTATTACTCTTTGTATTATAGTTTTTTAAACCATGAAGGTTTTACATTGTAAAACTTTCTTAGAAAAAAATGTTTGCATGCATGACTTTCTCGCAATGTGTTTATGGGCTGAGCTGGACTGAGCAGGTACAGCCAAGGAGAGAAACACTGATGCACATGTGCAGTGGGCCGCACCACGCAGACGCAAACCAGGAAGCAAGAAATCTTTATGGGTTTATGTGCTCAGTGAGCAATTGTCATTCAGATTAATGGTGCCATCTTGGATTCTGGTATTCACCTCCTATAATACTGTACATCCATGGGTGCACTGTCATACTTCCATGGTGAGAAGAAAAGCAATACTGCTACATCCTTCATACCTGCATTCAGACAATTTTATGTCATAGTCAGTGCAATTAGGTGCCTGTTATAATAATTTTGCTGTACAAAGGTGAGGGTATGGCAACTGAGGGGTATGGCACAGGTGTAGGAAAGGTGACCTAAAGAGTTGTATTTTATATAATATTTTAATTTCATGGCAATGCAACGCAAAGCCAGGGATAAAACAATGCACCTGAGTAAGATTGCCGTGGGAACACCTGCTCTGGCATAGCAGGGCCATCACTTGTAGGAGAGCCTGAAAGTGAAAAGAATAGAAACTGCTGAATTATGGACAGTAATCTTACTGGCCCATGAGATTCAAAGTAGCTGTAGCAGCTCCTCCAGAAGGCAATCAACTGAAATTGCAATCAGCAGGTTAGCTTAGAAAATTCTAACTTTGCAGAATTGTGTGAGCTTGGTCTATGAGAACAAGCCCACAGAGGTGTTAAAAAAGCAAAGTAAGGTAAAAATACTACAAGTCCAGACCCT
Source organism: Maccullochella peelii (assembly GCA_002120245.1). Classification (NCBI taxonomy): domain Eukaryota; kingdom Metazoa; phylum Chordata; class Actinopteri; order Centrarchiformes; family Percichthyidae; genus Maccullochella; species Maccullochella peelii. The sequence goes on from LKNJ01000002.1 coordinate 294,213, forward strand.
ATAGCTAACTGCTAAGGGTGGTGTTTGTTTTTGTGTAACCACAAATATATCAAACGTATTTTGTTTAGAGAAAAAAAGCTGAATTTTGAATATTCCTCAGTGTTCAACTAAATGCAGGGTAATGTCTTGATGCTGCTTTTGATCTGAGTGATTACCCTGCTTACAATGTGGCAATGGAGTAAGTGGATTTTGCAATCGAGGCTATGGTATATGCTCATTTCTGGTAAGGCTATTTCAGTATTAAAGTCTGCAATCTGTTATCAACTCCCCGTGGACAAATGGGAGAGGCTAATTCCCAGGCTCAACATTAGTCCCAATCAAGCCGTAACCAAGCTGCCATTTGACTGGCACACACATCCACATACACGCCTGTCTTTTGGAATGAACCCGCACACACAGGGCTGCATTATTTCTGAATAAATAAACAAATCTATTCATCATCATATCATTCAGCTAATGCTGGCCACAAATATTCCCACACATTTTTCCAGTTGGTGGCTTCCTCATGGGTCTGTTCTAAGACAGCAGCATTTCTGAATCTGACATTTGATATGATGGATGTTCGATGAAATATAGGGTGTGTTTCAGTAAGCTCACTAGGTTGCCACTCTGTTATAAGCCTAGTAACCATTGACCTTGACAGCAAGATAGGACAGCCCCCATCCCGAAGGCAAGATTCTGATAACCATGTCATCCTACATAGTGGCACTGAACCAAATACACAGGTCAGAAACCTCACGGTGGTGGTGAATCCTCACCTACACATAGTGTATAGTGGACACACACACAGGCTTACAATAGAAAAAGCCAGCAGGATGGTCTTTTAGTCCTCAAAGGATACAGCAGAATGTTCATTTTTGTCAGCGATTAATGATGTATGGAGCTCCATAGTGTTGTGGGAGATAGGACTGTCAGTCAACCCCTCCCACTGTCTCTCTCACATGTACACACACACACACACACACACACACACACACACACACACACACAAACACACACATACATACAAGCACTGATGGACAAACACACATCCAAGCACTGATGGACAAACACACATCCATGTACAAACACAATCATACATGTGCACAGACAAACACATGAGCTGGTTAGTGTTTGGCCCCTTCTCACAGAAGCTCGCTCACTCTCTCTCTCTCTTATTTTTTTCCTTAGGCTTTGCTGAGATAGTCTGCAGCTTCAACGTATCACCTCCTGACAGAAAAGACCTCAATTCCCCACCAGTACACACTAACAAGAGAGTGAGAATCCTCCTTACAGCATGTAGGTCAGCCCTGCCTTTCATGACTGTCGGCTAAAAGAAGAGGTTATTAACAGTAGATCCGAGCTCTACTCTCCCACAGACGCTTTTTGTCTAAAACAGCATGCTTCTCCCACCTGAGTGTGGTAGTTTATGAAGAGCACATGCTCCAATGTGTCATATCATTTGCTTTTCCCTAATCAAGACAAATCTCCACTGGTGCAATAACATTTTATACCCCTGCCAGTGAGAGTGGTACAGTCATGACGAAGGCCATATGGACATTAACATCAAGATAATGTTGTTGAGGATAATTTGTGAGTGATGAAATATTGCTCTAATGGAGGGACAAAAACTTAATTACACAATTCAGTTAATGTTGATGACTGTTTTATGAAGGGCGGATGTCAGGCAGTTGGACAGTAAGCCTAAGGCCACATCATGTTTGCAAACCTGGTCCAGATATTACAGTCCAAAATGACCAATTTGAGCATGCAGATATTTTCAAAGGTTGAATTAAGCCATAACTGCAAATGCATTATCATCTAGCCAAATCTCTCTATCACAGCCCTTGTCTCTCTGCTCCATGTGAGGGCAGCTTCAGTTAGATCCTGTATTATATTACTGTACACCTCCCTAAGGAGAGATTATCTTAAAGCATTTTCCACATGGACGTTTTCTGCTATAGAGCTGAAGGCATAAAATGAACAAAAGGACTCACGCCAGGAATTATAACCATAAATTTAATTTGAAAGTATCTGGCTTTTAGAAGTTTCATATATGATAAAATACCTCAACGATAATATTCAGAGATTTTTTTAAGCTTTTATTAGCTGGTACTGACACTGTCAAGACTGTGGCAAAGCCGTGAGAAGAGTCACTAAGTGAGAGGCATTTTATATGATGATGAACTGTCATTATCATTATACCCTCCATACAGAGCTAAGTACCCATTTTTGGAAACGTTACAAATCTCTGATCCAGTGTCACACAATGTGTCAGTGTTACAGCCAAGGAGGAACAGTTGGTTTATACATGGCTGACACAAGAGGGAAGGGAGGCAGGGTAAACATTTGACAGGTTGAATGTACAATATTTGACCGAGGTCATGATGCATGATGTTGCATACTGGCAGTGTTTGGTGAGGGCAATCAATGACCACACAATACACAATTAGCAATGTTCCATGATCTGCCATATAAAATTCCTGTTTAGATCCTGTTAAACATAAAAAACGCAAATTCCTAATATGTTGCACTCTTCATTTACATAAATAGGTTTATTTTTAAATCTTTTAAAAAACTAGATTTTAGAGCTTAAATATATATGGTAGCTGATATTCTATATTTTTTGTTATTGTCAACAAATCCTGTCAAAAGATAAAAACCAACAATGCGTTGGTCTGTCCCAGCCTGTTTGTGGATCTTAGCCCCAAGTACCTTAACTCCCACTCAAGAGTTAATCTTTAAAAACGGGTCACGAAAATATACTTTCATTTTTGTGTTAAAAACGAATCTAATATGGACTGCATTCATATAGCGCTCTTATCAAAAGTGCTTTTCAATTTGTCTCTCATTCACCCATATACTGATGGCAGCGACCTACCTAAGGCATAACCGTTGGGAGCAATTTGGTGTTCAGTGTCTTAATAAACCACACTTCAACATGGACAGCAGGAGGTGGGGATCGAACCGTAAACCCTGCATTTAGTGGACAACTGACTCTACCTATTGATCCACACCTGCCCCAATTATAGCTAAATAACTTCCTAAAACAGCTGAGCAGCTGAGTTACTCAAACAGAAGCAAATTGTGCATTTGTTGGGGTCTATTTTAAGCAGATTTGGTGAGGTAGTGAGTATTTACAACACTATGATGGTGTATGTGGTATTGAAGATATCACACAGTGCAATGACGTGACTCACGGATATGTTTCTCAATGTTGGTTTATGTCACAAATGAATAAAGCTATATCAGGCTTTCACTACACAGGCAATACTTGTAAGTTGGTGATCAGTTCATTGTTGGTTTTGCTCTTGTCATGGGCTTCTCCTTGCACTTATACATGCATATTTTATGAATCTCCTCTCTGTATCTACCTCTGAGGAAATAAAACAATAAATAAAACTGATCAAAAGAAATAATTGCCCTTTATTGATGCCCAGGGTTGGGCTTTAATGCAGTCAGTTCGAGTGCAGTCTGTTGTCATTCCTGGAATTGGCTGGCCACTAGGGATGAGTATCGTTAGGATTTTATTGATACCAATATCGATACCGACACTGCTTATCGATACCGATACTTATCGATACTCTTATTGATACTAGTTTCCAAAATTTGGTGAAAAAAATCAAGACATGACATGAAAAGATGTGAAAAGATTCAACACTTATTTTATTATTACTCTTTTTTTAGCAGAAATAAGTTCAATTGATAATGTGTCTCTGGAAGGGGGGTGGTAACTGGGGTTAAGGGCTGTGGTCATCTCCCTACAGTTGAAAATATTAACAACCATAAGCAATACAAAATTAGTTATCTCTAGTTGTCTGGACAGCTCACACTAAAACTTAGGCTACCTAGATGTTAGCGATTTATGCTATGCTAGCTACTGGCTAACGTTACAGAGCATACCTAAACCAACTGGACTCCACTGTAGTGAAGGGCTACAGCTAGGGTACATCTTTCACAATAAACTTGGTGACAGCCCTGTGACATTCTGCTGTTTTTTCCTGTGTCATTTTCCCTCGTCTAGCGATGGAGAATGGGTTGGACTTTGGTGTCTGACTTCTGCTATCCCCTGACGAAGCTGTAGCTGCTGCTTGACTGACGTTGTCTATGGAATTTAGGAACATAAATTATTTAGAAGTGCCTGAGTTAATATCTACAGAGTACGTTTATAATGATAACCAGTGTTACCAAGACTTGACGAGGTTGCGACAGTCACATTTTTAGTTTAGCAAATCCCGTCTGCATCGGAGCCAAGAGGACTGGCTGTGGATGTAGGTGCAGCAGCTGCTTTGCTAAAGCAGTCAAACACGCTGCAATGCTTCACATTTAGAGAATGTTGTGTTTGATGTTTATAAGTGTTTCATGAGGTTGCTGGTGTTAACCCCCCTTTATATGCAACTACCTTTTTACATATATTGCATCTAGCTGCATTATCTTTTAATTTTAGTGAGCCCACACTTTTGAACGCTTTGCCCTGTCAGCTATGCCCGATAGCACAGTAAACACAGGGTTACGTAACATAATCGACTGACGCCGGCAGCTTCATCATCATTAGGGGACGGTTATTGGACAGCTATTGGAATAAATTAATGTTACGTAAATACCATTAGCAGCACCGTTTGTCCAGGAGAGTATGAATATTTCGGTAGTGACCAGTCAGGAACTGGTACCAATTTAGGACTAGTTCTCGATACCCATCCCTACTGGCCACTGTCATTCTCTCCTCTCCTTCTTTCTCCTTCCGCCAGATAGGGAAAAGGGTTGGAACAAGCCTGGAGCTGGAGTGATGATTGATGACACGCCTCCTCTGGTGCACACTTTCCCTGCTGACGCACTGCTACACCTTTCAGCACTAATTGGGCAACCCTGCAAACTCCCCTCCCAGTGTATGTGGAGCCCGGGTCTAAGCAAACCACCCACTCAGATAAGTGTGTGAGCTATACTGTTCTGATTAAGCACTGCCCACAAGCCCCCTAGCATGTCAGCAACACACCGTGGTCCTGTTTACTGTGTAGTGCACATTTGCCAGACACTAAGGTGGGCACCACAAGCCATAAATATTGACAGAGGATGAGAACCTACGAGTAACCCTTTGGAACAGTGGAACTATTTATATCTTCCTGCAAAAAAGGGCCTCTGTGCACGTACAGAATACATTATGATCAAAACAATGACAAAGCAATGCAATTCAGACAACAGCCACTTAATATTCCCCAGGACTGTGTTGTGGGCCAAGAGCTATCTGGGGCTCACATTGTTTGTTTCTCCTGACTTCATTGAGGGTGACTTACATAACCTATGATATGTGTATAATGTTTTTATGAAGATGGATATTAACTGACACAATTTAGATTAAGTGCCTCGCTCAAGGACACATCAGCACTATCCTCAGCGCCTGCGTATGAACTGACAACCTCGGGATCATTAATCCATTTAGGGCTCTGAGGGTTACAGCAGAGTAAACAGAAGGCCAGTGTCCTTTCGAACGGTTTGCTAAACAGCACCGCATGTTCAGATCATGAATTCATCCACAATGTTCTGTAATGCAGGCGCGGGCAATTACTAAGCTTGCAAACCATATGGTTGGGAAGACATCTAATAACAGTCTGCTGTATGTTCTCTGGTTTTCAATGAAGGACAAAGGTTCAGCTTATGGGTTGAGAAATTGTTGGCGTGCACTGAGGCATGACTGATCTGTGCAATTGGTGAGCACAAAGAGCATTATGTAAAAAACCTTCCTGAATAAATATACATGATGTGCCTCTAAATCTGATTATGATGTCGAAACAAGTCGAAAGAACCATTACTGTCATTTTGCTCTCCACAAACTCAGTCGCTTGCCTGCTTTATCAGCAAACCCTACATGTTTTTTAATAAATCCCTTTTCTGTTTCATTTTCTCTCATGCCATTTTTTATCCTCTCGTTATTTCCCTCGTTTTACCTGCTGCTTTTATCCCTACGTAATTGTTAATGTTTAAGTGTCTCTGGGCCCCCAGACTGTATAATTAAGACCTGTCACTTCCTCAGTGGCAGAGTAAACCAGGAGAGACTTCAGCGTGTCACGTCCAGGAGAAAATCACGAGTTCAGTCAAGAGTTTAGATCGAGGAGGAGGTGGAGATGATACGGACAGAAGCTTTTGAATTCATCATCTGGCTGGCTTGCATCTGGGCTTACAGGCACTTCTGAGGACGAACTCAGAACTTTAGGTAGCTGCCTTGCCTTAGACAAGCTTGCTAGCTGATTAGCTGTTTCTAAAACCATTTATGTAAGTTTACAGAGTGAATTATTCTTATTCCGTTTTTTAATCTCTACAAAGGAATGCCTGCATGAATTATTCATGCAGCTGTATACAGTATCCCCCCTATTATTAACTGTGAGATAAAAAATATATCTATCTGTGGAATAATTTAGTCGGCAAAGCAGCAGCTGAGTTGACACACAAGAAGTGCACATTTGAGCTGATCGCAGAAAATAAAAATCAATTTCGAGGAACTGGAAAGTATCCATATGAAGTGCTGTGAACATTTACTCCCAGTGAAGGGTTCCTTGCTGTCAGATGTAGTACGGTGAAATGTCTACTCCAGCTATGCCTGCAGCATGTCACTATATCACTACTGTGAAAAGTACTACAACTACAGTGTATAAACAAAAACACACACCACTATAGAGTGACATATAAGTAAGTCAGTCACAATATTCAAGGGGTTAAGACTAACATACAATATTTGTCAGTCACTCAAAGCTGTTTTACACTGTTGCCCAATACGTTTGATATTTTTGTACATTGCCATGGCATCTGGAAAACCGAATCTGACACAGCATGTAAATAAATAGTTGCTGCAGCCAACAAACGCATCCTGTCAACCCAAATGTTGTGTCAAGTGTCAGGGCTTAGGGCAAAATTAAACCTCATAGATTGCAAGAGACTTGTATCAGTTACTGTGCTGCATACTCCTTACATAAGTATGAACACTTTATAGATCTGTTTAAAATATCTGTTGCACTACATGGATTGCTATTTACATAAGCAATTATTTTCTAAAGAGTTCTAAATCAGAGCATATTGGACTCCTACGCAAAACAAGGTTTTTCGTTGATACACATTACCTGGGCAAAGAAGTCTAACTGCTTTCCTTAAGTATAGGGAAATTGCTTCCTTACTTACTGAGTATAATATCATAACCACTTATGTAACTGTCATCTAACTCTCAACACATTGTCCTTCCTTATTTTAGCATATAACACAATCAAATTCTTAGATATGTCATCACTAAACGTTAGGCAAGACTATAATTAATAACACCTGTGAACACAATATTTCTGAGCGGAAAGCTGCCTCACTTTGATTTCAGTGGACATAATGATGTCAGTGCTGTTCTTTCATAATCAAATCCCTCTGTTGTTGCCCAATTTTATATTTCCCACTTTTTGTATACATTTATTTTTTTACCATAAAAACATGGACCACTGAAGAAAAGAATTACATGCTATAATAAACACAAAATAATGCATACCTTACACCAGTTTACTGTACAATTACAGGGCCGACATGTTTTGATTTTGTCTACTGGCCAGAAAGAGTAGTAGTAAGTCATTTTATTCCCCAACTATTCATAATTGTGACCATAACACTGTTGTAAAGGACTATGCTAAGTACTCAAAGTCACATAACTGATCATATCTAGGTGAGTGTGAGGAAACAATACACTCTATGTCTTGTACGACCTCCTTTCTCTCACACAGTAATGTAAGTGATAAAGACAATACTGCCCTGAACGCATGCCAAAATGAATGTCATTAAGATAACTGATATTATGAGACTTAAGTCATCATCATCACTCATCTTTTCTGTTCAAGAACCTTCACCTTTCTTTCAGTCAATATCACTATTTTTGTCATGTACTGGGACAAGCGAGGACGCCTTGGTTTTGCTTCGCTGTAGTGTAAACACTTCTGATTCTAGAGCTTCTTTCTTACAATAATCACAAGATTGCATAAGATGCTCTTCTCCCACAGTCCTTACAATCAAATCAAACATTGCCGCTCCCTCAAGGTGAATCATTTTGCTCCCAAGAAAGAAGTACCCAGCCAATACTGTGGAGTGGAAATCAGAAAAATCAGTGGCATCCGCAGGGACTGTAAACTTAATCATCTTTGAATGGCCACATTGGCCTGTCAGGGAGAATATGGTTGTTTATCAGGTGGTTGTTTTACATGTCAGCACATCTGATAGAAAAATTGGAAAACAAGCCAAAATTCATTGTGAAAGCAGTCATTTCCAGGAGCACAACTGCTTCGAGAACCACCTCCCATCCCTGCACATTTGTGACACTGGCATCAGCATTAACACAACATAGGCCTAATAAAGCATCTGGCTCAGATATTCCCTTAAGTGAGTCAGTACATGCCACTGAAGTCATTCAGCACAGCACCTGTTTCCACATGTAGCTCTGCTTGTGATGGCAGATATTGAACACAACAGAGAGAACGAACCTCACAAACACTGCACTGCAGATTTTCTTCTTTTGAACTTGTTGAATGGCCCTGAGGTGGCCATGAAAACAAAGATGACAGGATTATCCTCGCCAGGCTCCCATTAGCAACTGCTCTGGCAAAAACGAGGGTGAATATGCTGAAATGAAAGTGACACTCACACAGTGCAGAGAGGAAGGCAGCAGGGGCATTGTGCTGGAATCAAAGACAGTGCCTGGATTGAGGTTTGCGGAAGAAAGACGTGGCCCACACACTTCCACTGTAGACAACTGGCTGTTTTAGAGATTGCCAAATGTACTTAGATGTAGAAGCTAGAAGCTGGAAACTGACTGCATGCCTCAGAGAAGTTCCATTGTGGCACCTGACTGTGGCTCTCAAAATACAGTAAGATGAAACGGTGTGTGTTAAATCCAACAATTGGCATGCACATTTTAACATGACTGAGGTATGGTAGCTACATACACTGTATTATCTACAAATACATTTCATTTGTAGCTCCTAGGGCTGGATGCTAATTAGCTTGGCGCTATAATCCCCCTTTTCATAATGCTAACTGAATATAATAAGGAGGAGAAACAGAGGCTGACTACACTACAGAGAACCCAGCTGAGGTTAATTCCATGTTGTTCTGTAAAGCTTGCATGTAAGTTTGATGGAGTTAAAGAGGATAGTTAAAATATCTCCTGAGAGAAATATTATCCTTTTTCCTGATCAAAAAGATTCTGAGTTAGTAACATAGCTGTTAATGCTGCCAAGCCCTTCCTCTGTGGGTTTGAGACACCAGTAGAAGAGCAATGTAGTTCATTCTGCTGCATCTGATCGGGTGTCTATACACATGAAGTAATTTTTAGGGCTGGAAGTAACAATTATTTTCATTATCAATCACATTTTCGATAACTTTTTTAATTGTGAAAAAATGCATCAAACATAATCAGACCATAAATGGCGATGTAGGGCACAACAACTCTTCACCAAGAGATCTATTAATGGCTTGGGGAAAAAAACAGAAAAGTTCCACTCTTATTTGAGTATAAAATTTGTATTACCACAAGGTTGGATGGTTCAGTGGAAACACACAAATGGTGATGGTGACCAAAATTCACTGTAAAGGAAAAACCCATCATCAAATATAGCATCAAATATAGCAATATAATTATGTCAAAAAAGCAATAGGATCTTAGTTCTTATTTTCTTAACCAAGCACCCATTACTCACCATCAACAATCAGGCAACATTACTAGTAAAAATCTACTCCAGTCTGACATGCACTTAAATTTTTGTTCATGCAAACCTGACACTTTCTGCCACTGCCACTGAAATCTTTTCACTGGCAAAACATTGTAAGGATTTTATTGTGAAACAGCTATAGCTTCCTGTAGCTTTAGTCAATAGCATTCACAACTTCTAACTCCTTTCTTGTATGAGAGTACTGTATTTTTGTCAAAGGGTAAGTTTTAAGTTTGAAGCTTTGGTAAAAATAGAAACCACCACAATGAGGTCATAAGATGAGGAGGTGTGTGCAGCAGGTGCCTTCTTCAGTTTGGGCAAACATCAAACCTCCTACATACTCAGGCATTTTACTGAAAAGCATTCACACTGTGCCCCCATCACGGACTCTAGGCTAATCATAGTTAGATTTTCTGCAATACTGCCAATACTGTATACTAATACTAAATTGACCAGAGTAACTAGAGTAAAAAGATACTCTTCATAAAAACCTTATTTCAGTTGCATTTTGCCTAGAGGCTCCGATTTTGGACTGTAAATGATAATGGGTAAGACCTACTTTACCACAGGTCAACATTGCACCTGTACAGTTGTCTTTAGGTATAGTACAGAAGTTAACTTTTTTATTCAGTAAATATAAATAAAATGACTCATAAATGTGTTGTGCCAATTAGCAAAGAAGGTGGTTTTATTTGTAGCATTTCAAAATGGCCTCCAGTCTCTGCCTCAAATGGGATAATTGATCATTTGGGCCTAGGCTGCAGTTTATTCTTTTTATTTTCCAGCCCCTGATTTATTGTGATTCCTTTGATTAAGCAAAACGAGTTGACCGCTGAACAGAACACGGCTAAGCTAACATGGTGTACATATGAGCAGACCAAATACTGAAGACAGAGGGAACTCTGGAGTGTTAGAGAGAATACTAGACAGCTCATCCATTACCAGGTAGTAACTGATCACGACTACATTTGCCTCGGCTGCTGTTTACCTTTAGATGCAATTAAAGAACAGAGGGTTTCAGAGAGAAAAATATAGGTAGACATGAGGTGAAACAGAGAAAGAGAGAGGAAGAGTCAGAGACAGACAGAGACAGAGAAGTGTGGAGAAATAAAAGTTGTCCCCCCACTCCCCCGAGTCTAAAATTAGAAATCCTAATGAGTGGCAGTCTCACAGATCAGTTGATGAATTCGCTGTTTAACATTAGCACAGATTGAGTCAATCTCTCTGCCATGGTGTGGTTGGGACAAATCTTGACAGCCTATTAATGTCAGTTTTCCCTCTATGTTTAGATTATATCCTCCATCTTTTTTCAGGAGCTTTGTGGTCTGTCGTGGCCAAAATTTTAATATTATTTATTTATTATTACATAACCAAATATGCTATTAAACAGTGGCGGTCGAGAGCCTTTTCAATACCACAAGACCAAACTTTGTGACTGACGATAGTGTTCCGTGTTCCCATAATAAGTCAAGTGCTGAGGGGGCTGTTTTAAATTACACTTGAGAAACACCAGATTTTGTTCTGTTTAATTGGATCACTCTGCAGTAACAAACCATTTGTGCCATCTGTGCAAAAAAGCAAAGAGTTAATACGGTGTCATGAATCTACAATTAAGCAGTAAGTATTCAATAGGGGCGTTCGTCACGGCTGCCTTTCATCAACCACAAAATGAAATTAAAAGCTTTTCAGTACAATATGTTTCAGTATTTCATGAGTACTGCAACACCTTACAGAATATTAGGCCTACACTTACTGTGCATAAAGTCTGGACAATATTAATGTATCAGTCTCACAAATGAGGCTTTTATTAATCTCTGTGCAGCATGACACTTCTGTGACTCCTGACCCCACTGGAAATAAAAGGTAGCACTATTTTCAGTGATATTGATTTGCTCCACTGCTTCTTTCTCCATTTACTAATAATTACCAATGCAGACTCTCCAATTACTTGGCTCCAACAAACATTTACAGCAGTCTGAAATCCACACACTCATTATGCAGATGACAGAGAGAGAGAGAGAGAGAGAGAGAGAGAGAGAGAGAGAGAGAGAGAGAGAGAGAGAGAGAGAGAGAGAAACAAAACCCCAAACCTGCTCAGAGCGACTCCAATTAAAATTCTTTAACCATGCCAACATAGAGCCAAATGAATTATGACAATACATACCTCCTTTAGCTGCTGGAGTTTCTAATCAATTGTGAGAGACCAGCCATCGTGAACATATGAGTGAGCTAACTGAAGTGCTAAAATAGAGATTACAGTGAATACTTCTTTCTTAATTTGGAGAATTTCCTTGATTGACAGTTGAAAACACGAACAAGGAAATTATAAAGATTTCTTAGAAAATCTGAGTAGTGAATTATGTTTGACTCATAAGAGACACTGATATTTTTTGAATCAGACGAACAATGGGATCCAGAAAAGTAATGGAAATTCTTCTAGTCTTTAAGAATCCAACTTAATACTGCATCACATAGTTTGATTGTAAAAACAGTTAAGCTATAAAAGCATTAGTTTGAAGGGGATGTGAGGTCACACATATCATGTTCAACATGTAGTGGACAGCTTTACTGTTCCTAACTCTGATATCATGATTCCTCAGAACAAAATGGATGTTTCTAGTGTGAACCCCAAGATATAAGACTAATGCTGAATTTCAAGGACATAAAAATACCCTCTACAAGAGCTGAAATCCCTCCAGATTGTTTTAATTCACTGAAGGGCATCGCTAAAGTAACCATATGTCAACACTTCTGATTCATTCAGAAACAGATTGTCTTGGTGAGATATATATGGAGAGTTTGGTCAATCAAACATGTCATTGCATGACAGGTTCACCTTCTGACTTGGACTGAGCAGAGCTGAATTCAGGGACATATGATTAGGCCTACTGCAGAGATTTCTGAGCAGGACATTTCTCGTTTCCCAGAAGCTTACTAAAGGTTGAGGTGTTTTCCATGCTCAGCATACCAAGTGTACCACCCCTACGTCTGCACTCTTTGTTTCAAATCTTCACCATCACTCAGGCTTCAAACTCTGATGTCAGCGAGTTTTGTCTATAACCTGCCAACATGAGAGGCATAGCAAGACTTGCTGGTATATAACTAGGCTCAACTGAGGAGGCACAGATGAGATTACGCAATGTTGTCAGAGTAGCACAACTAATTATCATGGAACACAAGGAGATGCTAACTGATTGATTAAGGATTTTAATTGAAGGGGCTCTGAGGAATCGTTTCAGCTCTCTGTGATGAAAGACTGGAAGTGTTGGCAAATGATTTGGAGCAGAAAAGGCTGTACACTGTTCCACAAAAGAGCTGGTAAAAAGAAATTTACTCTGAAATAGCTGTCAGAGAGAATAGCTTAATCGTCTACACAAAAAGACTATTTCTGATACAGGTATTAAAAATCAATGCGCATGTCAACTATCTGCTTAAGTCTGTAAAAGTCTGTAAAAATTCCCAACACTTGATTGAAAGTATTCACACTCATGTAATGAATACGCTTGTAAATATGAGTGGAAAAATCACATTTTAAATTGTAAACTGTTTCCAAGCCAAACCTTCAGTGATGTAAAGGCCTCCCAGCACAGTAGACATGTGCTTCTGAAAAATCCAGTTTCAAGTAACTTCACTTTAAAATTGCCCAACCGCACACACTGCTCACTCCTCTCAAACCCTTTTACCAATACAGACATGGTGAAGAATAATCTCTAGTTAAAATCAGATTTATCAATTTATGAGGTGTTTGTATAAACCTTTTGGATAGTGTATTATATTTGTGGCCATAGTATGGCCAAAGGGGGAATTGTAGCAATTTATTATATAGTCTCATGAAACCACATTTGTATGAACTTTGAATCCTGTAACCCCAGTAAGATCTCGCATTGAACTTTCATTGCACCTTTGGTACTTTCCAGTTCTGCATTTCTCCGTAAAACCTTCTAAAGGGGAACTGTTGCTTTCGCCCCCCCTCACTCACCCCTGTCTGAAACAGAAAATCCAATTTTCCAATCCAGGAAAAGAATTCACGGTGAGAATAATTTTGATTAATAAGCAGATTTCTGACAGACTCAAAGAAAAGGTTAACCGGTTAAATCTTACATAAAGGTTGATTTGTAGTGTAAAGTATTTCTGGTGGATCCAGTTTGAGAGATAGCTGATACTGACTCCTGATATGCCTTTGGAGTTGTACATGATTTTGGTGCCCTGTGGAGACAAAGAGTGAACAGCCCAATTGGTTAACATGGGCGCCAAATGGAAGCGGACAACAATTCGGGGCACTTCGGGGCACATCCGCCTCCTATGTGAACCTGGCTGCAGGGAGCAGCAGAACACTGCACACACACTGCCCTGTTGTTGCACTGACTCACTCTCTCACATCGACGCAACTGATAGGAAATACGGCTCTTTTTAAAACACTGTCATTCTTAAAGTATCGGTACTAATAAAATGGGGTATTGGACCGCTTTTAACGGCAGGGTATCGCGGTAACTTTCTGGTATTGGTACACCATGCAACATTAATACCAAGTGCAATCAGCAGTGATAACGGACCAGCATTTGTGGATCAGGCCTTTCAAGATGTTACACACTATTTGGGTTTTGATATACCCCATCATTGTTCATATCATCCCCAGGGCGCAGGCGCAGTTGAGAGAGAAAATGGTACCATTAAGGCAAAACTAGCGAAATGTTGTGATGAAACAGGACTGTCTTGGGTGAAGGCCCTGCCACTTATTGTTATTGTTATTAGTGTTATTTCATATGCGCAAGCGAGTAAGAAACAAACATGGCTTGAGCCCATTTGAGATTCTGTTTGGCCGACCACCACAGACAGGCATAGGCCCCACAAAGCCTCTTCTTCCTACCACAACATCATGCGATGATGAAATGTTAAGATACTGTGCCAATCTTTCTGCAACTCTCTCAGCATTGCATTCACAGGTTAAGTGCGCCCTGCCACGAGCAGCAGACGGATACCTGCACAACCTGAAACCAGGTGACTGGGTCCTGATCAAGGATCATCAGAGGCGCCACTGGAAGCAAAGACGGTACTGTGGCCCATTCCAGGTGCTGCTAACCACAGAGACCGCAGTCAAGGTCGCAGGGAAAGCTACATGGGTGCATGCCAGCCATTGCAAGGCCATCCCAGAGCCAATCCATCTCCTGCACAAGCTAGCCACAGCCCAAGAGGCATTGAGTGGCCGACAGTCACCACAACACGCTGAGGACTCTCCAGGAATGTAGGCTAAATGCTGCTCCTAAGGTGACCAACACGAGCGAGGGGTGAAACAGCGCCATCCTCCATCAGAAGCGTGCCAAGCTCCAACTAAGTGACGTGCAAACAGACAGTTTGTCTCACCAATGAGGGATCATTGATGGAACCCAGAAACCGCCCCTGGCATCCCTTTAGGGGTAAAGGATGGGCGGCCTCAGATGCTCATTGGTTTGTCTAGCACAGCCAACACCACACAGCCCTACTGCACACTGACAATCAAACAAAACACCCCAATGCTACGACTGATGCAACTAGTCTGACTCGTACACCGCACAACCTTACACGCCGCTCACTCCTCTCAAACCCTTTTACCAATACAGACATGGTGAAGAATAATCTCTGGATTTATCAACTTATGAGGTGTTTATGTAAACCTTTTGGATAGTAGTCACTGATGTTATCATAAATTGTGTATTATATTTGTGGCCATAGTATGGCCAAAGGGGGAATTGTTGTAGCAATTTATTATTTCATGAAACCACATTTGTATGAACTTTGAATCCTGTAACCCCAGTAAGACCTCGCATTGAACTTTCATTGCACCTTCGGTACTTTACAGTTCTACATTTTTTCTCCATAAAACCTGTTGTGCAACAGTCGAAAGGGGAACTGTTGCTTTCACCCCCCCTCACTCACCCCTGTCTGAACACCATAATGTATAAATCAGGGGTTCTCAACCTTTTGTAACATAAGGCCCACTTGTGATTGTTAAAACATTTCCGATGACCACCTTCCCAAATAAATGAGGGGAAAAGAATGGTTTTAGCGCCTTTGACAGGATTTCACCAAATTCAACACATTGTGCTGTCATTATGATTCCAAATTGAATGTATTCAGGGTCATATTTCCTCACCACAAGCTTTGGAGCTTTTATGGTGCAGGGTTGTGTCCCACATCACTTTTTCATTTCAAAAACCGATCGATTTTGTGTCACTGCATCCTAACGTTACGTTAGGGAACGTTAGCTAGGTAACAGTGGCAAAACACATTTGTCTCAACCTGATGATGTCTCGTGATTGGCTGGTGATATTCAAACGTAACTGGTCATTGAAATTATGCATTTTAATGTGAACCCTTGAGCACATTTGGATATAAAAATAACTAGCTTTGTAAATTACCAAAAAATATATATTTTAACCATTTGACAGAACCACTGCCTCCACGGCCCACTAGATAGCGCTCTGAGGCCCACCATTGGGCCTCAGCCCACTGGTTGAGAATGTCTGGTATAAATAGCTTGTGCACTGTTTCACTAGCATCAGACTCTGTCATCACATCTTGTGAGCAGACTCTGTCCTTTCAGCTGAAATATATCAACTCTGTTTGTTATCTGCTTCGCTTTATTAAATATACAAAGACACCTTGTTGGTAAGATCTTTTATTCTCACATAGGGAAATATATAATTTCCACCAAAATTGCCTCTCCAGTCACTCTGTGTCAAGTTTAATTTTGAGGCTTATAGCTTTCTCACAACACAAAAACACTCCTCTGAGATTTTCCTGTAGAATTATTGCAATTATGTGGATGCTTACAGATGGGAATAGGTAAAAGCTCCATTTTCCACCTCGAATCATTTCCCTATCCCCTATAATTGTAGTGATTATAAGAATATTAGAAAGATGCTTTAAAACCTAGCATAGTATCTATTTCCCTCGAAGGATTTACCTTGAGAAAGCATTTCCATTTAGGCTTTAATTCACCGGGGCACTCAATCACTTTAGTGCTAATTGAAATATATTAAAAATAGAAATGCTTAATTTTTAGAAAGTACAATGGACTGACTTGCCTGACAAATGATGACTATAAATGTAATCCATTTAAAAATGGTTTACAGTGTGCAAATTTGGCTTTTAATATATGTCAGCCCCCCCACTACATAGTTACAACATGAGGCCATAAATCATGGCATGTAACTGATGTGTTATGTAGGAAGCCAGAAAAAAAGTGAGCTGCCTTAACTTCCAACACTAGTTTGGATTTTCTGTTTTAAAAAGAGATGAGTGCACTTCAACATATGCATCTGAGGCTCAATTGTAACTCTACAAACAGCATTTGATTTACCTTGTGAGCAATGTCCTACATTGATTGAATATGTATCACTTGACATAAAAGACTAACAAGTACACATATTTGAGATAATTTCTCCACATTGGGTGAATAGTACTGCTTTCAGAGGAAAGTTTATTACCGAAAGCCTTGATATTATAATTGGTTACAGGGTTGTTCTGGATAGTTTATTTAGTTTATTTTCATAGATAGCTTTGCAACTTTATAAATTTTCATCTAAAGGAGATTAGGCTACTTTCAGCAACAAGCTGAATGACAATTTAAAACAGGCTCTCAGTTTCAAGTGGATGCTGTGGAGGAGGTTAACTGGAGGTCTTAAAGGAGGCAGCTGCTATGAAAGCCTTCTTGCCACTGCTCTAGCATGTCAACTTGTTGGCTGATTTTCATTTACAGCATATAGATTGCAAATGGATGCCAGAGTAATGAATCTGATGAATACTTTAGTATAGCCAGGTTCCCTTGGGCAACAGGAGACAGACTCTGACGCTAGCAATATGCCTGCTTTCTACTGTTTAAAAGGAAAGGTCAGATTTTTTGACATAAGAAAGTATACGTTTCTGACCGTTAGTAATATCTGTGCCTGGATGGCTCCATCTGCGAGCCCCTCCCTAACAACAGCCCCTCCCCCACACCCATTGTTTTGCATCATGATAGTGTCTATTCACTCGCCACAAAATTAGGTCAAATGAGTTGCCTAACACTTGATCCTTGAGATGTGGAGACCATGATGAGCATAAGGACTGTGAAAGAGAGCAACGTTGTGCTGACAGCAACACCGATCACATTAAACATGTGGTACGGCAAACAGGCGAGAGGATTTGGGCATTTAATTAACAGTGACAGACTCAGGTGTGCCCACAGATGTGTCATAAGAGGTAAACCAGGTTTTCCCCCCCAAATGAGTGCAAACTGCAAATATTTGGCAGCTAACTGATGTGTTCA
Source organism: Maccullochella peelii (assembly GCA_002120245.1). Taxonomy (NCBI): domain Eukaryota; kingdom Metazoa; phylum Chordata; class Actinopteri; order Centrarchiformes; family Percichthyidae; genus Maccullochella; species Maccullochella peelii. The sequence continues at coordinate 312,201 of LKNJ01000002.1, forward strand.
GAGCACACTATACGTGCTATATCTCCAACCAAGCTATATCTCCAACACAGAACTGGCTGTGGCCTAATTAAAAAAAGTGATGAAATGCAGAAAGTGAAGGGGGTGCTTCTCAGTCGTGGTTAGGGCCTGTGTTAAGGAGATAGTCAAGAATTTCTCCTTTAAATTGTGTCCTGTGGAGTTTGAACAGTCACTTAATATTCCTTGTTTCCGTCTTACCAGCATCTGCTCTGGGGTGAGGACACCAAGCCATTTAAACTAGATGTTGTCTCTGGCACAAGTGCTTATAGTAAATGTCAAGACCTTTCAGAGCCATAATAATGACACAGTTGAGGAAAATGATACATGGCACCGTTTTTGTCCTGGATAAGGCTAGAAAACACAGCTCCAGCACAATCATGTACAGCCAGAAAAGATTTTCATCAACTGGTCTGTTGACATGAGGCAATGATTTTAGATTTATACGAATACCAGACTTTCAAACTAGTGACAGGTCAATTTTGAACCATTACAGAGAGTAAGGCCTGTGGTGCAGGCCTTATTTTGTAGCTGAGGGCCAACTGTCAAACTAAAAAACAAAAATAAGCTAGTATCATTGTCTTATTCTTGGTGTGTACACCCTTGCTCCTGTTTATTTGGCTAGTTCCTATTTTCTGCCTATGTAGAACGTAAAATGTGGCTTTTAAAGCACAATCAGTGTACCTTCTGTCTATAGCTTTCACCCTATTATACATATTTCATTGGGGAAATAGAAATACAGCTGATAGACCAAGCATAGATCACTAAGATAGAAAGACAGACATACTTTAAGAATATACCGCAAATTGTAACCGTAGGTAGCAGCCTATGCTTGATGATTTCAGTTTGCTCGGACTAAATTTACAGACACTTGCTCTTTGCTGTTGATTACAGCTGCTTATCCGTGTGAAAGAGGCTGCCACTGATACTGTGTGTTTCCTGACAGCACAGGGAACTGTTTTTTCATCTGGCTGTCCCCCTCAAATTCATAGCCAGATGAGTCATTTGCTAGAAAGAGTCAAGGTTTATTCAACTGAATCCAAATGACAGGAAACCTGTAAAAGGATGGGGAAGGAAGGGATGAGTAGCTGTTGTAAACAATGTACTCCCTGTGGAAGCTCCCAGTACGTAAAAAAAAAAGGCAGCATATGTGCATAACTTGAATGCACTCATGTAAGACACTGTAGAAGCAGCAGCACGACTCATTTCAAATACAAGGGTCTTTGTTAGAGAAAATGGCTGGGCTTTTAGGTAATCAAAAGATAAAAAGGTTGATGATACACATGTGGACCATTCCTCATCTTCAAGAGGCTCAAAACATTTAATTGATGTGGACCCAGTGTCCAACATGAATCAGGGCAGCAGTAATGCAGTGCAAAGAATTAAAGAGGTGGGGGAAATGAACATGTGATAGCAGACGCCCCTCTCGGGAGCTACTCCATAATCCAGAGGCAGTGACTAATTGCGTGCTTCTGGGTTTGTCAGTATTTGAGAACGCTCACATTTTTTAGCCAGCAATCAGCTTTGGGGCACAGCAAAATTGCCCTCTAATAGTCAGGGGTCTTGACAATAGAGGAACTCAACAAACAGGCACTGTTTTCTGCACTGAGTTCTTAAAAGAAATGGCTCATGCTTAGATGCCTGGCTCTCAAGACCAGTGAAAACAAAGAAAGGAGGAAAAAAGACAGAACCATGGTTCCTTGTGGTTTGAGAAAATGACTGTTCCAAGACAGAGCAGGCCTTTGTCACTTTACTGACAACAATGTTTTGCATTGAGATGCAATCCAGAGAGGCAAGTAGAGCAGTTTAAGAGGTTACAATCTCTATTACGTCAACAGGTGCGAGCACAACAAAGAGATAACTTCACAGTGGCGGCATTCACGTGATTGGAAGAAAAAAAAGGCCAATAAATGGTTACAGCGAATGCTGAACAGCCCATTAATTAACTGTAAGAACCTGGCAATGAAAGCATCTTGAAAATGTTTTCCCTATCCATTTCCTTGATTTCTAGATGGCATTTACTGAGGTGATGACCCGCTTGTGAAGAGTGTTGCCTTATTCAGGGGGTGGGAGGCAACTTGTTTATTGAGCTGATTCATAGCACAGGGATAATCTCTGGTGCAATAAACCATCAGGATTGAGGCAAAGCTTCTGCCACTGATCACAGCCAAACCAGATTGACACCAGGGAATTAGACTCTGAAGAGACAGTCAGAGGTGTAAGTCTTTTGGACGGGACAGCCCTTGGGCATGGAGGGAACATAGTAAAAATAGTGAGTACCCCTTAGCTGTTTCCAAGGCAATTCTGTGATGAGCACCAACGCATTTTAACCATCCATACAGTATGACACTCATCTCAATATACAGCCACTGATGATGACCTTATGCCACAGAAACAATTCAGCTCTTCTGCAATCACATATGAGACAACAATGACTAAAAGCCAACCTGAGTGGAACTTTAGGCAGTTAGCTGCTCTGCATGCAGGTCCACACCAAGCATCTCTCAGAGTCAACATCCACAGAATTCATATTGAAATGGTGCAGGCCCTCAGCCTTCCCTCAGAGCCATCAAATCCAATATTTGATATTGGTGGAACAAGGTATTATCGCAGCCCTCCAACAATGTTGCAGCTTTTATTTCTGTGTTTTTGTGTTAACCAAAGAGTTTGGAATTTTCTGAAGAAATTACACAGACTACAGAGACATTTTTGTAATTATAGCTTAAAGAGAACTGCAAGAGCCATATACTGAAACTTGAAAAGTAGGCTACTATTATTATTTGACTATTTTGACAATGTTTTTGATTATATGCTGAAATTAAGAATATGTTGTTACCAACTCCTTAGTGCACTGAAGCAAACCACGCCCATGCCTGTTAATTTAGCCCTTAATGGGCAGCTACCTGCGCAGCTGGCATCGTAGAGTACGTGATGGAGGGGTGAGGATGGAGGGAGATAAAGCGTCATTGCCATAACTCGATTCTGATCAACAGCGACCACAAATGCACTCTTCAGCCTCGTTTTGAAACTGCGACATCACATTGCACATTCAGCAAAACTGACAGAGCAGCACTCAAAAATAGCAAGTCAGACTCCCTTTAGCATCATCAGCTCCTCTTTTAGCACTCGTAGCGTTTGAAACTGTGTGAATGAATGTTGTAGTCAAATAACATTAAGCGATAGGCAGTGGGCAGGCTAATTTCGGTAATTCAGGCGATATCGTCTCACCCAGAAGCAGCTATGCAATCAAACACACTACAATATAGCATATCATCTCTGTTAGCTGTTGTACACAAAGGGAAAGAATCTTAGAAACTTTAGCCCTTAACCAGCCGAGCTACACTTGTCGCAAGAGCAGCGTCCTGTGTAGCTGCTCTGACCGCCCCCCTGTCAGGCGAAAACAAGGACGGGATGGAGGGAAAATGGCCTGGCTGCTGTGTGTTTATCTGGGTGATAACCCGGTCTTTAAAAAGTAGTTCACGGACATCTTTAAAAACGATTAACTGGCGTTAAAAGAGCGTGTGAGGTCGAGGCTTTAGCTTTGGAGAACTCCGACAGAGAGTGTGAGCGAGAGCGGGAGAAAGTGAAGTTGTGTTAGCTTGTTGTTACCTCAGTAGAGCCGTGTCGCCTTGTCTGCTGACCACACTTTCAACCGAGGAATAGTCCACAGTTTGTCCAGCCGGCAAACAGGACGGCAGAAAGCAGCACAGGCTGAGAATTATCGCAGTAAGCCACTGACCAGAGACACAAGCATCCTGCACCGCGATCATTATGTCCATCACAGGTGTATGTTGTTGCCGCTTCTCCCAAGTCTTCTTGTTGCAAAAAGCGTGGGGTTGGCTTTAAAAAAAAAAAGAAAACCTTGACGCGAACGACGCTTTATTTCCACACTTTTTCTCCTCGGAGCCCCGTAAAGAAACGGTCCGCCGTATAGTTTCCCAGGTTTGTTTTGCTGGATGTAGAGCCCACTGTGCGGTGAAGTGTACTCTCCAGTGGCTTGCACACCATCTAGTGAGGAAATGCGATGTAAAATGGGAGCAGACCTAGAAGCAGACAACCCCCAGGCTCTGATCCTGTTGCCATGCGGCCGTTTCCCGGGCAACGCGTTCCCAGTGGCTCGTGATGGAGCAGTAAAACCGGTAGGTATTGATACAACCCAGGAGCAATTGAAGATATCGACTGGAGAACCACCCCCTATTTATTAGGAAGGAAAAGAACAATCTGAGCATTTGGTGGAAATGGAGCTTAATGGTGGTGACGCAGGAGTATCCCATAGGAAAACTCTGGAAAAGATTTTAGACTGACAATACTAACAATATCACAGACAACTAATATTCAAATGGGCATACTTTTATATAATAATTTATTTAAAAAATAAAGAAAAAATCCCTGTTGGGAGATGTTGGGAATATTAAAGTGATTTTTCATTAAGCTAGGAAAACTGCAACAAGCATGTGGGAGCTCTACACACAGGCAACACACACACACAGATAGAGAGAGAGAGAGACAGGGGACATACAAAGTTTGTTTTAGAGCAGTAGCCCTCTTCATTGTGCTGCTCTAAGCCTTAGACTTAGCCTATATAATACTTAACAAACTGTACAGCCATAACCATGGAAATGACATACATTTCTCTGAGGTGTTGGCATGGTGCCTACTGACTTATCGCAGATGACACATGACATGTTATGAAGGTAACATTAGCAAAGCTTCCCTGTGGACTTTTTATAGAATAGCAACAGAAGGCACTAAATCTACCTCATGTCGGTATGAGAGCATGTGCTTAAAATCGACTCAGTTTAAGATTTTACAAATTTATTCCAGCAGGATAACTGTGGGGGTATTCAAATTTTGCACTGCAGCATTCAAGTAAAATCTTCAAGTTACAGCTGGTATATCTGTTAATCCATAGTGTAAGATGTCCCCATTGTTATTTTTCACCCATGCAACAATTTCATGGTGTTGTGTCAGCGTTTTTATTTGTTGTTTTATTGCTGATTTTATTTTCCAGTTTTGAGTTCATTTCCCATATAAAAAGTATCCTACTCTATTCCTCTGAATTCTATACTTCTAACACTTTTCCCCTATACTTTTTTAAATTCATTTTCCCAAGAGGATCAATATAGTTTCATGATATCTTATCTTAAAATCATATCTCACAGAGCCAAGATTGCTGTCTGATGTTATCAAGATGCACTTTCTAGAGCTGCTCCATTGAAATTAAATGGGGCGAGTGGCTGCGAACTCCTGAACAGTTTGCTTCAGTTTTTACACAGAAATGAACTTCAGACTATTGCCTTGCCTTTGGTTTAAAAAAAAAAAAAAAAGAGACTTGATCCTCTGTAAATGCATTCTGGGAGCTGTGAGAGTTGCCTTTCCATCTTTGGTTATTATTTATCTGAGGAGATAAATTGTTTATTGCAGTGGTATGAGAGAGAAGGAGTTGGGACACATTTCTGTGTGCAGGCCTAGCTGTAACAGAGAGCCAGGAAGCTGATTTCCAGAGGTTACAAGGGACGTTTCATTGTGTTGGAAATGAGTCAACAACCAATGTTCCATGACAAGCAGCATTAAAAGAGGGGGAGTGAAAAGTTCATCTTGTCACAAACACAATTCTAATTTGCATAACTGAAGCTCCCTCTACTGTTAAATGCTATGATAATACCATTAATACCAATACTTATACTCTGGTTTTGTGGCAGAGGTGTTCTAGGCTGAAACAGTAAGATACTTTCCATCCTTCTCTTGTCAGTCACAACGTTGATTTTTATTTTTTTCTCTCAGCCCTTCAAGTTACCTCAGAAAATGAACCTTCCCATGCATGAAAGCTATAATTACAGTGGCTCCATTTAGTGTTAGTGCACTGTGCAGAGAGGGGGAGAAGAGTGGCAGCCTCTAATATTCAACTCATAATAACCTCAGGAATTATGAACAAGATGAAAGAGATCAAGCACTGGACTATCACAACGTCTGAGCTGTTTTTTTGAGTAATGGGTACCTCAGATGTTTCTACAGAGTTTTCATAACCAGCCGTTTTTCAAAGCCAGAATGTCATCAATGCATGTAATTTGCTTTAATAGGGAGAGAATGAAGTGACACATAAAGAAATTGACCATTTTTCTCAGGACAACATGTTTCCCTGGAAGGTTTAAATATATGCTTCTTCACAGCGCTATCAGCATCTTTAAAAGTGAAGAATAAACCCAAGAAGAATGGCCTTGTTTGTGTGTCTGTTTTAGTGGTTATGGAGACTATCTGCAGCATTGAAACTGGGGTTAATGTCTTAATTGTATGCTAATGATATGGCAAAAACCACTGAAGCATATGCTGCCTTATTTTGACCATAACTAAAAAGCCTTAGCAAAAAACACTTTATCGCTGTCTTATTGCATGTTGTCACAGTATTACGTTTGGCTTTACACACAATACCAAGCTCAGTTTATGGGACTAATTTAACACGAGTAAGGCAGCACATTGAAAGCTATTGTTTCCTGAAGTAGGTAAGTGCATGGTCATTTTTCTGTAAGAGTGATTTGCTTGGCTATTATCGTAATGGATGACATCCTGCAGGGAAGTGTGCCAATCGATCACATCAAAATACAAATGCTGAGCAGTTCTATTAAATGCATCCCTGCAGCCTGGGTTTACAGGACATTAGAAAGAGCCACGAGGACAAATGTAAGGATAATTGATCCCCCGTGTTTTAGTTACGAATATACAAAGATTATATTTTAATTAATGAAATTATTATAAAGCTTGTTGTAGAATAGCACCTCCATCTCCAGTTTTAAAATTGAATTTTCTTATTTATTTTTATATAGCAAATGTAAAATACAGATTTGAAGCTTTCTGAAAGATGTTATACCTGTTGCTAACAGGCATATGATGGCAGAGAATTAAAAGTAGACTGAATGTCTCCACCTTCAAATTCAGAAATAACACCATCTCATCTATGACATTCAGCTTTGAAAAAAGGCTGACCTGACTTTCTAGCAAATACAAAACAAGGAAACCTTAATGCCTTTGCTTTTGCCCTGAGTTCTTCACATAAGAAATTCCATTATGGTATAGTTCAACAACTGCCACTTGTCTGAGTAGAGAGTAATGTGTTACATTTCTCAAACTGTACCTTACTGTCAAAGTCCAAACGCACATTTATAACATAGATATAGTGGACAAAACACATTTTGAATGAACTATAGAGTTTGATATATGTAGCCCTCCAGCAGTGATTTATTTTGAGTCTTTCCTTTCTTTGCTTTTCCTGCACTGCCCATGTGGGACAAAACCTACAACACTCATGAGTCATAACTGATTTGTACTTTCAGACAGCACCTACCACATTTCATACATGGTGGATAGTTCAAAAAGCTCTCCTGAGTCATTAGATATAGCAAGAAATGGATCTTTTAGCCCCAAGAGTGACGCTTACTATGAACTTTCTCCAGCATGTGCAGAACAGCCAGACAAGTAAAATTAAAAGAGGGAGGGAGTGAAAAGTTCATCTTGTCACAAAATATGTCGAGAATAGGCAGAGATGAGACATAACCGACATCTTCATAGGACATAGTGTAGTTTCATATCGCTTAAATGTGGAGCAGCTGTCTGAAACAGTTGCGTGCCCAGTTGGCTGGATGCAGAGTGGTCCGTGGTGTATCAAGTGTGCTTTAGGCTACATAATAATGAGACTCTGGGAACCAACAGGGGATGAAGCCATAGATGAAACCATCATAACACTAAACTGATAATTTACTGATCATAAGCAGTGTTATTCCTAAGAATACAGTACAACAACTTGGACTTGTAATTTCATTAGTCCCAAAGAAACAACCATTACTTCATAATATACAACTGTAAGGCAGATAAATATCGATGACTAGAACGGATAAATAGGCCATAAAATCAAATGTGCCCCGCCTATGTGACACTTTGCCAAAGGGCTCTTTCATTTATTTATTTCAAGATGACACTTACATGTACCTGTCAAGCAACCTTGAGGGACAGGGTCACCCATGATAGTTGATGTTCCAGAGATTTAGACCAAAGCAATCGAGTCAGACCATGGACTAAATGTAAAATCAGCAGTAAGCAGTAAAACAAGCTGAAAACACAACACTGACCAATTGTCACCCTATAAAGTTGGTGTGGCAAACACTTGCCTAATTACACATCCAGTGAACATGGAGCAAAATTACAGTGGCATTGATTTGAAGTCTTTCTTTTTTGTATGGCCACCTGGCGAATGTCCGATGTTCACTCTCCTTTTAGCTCAGCTTTTTGTCTCCACTAATTCCTGAGAAAAATATCTGACTTTTTTTGCTGCTAAATGCTCCTTAATGTTCACCAGCTAGTCTCTAACTTTGTCCATCTGCCCTTTGGTGCTTGGCAGGTAGAGTACAGTGGGTTTGTCAGAGCTTTTTTTTGCTGCAAACAGGTGCCTGCTACAGCTGGAAACAAGGTTGAAGAGAGCAGCCTTGGATCCAAAAATAGACTGAAAGCCTTCATTGAGCTGACGGGCGCTGCAAAATTGGGTGGTAATTCTGTGAAGGTTTGTCACTACAAGCGACCCCTTTCACATTACTTGTACTGTAGTAATTTGATCCATTGTTACTATAAAAGATATTGATTAGTGCAGCCTTAAAATTAGACATATGGCTCTGACATGATGACTGACAGGCAGACTCCTTTCTAACTTTCTAACTATTTTTAATAAAAAAATCTAATTTTCAATATAATTTTGTCACCTTTGCTCTTCAGTAGCCAAATATTTTTTCTGTTTTTTTTTTCATTTTATCTTACTGAATTTATTGTAATGAACAAAGTTCTCTGTTTGCATAGCATTGTATACCATCTAAGAACCTCACTGTGTGGGAAAGAAAGTGTAACGCTGCCTTTCTGCTCCCTAGGTTTTATTTTTTTTGTTCCACTCAAACATCAGCCACAGGCAAAGCAGCAGCTCCTGTTTGTTTTCTTTGATTGTGTGAACTAGCATGGCAAAGCCCCCCTCTGTATGTACCAGAAAGGTTTTTTTTTACAACGGGTAAATGTTTGCCTTCTTTGCCAAGATTGCACACTTTGAATCACTGTTTCTTCGAAGAAATCTTCCTAAGTACGAGTCATAATGAAATCAGATGCAATATTTCCTCTCAACAAGGTTGATACAAGGTTGGTTCAAAATCATAAATTACTTAAAGTGACTCTTAAAGGGCTACAATGTAGAATACCTGTTCTGCTGTGTTTGACTTATTTCCCTGTGAAAAATAAATCTTTCAGTCATTTATCAAGCTGCTTTGAGCAGAATGAGTAGATAGAAAAGGCACTCATACAGAAGGAAGTTTTAGCTGAGCACTCAGCTAGAAAGTACTCTTCAGCTAGTTCTGATTTCTTGGTTGCTGTTCTGCAGTATCTCTGAATGGATGTCGTCGAACTTTGGAGAGCACTTTTCAGACAACACGACAACACTGTTATTATGCTGCCAGTGCTGCTAGGGTACTCATCCCTCCTTTGTATTTTGCCTTTTGTGTTAAGTAAAAAAAAGGTCCTTTCAGGTACTATCACTAAATTAATCATCTAGGCTGGAAGCATGAATTATCAGGATTAAAAAAAAAAAATTCTTTGACTGTATCACGTATTCTGTTGTCACTTTGCAATACGTTTTTATACTGATGGATGATGGTGCCACCACTGGGTGTCTGCAAGAAGTTAGAGCTTGAGTGTCAACTAAACACTTAACAATATTGGGCCAGATTCCATATGTGATCATGAAAATCAGGGGTGGACAAAATTGAGCATAAGCCACCTTTAATACCAAACTTTGTCCTTGTTATGCATCTTTTGTTTGCATTATTCCTTTAAGTTGCAGCTGAGAAAGTTATGCATGTATGGGTGATCTGTGGGAAGGGGCTATTTGGATTGACACTCACCAGGTTTTAATCTTCATTCTCCATCATCATCTCTATTTCTTATACATTCCTGCACTTGTCTGTGCACATAACATACAACATCATAGTCACTTCATTGATGCTTTCGGCTCCAGCGCAGGTTTCTTTGACTAGAGCCTGTTAATATTGTATGTAGCAAACCTAGCAGCAGTTGATTCTTTTATGGGAAAAGTTTTTTATCAAAACAGTTTTCCTGTCTTCATTGCTGCCTTGATAGCTTTCTTAATTCAGTGAAGAATATGAGCCTTAAGTTAAATGAGAATACCATATGTTTAATATGCCACTAAACTCTCACTGAGACTGAAATTGTTGTCTTATTGTAACAAGATGGAGGGCGTCTTTAAAAGTAAACTTATTTTTGAAATAATAAACGTGCTTTTTGTACTTTTGCTGCTCTTTAGAGGCAATGTTTTCTGGGATTTTTGTTTAGAATTTCTTCTGAAAGTTTCTTTCAAAATAAATGCGGGCATAATCAAATAACTACATACATTCACTGTGAAGAAACATATTTGCAAATGAATAGCAATGCAGTTACAATCAATGCAGTTTTGTTATCTTATTCACTTTCAACATTACAAAAACATGTCCTGAGTTTATGTGTTGTAAATTACATCTTGTGCAATCAAATAGCTTAAATGTCACCAACAAATTTAATTTGTTGGGAATTAATCGCAACGCCTAGATAGATGTGACCTTTTAAGGTATTCCAAACAGCAACCAAGGTCATTAAAGATAATCGCTTAATATTGAGCCCTTTGTTAAAGGGATATTAAGTTTAAGGTGGAATCACTGACCAGCTGAGGTAGACATTGATGTCTTGAGCTTTTGTATTACATATATAATGTTATTACAATGAAAAGGACCAAGTATAGACTTTCAAAACTATCAGAACAAAATAACATTAATAGTAGTAATAATGTCATTGGATTCCAGTTTTATCTGTGATTATTCAAATGAAAAATGACAGTGATAAGAGGGGCTAAGTTTGAATGCAGCATGTGCACTGAGTGAAATGAGGGAGAGAAAATATTATCACCAAAGGGTGATTTTTCGCATTCAGTACCAGAGAGCAAAAGATATCTCTTTCATAATAGAGCTCAGGGTGAATCTGGTAATTTAGAATGCATGCTACTGATATTCATACTTTTACAAGAGACGTACTTTTATGTTAAGTTGAAAACTCTAAATTCTGCAGTAGTTTGAACTAGATCTAATGCCTGATGATTGTGACATGCAAATGTTCACTGCCCGTTGACTGGTTCCACAATTCACTCAGCCTTTTTTGCTTCAGTCTCACCCCTCGAAAAAGGCATTGGTTACAATGAGAGAGCGCCGAGCGGCTGTTCTTTTTGGGACAAAAGCATGACCTTCACACCAGAAGATGGGAAGTTAATTTTACATCTCATTGAGAGTTCAGTTTTAGAGCTGTGTGGCTCCCCTGCAGACAACTGTCATAGAAAACTGGGATCTTCATAGCAGGGTTTAATCTGTCTGACCTTCTGGCACAGAGAAATAGATTACCTACCACACCTCCAGAGCCTGTGCTCTAACTACCTGTGTCACCTTATGCATACCAAAAAGGACATCAGACTGGCTTCTCATTAGTAGCTTTGTGTACATCATTAGACGTATTTTGTATTTTATCAATATGAGAAACAATGACGTCCATCTGTGCGCTTCAGAAACAAGTCCATTTGATTATTGGATGAGCTTGTGTGCATCTGAACAATTGCTAATCATATCAAAACAAGCAGAGGAACTCCACTGTGTGTTCTTTTGAAAAAGGGGGTATGACTACACATAGCACAAAGTGTTTATTGTGTGGATTCATCTCCTGCTTTTTCACATATTTTGTCAACAGAAATGAGAGTTTTCCTCAGTGGACATGTATTAATGAAGTCTCCAACTAATATGTATACAGGCAGTCAATAATATTTCAGTGGATTATAACAAACAGCTTCTAAAAACATATGAATAAACAACCGAATATGCCGTCTAATGTGAAAAGAAAAAGTCTATAATTGAATAAAAAAGATGTCACCTTGTGTACCCAGAATGTCAAAGGACTATCAGCTTCCTGCTCATTAACAGATAAATGAATGTTGAGGTGAATAAGGAAAGAACAATGATGTGAATAGCTCAGGAAACGACACCTAATGCTTTGCCTAATTTTTCTCTCCTACCCAGCATACCTCACAAATTCAACCTCAGGAGAACAACGGATGTGTCGTATTGCACCTCGAATTGGCTATGGAAGATTCAGCGAGAAATAATGAGAAGTGATATGCCAACGCTTTGCTGGAGATGAAAAGCCTGAGGGTATCATGAATGCTCTAAAAAGTGCAGAGTAGTCTCCAGATTGGATGAGCCTTATATTCATGGCAAGCATATAAAATCCAATTTATTTGACTGCTACCAGCCCCCATGTGTGCTGTATTGGAAAGCTGACCCTGACTTGACCAAAGACAAACAAAGCTACAGTATATTGTTCACCCCTTGCATCTAAATACGAAGGGGAATGAAACAAGCCATTACAGTTTTATTCCTCCTATATAGCAAAACTTGTCTTTTTATACCCCCTGTGTTTACCCTTTACTTGAGGGTGATATAATTCCTCAGGCTATCTTGCAGCAAAACTGAGAGATAGATAGAACAGGGACATTGAAATACAACAACATGAATAACTTTCCCAACTGGAGAGATCCAAATGATTTTGTTACCAGGTTTGCTCTGTGGTCACAAATGTAGTTTTCACGTTGTTTTGACTCTGGCAAAAGCTTGAGTTCCTTTTTCATTTCCCCACGGTTGACAACCCCAGCAACCCTCAGCGGGATGGTGAGGATAGAGGTGAACGTGTCAGTGTGAAATGAAATGCTCTCTATCTCCTGAGGGAGGTCCCTGCTCTATGTGGCCCGCCACTCAAGGAGAAATAACATTGCGGTGTACACGGATTTGTGAGGCAACATGTGTGAAAACATGGACATTTGACTGTGAAGTGAAATTGTGTCAGTGCGCTGGGAAAAGATTGGTGAAAACCTGTTCAAGTGTAGTTAACTAATCGTTTCATCTGTCTTTGTGTGTGATTGAGCACCAGATTAGATCGCTAATCCCTGATCACTGATAGTAGATGAGGCCTAATCCATGAAGAATGTGATTGAGGCATCCTGTGTGAACATATTTGCTGGGTACAATGCTTGACAGGCTCCCAAAATGAATGTCAAGCTCCATGAGAGGAGATGGTGAGATTTAATGTGGTTCTAAAATGATTGAAATCATCGCTCCGGGTGGAACAAACTTTAATAGGTTTCTTTTTCATCAGATAAACCGAAGCTTCCCCATCCTGATACTTGGAATATTCAAGTTCACAACTTCAAGATATTTTTATTCACTGAGTCATAGATGCTTCAAAAATTTACCTGTCATGTGGTCCTGTAGCTCAGTGGGTATAACATGGCACTGACACTGTCAGGGGAAGGGTTACTATTGTCAGTGAGTTACTGTTGCTATGCCCGTCTAACTTTATGTTCTCACACTACACAATTTATCACTCAAAGTGCATTATAATTTTTTAATCAATGGGTCCTTGATTTCAGACAAAGCGAGGTCTTAAGTATGTACTTGATGGCTACATACATGATATCAAGCCAAGACTGAGGCTAAAGCTACATGTCCCAGGCAACAAGGCAGCATCCTCACCATGGTCAATGATCCATGTAGAAGACACAGAAATGAAGAAACACCATTGTTCTTATATTGGCATGTAGAGATATTAGTCTGACAATTATAAGTATGATATACATACATGTTCATATTTCCAAACAGTATGTTTTCACTTTTAATGTTACAAGAGCAAAGGCTTTTAGGATGAGTTAATTAGGATAACAATGACAGGAGTACGGTGGCCCTGAAGGTCAAAACACAACGAAATTGCAGAAAACACAACGACATTACACAAAACACAACAACATTTCACAAAACACAGCAACATTACACAAAACACAACGACATTTCAGATTACGGAAAGGGAGGGACAACTCTTCTTGTTTGTGATTGGACTGAACCCAAGTCAGTTCAGAGTTTATTCAATGCGGTGCTAGATTGGATCACCTGGAGAAACTGTTTGAGAATGTTGCAGGGATAAGTTGTAGTGGTGTGATCTGGCCCGTCTTGTGTTGTGTTTTGACCTTCAGGGCCACCGTACAGGATTTCCTGGAGTATAAACTTCCTCAAATCCAATAAAGAGCAGGACAGAGCTGCTAACGTTACCCTGAACTTGTCATTTGCTAATTTGTAATAATACAAAGACCTTCCAAGTGGTGATGATTATGATATTTTGTGAATGCCATACTAATTATATAATTACACTCAGCTTAGAGGCCATCAGTATTCTCATGCACAACTTTCACAGTGGAGGCACATATTTGCTGTTTCACACATATCTTTTTAAGAGACCATTCCCGGAGTCGTGCCTATGTGTTTTGTAAATGATTACCTGAATTAACCTTTTACTTAATCTGAAATAAAAAACTTCCATTAGTACTAATTTTCTAACTATCTACTATCTATCTTAGATAGTACTTACTTTTAATTAAAAATGCTTTTAATTTGTGCTATAAATGTAAGAGTAGATGCAACTTTTTTCAAATGTTTCCACATTTTAGAACATACAGTACATTTGCGTGCTGTGTTAAAGGTTTCACACTGAAGTTACTCTGTATTCTGAGAACAGTCAAGGGCCCCAGTTTTCTTCCTCAACTGGACAGTTACAGCTTTGCAGTCTGACCACACATAACTACTAAAATGAGGAACCTCCTTATCTGAATGCTCGTGCTGCTTCTTTGTACCATTATTTCTGGTCTTTCCCTCCTTACTGTCTGCCTTTTTTGTTGCCTGAGGCAATTATATCTTTAATTGGACCTGTTCAGTGTTTAATTGAACACCTTTTCCTCATCATATAACATTATTCGCAATTTAATAAATATTTGAACTCTGTCAGGCACATAAAGACACCCTCAGAATTACTTGACTACCTGCCTGAATATGTGTCAGAATCATAATCAAACTGTTCTGATGGGTTTAAAATGTTAATAAAAAAATAGTTTTATGGAAGTAAGAAGTTGCTAGTTTAAATGAGGACACATTTTAACGTTTTGACATTTCATGTCTATGAATTGGAACAAGTTATTTCTGTTAAAAAGGACTTACAGTAAGTTTTAAAGAGTTTGGCTAAAAGGAGAATATAGAAATCCATTCAGATAAAGACTCTACACCAACAGACTGATCGCAGCAAAAAATATGGAACAACCTGGTCCACCAGTTGGTAAATAATGTGGAGTTTATTGATTCTCTGTACTAAAATGTTTGTTCTTTTTACTTGTTCCATGTTCACAGAAAGGTCAGAGGTCAGCTCAGCTAGAGAATAGCACCTATGGAGCTGTTAATGATTCATCGTCTTTAACCTGGAGCTTTTGTCGCCTCACTCACCACAACACTCTGCTGCCCCAAGGTATGTGCCATTTATTACTGAAATTATGAGTTTAAATCCCACTTTGACCTTGTGTCCTATCTACAAATGACATAAACATCAGCTTTAATTCAAAAAAAGCAAAAAAATAAATAAAAATAATGTCCGCCATTTTATGTCTGAACTGGATTCATGTGCTGGCTGTTACTAAAATAAAGTGAAAGTGAGAGTGCAAATTACAAGCCTGAAGCGTGGGAGCACAAAAGTAAATAATTTTATTTTCATTAGCTACAGTGATGTTGTTAATCACATTAGTGTGTAGTTAATTTACTTTTATGATCAAAGAACAAAAAAAAAAGCAGTGGCAGCTTTGTTTCAAGCAAAAGAAAAACCTTAATTTGATTGTCAGTAAAAATCAATGACCTAACAACATTAAATTACAGAGATTAAATAGACCTTGAAATAAAAAAAAAAAGAAATAGTAACTGAAAAATAGATTGCCAAAGTCACCAATGATTGTACACTGCAGCAGCAAGAATAACTTACAGTATGTCAGTTTCTCCTGGTCAACTTATGGTCAACAACTTAACATGTTGTATTTATGTTCCAAACTGAAAATCTATAAACTGTATAAAAACTAGATATTTATCCTCTCTGTACAAGCCAAACATGGTTGCCCATGATGAATTATTCAAGGATTTCTTCTTCAAGATCAAGTTATGCTTCAGTGTAATTGCTTCGAAAGGAAAAGCTTTCACCGAGCCATGCTTGGGCCTTGACAGTTTATGAATTCAAATTAGTCTGTCATCAAATTTCCACATCTCTGTTGCTATTTGGCAGTTCATATGGTTAAGTTTTTAATGAGTGTCACATCAATAAACACTTCAAATCTATACAGAACACAGTGACTGACAGACAGACAGACTCTTACATTAAAATACACCCTGCAAAACCCCAAAGCAAACCCCAAAATGTATTCATATCCAGACACCTTCAAACCAGAAGTTTTAGACAGCTTATCTTGCTGTGACAGAGGAAATTTCAAAGTGCATGCATGAGATCTTCGATTCTAATAAAGTCAGCATTAAAGTATTTGGAGAAAGGAAATTGTGATACGGTGGTCTGATGACGCTGAAATCAAATACAAAGGCATTGAAAATCAAAATGTGTAAGATAGCTTAAAAACACTGGCACCTGATGTTGAAATATTTATATGTTAAAAGTCTTATGTATTCAGGAGATAGCTATGAAACATAATATACCCATGCAGGATAGATTACCTTGGGGCATTTGATTTTAGTGTATTTATTTGAACTTAAAGCCCAAGGTACATAAGGGTTACAGCTCAGACATCAAAGGGGATCTCCTCTTATCAGAGCTACTTATTGTTTATTCTCAGCAAAAAGCAATTTGAACCAAGTACACTAATAAATAATTGTGGAGTGGCTTGTGCTGGGGCTATATCCCTATAATATGAAGGCAATTTGTAGTAGAGGGATTCAAGACAATGTGAGGCCAGAGGAAATCAATAAATAAGCAGAGCATAATGATAGAGCTCCTAAAAACTCTTACATTACACCGCTGTCTCTCTTGACTGTGTGAGACCCTGACACATGAAATGAAAAGCTCCATTTGTATTCTGCACAGCGATTGAAGACAATGTTTCTGTCCTCTCACCTTTTCCAAATCAGTGTGGATTATACTCATGATTAATGTCATATCTGGTCACGACATACTTTTTTTAGTTCTACCCCAAAACATGACAAATTGCAGGTTTTTCTGCTTTTGAGTGTGTGTGTGCATGGTTTCATCTGGGTTATGTATCCAGGGCAGCTCTGACCGATGTACTCTTGTAAACCAGGGAGTAGGTGCAATTCATCCCCCTGTATGATCCTCACAAATGCTATTTTTCTGCTCGGAGGTGATTTGGCAGCAGGGAGATCTTGCAGTATTAAGACACATGTGGAAACAGAATGGGCTTATAGACACACATACACTACATGCCTGCTTATATGTAAATATTTACTGCGATTTGACCAATATAGGATTAGTGTTTTATTTAAGTAGCTCATAGTTGATGTTTTGGGAGCAAAGCTCTTATATTATTTAAATTAATTTGACCATTTTCATACCAAAAACCTCACATATACTGAAGAGAAAAAGCCTTTCAAACTGTGCTCCATGTTAAGGGAATTTCTTATATTGTATCTTTTAATTTAATGAATAAATTAGCTTAATAAAATCAATAAATA
Source organism: Maccullochella peelii (assembly GCA_002120245.1). NCBI lineage: Eukaryota > Metazoa > Chordata > Actinopteri > Centrarchiformes > Percichthyidae > Maccullochella > Maccullochella peelii. The sequence goes on from LKNJ01000002.1 coordinate 329,873, forward strand.
TAATGTGCAAAGGAATTAAAATGAGGAAAAAAATGTAATTTTAATAAACAAATACATAAATCAAATTGCAATGAATAAATGAAACGTACAAAGGAAATAAAACCTAATTGCAGGTTTTAGATGCCGCAGGAAGTCAAGTCAAGTCAGTTATATTTAATGTCCAATGACAATTTGCCTCAAAGAGCAACAGAGGACCTCATGCAATAGATGCCATGTGTACAGAGTAAATAAAAATAGTAGAATTACAATATTAGATAGATAGATTATCATATCAGAGGTGAGAATTCTGCATTTTCACATTGCTTTCTCGTTCTTCCCCACATCTCTACTGGTAGAGCCATGTGTGCTGTGTGTCACCTGATGAAGTGTGCTCATATGGCAGCTTGCACCACCCTCCAACCCCACCCCCGGAGCAATGTTAGCCACGCATGCAGCTAGCAAGCGGAGGGGAGAGCTGGGCCAGGGGAGGAGAAGATGGAGTACGGCTCCTCCCTTTCTGTCTCAGGGTGACAAGGCTTCTCCTCCACACCTTCACATTCATCTAATGAGGTGATAAAGTGAATGAATGAGGCATGAAAGGAGACATGCTGCTGAGGCCAGTGTGTTCCCAAGATGCCATTCTCCACCCCGCAACCTTTTGCTTCTCTGTATTTTTGTGGTTGAGGACGGTAGGAGAGAAAGCTCACAGGAGGATGAGGCAATTTCTGCTATGTGTCTGCAACATATTTATCAGTCCTGGGTGGCATGCATGCAGGCTACACATGATATATGCTTGTTACAATTGGGCTGTGGAACAGGAGTGAGGATTGTTGTGAAACCTCAGTCCAATATTTCCATAATTGTGGTAGTGAATTAAATCGCTATAAAAGGCAAATGCTTGTGCTTCACAGTCCTCCCAAAAAAAAGTATTGTTCACCTGACTTAACGCCGTACAAGTTCTTACAATGAACTTGGCGAATAATACCAAGAAACTAAAGAGTCCCTTTCACTTTGACTGTTCAGCCATGTAAATGTTTAAGATTTGGCAAATTCTTTGTCATGCAAACGCATACACTCAAAGCCTTTTTCTCTACTCTGAGAGATATCGGCGGAGTACTGTATGCCAAGCAGATTTATTAGGTGAAATATAATTTGGACGAGTTATTTAAGGAAACACGCTGAGCCAAAATGACTTCTTACAAAAGGAAAATAGAAGAAAGACTGGATATTTTAAAACTCTGGATATATTCTTTTGATTTGCTGTACAATACTATGGGTCACTGTTGAACTTCAGACAGCTTATCGTGCTGAAACAGAGGAAATTTCAAAGTGAATGCATTTATAATGTTTTCACATACAAGATTTTTTAAAGTAGGCTGTATTTTTAATTAGCAGTGTTAGATTCTAATAAACCCAGCATTAAAGAATTTTGGAAAAGAGAAATTGTGATACGGTCTGATAATTAGTTGTTAAAGCACAAAAAATCAAATGTAGCCCATGGCTTATCAGCACTCTCCAACAAAAATCCAGGAAGTATTAATGATCATTGCATTTGTTCAGTCATTCATAATGTGAATTCTGAAACAATATCTTGTGACTGGAGGGTAAGCAAAGATCTCATTTTAGGACAGCTACTTCAGATTAGTGAGCTTTCTGGAAATAATGACTTTCTGCTAACAATCTAATCTGTCAGTCCAAACACTGGGAAAAGCTCTGTGTTTCACATCCCAGTGAACAGATTGGTGGATTGTCTGTAACCAAGACAGACAGTAGGTCACATCCTTGTGTTGCCACCAGGGAGCTACAGTGGAGCTCAGGCATATTAACCAAATCCTCATATTAATGCAAACTAACCGGGAATCGTCAGGTGCAAGACAATCTCCATCATAAGAATCAGGTTTATAGTTTGTTCCCATCTGAGTTGCAAATATAGGGCTCTGACAAAGGGACCTACAGAGTATGCAGAGTGTCTGCTTAAATGGTGAATGAATAACACCCACTGAACCTCAACTTGAAGATAACACTCTACCCAGGGAGCAGAAGAGCAAGTGCTTAGCCGGGAGGCAGGCCTGGGAGCAGGACGGCAGGAGAGCTCAATTGGTATTCCTGCTTGAGTTGCATCCCAGAAGGCCAGTCCTCATAAATAATATGATAATGCTGTATTTCCAGTGCTGCTGAGGTTAGCTGTATGGCAGGAGAGGAACAAAGCACAGTGCTATGAGAGTGACCCGAGGTGAGTGGCAGGGATCGGCAGCAGCGGGTGCATCCTGGGGTGACTGCGTTTGTCCACCAGTCGGAAGCTGAGGAGAGGAGAAGTGTTGACAAGTTTAATCAAACTGTGTCAAGCTTGACAAGTGCAAGATTGGGATGGTAAAAATGGCTGACAGGGGCCCATTTTTATGCAGAGAGCACAGTGCTGCTGGTACAGATCACTTACCCAGGGTTTGGGATCTGTCTGAAGAATGCCTAGGCCCCTTGTTTAAGCAGAGGGGATCTTAAGCTGCTCCTGTCTTGACCCAATCTTTCAAAACAAACCCTGTTCCTGCCAGACAGGGTATGAGAGTGGAAACATCGAATTTAACACTGCCACGGGGTGCAAAGATGGGAAAATACAGGCTCAGTTTCTTCTTGCAGCTGCAGCATAAAGAGATGACTGCTCCCTGAAATCAACAGACACAGAGGCTTTCGAGGAGAGTGTAACTGCTCAACCTGCTGTTTCTGCCGAGAACAGCTACAGCAGCATATTTTGACATCCGTATATTTATGCAGAACAGATTTCTACTATAATGGCATTTTATCTCTTTGGGTTCACTGTAAGCATGATATGGATGTTAACAGTGTATGTACAGTTATTATGCCGGAGACAGTTTTTTATATCTCCCTGTCTTTCCTTCTCTTTTTCCTATCTCTCTCATATCTTTCTCTCTTCTCTTCTAATGTCACATTCGGTGTTTGTGATATTTTTAGCTCTAGTGTTTGCATTTGTCGTCAACATAGAGGATTTTTTTCAACATGCCACACCAGCAGACTATAGTGGAACCACTTAAATGTAAGCAATATTTGCCAACTGAGATGGAATATACATACAGTATATAGTATAGTGTATATACAGTATATATATATATATTTATACGAGTGTTTCCTAGTGTAATGGTTTCGTACTTCACTGCCATGAATATATTATATGTGGAGACATCTTTTTTACTTACACTGAGCTGCATGATATTTTACATTATAGTGCTTGGAGGGTAGAGATCTGATATGAATGCAGTGGTGCACTCCAATGGGCATATTTTTCCCAAACAACAAGCCCAAAACATTTTTATGATAGCTGAGACAGCATTATCTGTATCACCCCATGATCACTCAAACTATTTTCAGGTCTTCAGAGCCTTATTTTGAACAACATTTCAAAGCAGAGAAGGCACATCTCCACATTAACATATCAATATCCATTTTTTTCAAGGATATTAATGTGTTTTTGTTTACTGTCCCAAAAGAGCATTTACAAAATCCTTTCACAAAAACAAGTTGCCTCATGAGATGGTTTACCACATTTTCACTGCTATATAATATTCAACACCGAGTCACATATTAGACTATATGGCTGGCTTATGACATTTAGTTTCATTCATTCATTATTTGTTTTGAGTACATTATAAAAGCATGGTTGATATTTTCTGTTTTCTAACCTGTATTGACTGTGAATAATAATAGTATTCTAATATTATTTATAATTATAATTAATTATACCACCATGTCAGTTTTGCCAACTGAAACAAATCGGGTTGACCTTACAGAGTTCTGTCTAGGCTGCTAAAACTTTTATACTTACACAACTACAACAATTTATTTAAGGATGAAAATGTATCTGACCATCCACCACCTGAATCACAATGTCCTAATTTTCCTCCGCACTGTATTTAAATGACAAACTGTGGCCTGTTTCTAGTCATGTCTCCTACAGGTAATCCTTTCATGGCGGGAAAAATTTATTCCTGTCACTTTTCTGGCACGAAGCATGTATTTGCATTTTAAGACATAGTGCTCAGCTCAGAAAAAAATCAGGAGACCAGCCTCTTAGCCATCCATCTATCCTTCTACAGCCACCCATTCATCAATTTTGTTTTTACCTCATTTAAAAATTGGGATGCATATATTTAAGACAGCATTGTATACTGGAGATTGTTATCATGTTAACTACCGTAAGGATGATGAATTATGTATAATTAAACACATTTATATTTATTTTTCATCTAATATGGTGCATGTATTCTGTACATTGAACTCACGGCATGCAGTTTGCCTTTGTGCCACCAGGCCACGTTGAAACTTTGTAATCCCTCCACATTACAGAGAGATAATACTACTTAACATTTGAAATTATTTTCAAAAATAATGCTCATGAGACTCAAAAATGTCATGCTTCTGATAAGGAGGGAGATTTCGACTACTGCTACAAGCTAATATCTCAGTTTATATAGTGAACGTGATAGCCCCTGTTGGGACTAGCTAGCCAACTGCTAAGAAAGCTACAGCATCGCATAACGTGACGGTGACCGGCCAGCACAATAAGTTTAGTCCTTCGGCCAACTCACAGAATGAATGTCAATTAGCTAGTTTTATTAAATGCTGTTAAAACAAGCCTGTTGTGCTACTATTTAAACAAACATTGAACCGAATGAAATAACTGTAAATCTGCATTAAATTCATGTTAAAAGAAGCTTAATGCTACATTTAAGTTCATTTGTTGCTTTGACATTATCTTTCCTTTAATTTACCATTTCAGATCAGTGTGCAGAATTATTTTCATGGACAAAACTATCAATAATTTGAATGATCAATAATATCAATAAATCAGTAGTTGGTCCTAGCCCTAGTTGTAACACCACATCTTGTATAAATATGGCAAAACCACTGACTTGTTGCTAGACAGACCAACCTGCAGTGTCTTTTTGTATAATATGATGGTCCAGTGATCCGAAAGCTTTTTGTCGTCTGCCACAAACATTTGTGGGGAGCAGAGCCAGTGCTGGAGCCGGAGTGTGTCAGAGTGGATTTCTGCCTGCGGTGAGGGCAACACTCAAACTGCTCGATTGGCAAAGTCTGCCTGGAGGCTCCATTTTGAGACTTCCCCAAAAGGGGAGGACTTTATCTCACAGTGAGGACATGATGGAGAATTTTACCTTTGCAGTGACTAAAACACCATGAAATTCACGGCAGAGTTAATATTGACCTGCTACAAAAGTCATTCTTTTCTCACCCTTGGAGACAGAAACAAAGAAATCTGTTCTGTTCCTCCATTTACCCACCCACACAGGCTTATATATATATATATATATATATATGTATATATATTGCTGCCCATATGTAGCTGTTAAAAGTACATTAAGTAAGATTTTTACCGTCCCACAGCAGAAAATGACCATAATAAGCAGTATAACTGTAGGGGTTTAATAGTGTTGTGATTCATCACAGGCACTGAGCAGTCTGCTTTTCAAAACTTACATTATGACCTTTTGCTCTTTTTCATGGATGAAAGTGGGCAAGCGACAAGGCAGCACTGCAACAGAACAAATGACAATATTATCACTTGTAATATATGACAATATTTATTTTAATCAGTTACCTTGCTCCCCAGCCAACTCATCTCTGTTTAGAAGATTTGACTTCATTAATTGTATAATTTACAGGCCAGCATGATCTATTCCAGAGGCCTGCTGATGATGCTGCAGATAGAGATAGGTTGGTACAGATAGAATCAAGTTAGCCGTATAACCTAGAAATTAGGTTAATATAGCTATTTTTCAACAGCAAATATGTTTTATGATAAATGTAATGCCACTTGGATTACGGTTTTTATCAACATAATGATTCATGTTTTTTTTTACCATATCTGGAAAGTCACAAAATGTTCATACTGACTGTATCTGCAAAATGTATAGGCAATGTATTTTATTTGTTTTCCCTGAAATATCGACACATAGCAAGTAAGTGTGTTTAATGTTTTCATGGTTTTGTTGTGGCAACTCATAGCACAGATCGTTGTCTCGGTTAAATAATGAAAAAGTCTGTGGTGACACAAAACAGGACATCTTTTTTGATATTTAATCAAAAAACATAATCTTTCACAAACCTTAACCAAAGCATTTTTTTAGCCTAAACTTAACCACACACGTAAGGTTTGACTACCAACTGGGCAAAGCGGGCAAGTGCCTCAGGGCCCCATAACTCCAGGAGCCCCGTGGCTTACCGTGTGTCAACTGGTGCTAATTTCATTGAGTAAGTTTGTTTTGAAATAAATTACTCATGACAGAGCCTTTAAGTGGGTCCTGCTTTATTATCTGATCTTGTAATCCTGTCTTGAAGGGGTCCTTGTGTCAAAATATGGTTTCAACACCATCATTATGTCGGATTTATGCTTACATGTTGCATATTCCTCATTGTTCAAATCAACACACAGCAAATCTGGAGCCATCTAGTATTCCAGCATAGAAACGCTGTGCACAGGAAGTGGGAGGAACAGGAGTCAAAAGGGGTCCGATAGCATAAATCCAGCCATGCATATGCACATGTGGGATGCAGGACAAGAACGTCAAGTTCTGGCCTGGAAACAACTTTGATAGTGAAAATAAGTCATGCATCAATTTTTACCAAAATACATTAGGCAAAACCATTAGGTAGCATATAGGAGACAGGGTTGGTCAGTCAAGTCACAGGTTACATAATGTCCCTGTTGTACTGTAAAATGTAATCATTTACAAAGTAGTGATTGGGTTCCTTTGAGGATTTCATGAGGCTGTAGAGCATGACAAGGCTATGATGTGCTGAATTGTGACAGCATTGGTCACATTGCCAGGTGCTCTTCTCTCAATTCAGGTCAGTGCCAATGTGGGACGCTGTGAAGGCATTGGTGCGAGAACACTTGAATGTCCATCAATATGCTTCACTCACTACAGAGACATGTTGAAAACCCCTGTAGAACTGGAGAAAAAGGGAGGATGGAGTGTGTTATCACAGAGAAAAAAAATCCCACTGTGTGAATGACAAGCCTCAGAGAGGCACGAGGACATTGCATTGCCATGCTGACATTTACTCTCTGGTAGGGAGCTTACTGCCAAAGATATGGCAAACCCTGTGGTGCTTTCACAGGGAGCAGGTAACACACACACATTGTTGGGCTTCAAAGCTCTTGTCAAGCCACTTTAACCTCACCCTCTCCGCACATAACCCTTAACCCTCACCTTTGTTTTGCTCCCAGAGTTTCCAAGCATCCTGTGCCAAGCCAGGTATTTCTAATTTGCCCCTGTGCCCTGTGGGCTCGAGAAGCTGCAGTGCGCTGGCTGTGAACCGTAGGTGTGACATGGCAGATGGAAGGAGCGGTGGGCGAGTCCCCTGGGCTGCAAGTGCAAAGTGACCGCGTTAATTAATCCATTTTCACCACTTTTTTATCCTCCGAATATTGAGCCTTACGGGAAGAGTGTTCAATGAAGGACACAAGTACACCAAATTTCATTTCAACCTCTTTTTGTTTTGTTTTTTTTTGCTCTCTTGAAGTGGTGGGGGGAAGGTGGGAGTGAGGTTGTGTAAGGGCTGGAAAGTAGTGTGTGGTAACTGCATAGAGCCGTGTTAAATGGAGGTCATGGTAGTAACGTTCCAGTGGAATAAACGGAGAGAAATTCAGACATTTTAATGCATGGCTCAATTCTATGCAGATGTTCCTCGTGTATCAATCAAGCCACACTGTAATACATAAAAGATTCCAAGGGACCAGAAAGGATAATCTTCTTAAAGAAAGTATTTGAATATTGGATGTATTTGATGGATGTAGCCTTATGCATCAACTAGGCTTCAACCTTTCGTTGCATTAACTGTTATGTGGTTGAAATGTGCAAATTACGTTTTCTGCCCACAGTTACGGCACACCATCCTCATTTTTGTACCCACGGGCAGTTCTACATACCATCACAGAGAAACCCAGAAAGTGGTCGAAATAATCACGTTTTTCTCCCCCCCCGGCGATTCCCCTTATGAAATCTGTTCAGATCTCAGAGGTTGCACAGAAATTTCCATGTTGCATCATAATGAAAACATTACATCAAAGGAAGGAACTCTTTAAAATCTGTCTCTATAGATTAGCATTGTAACGGCAAGTATTAATTCACAGAGAACAAAGGGGTGGTGTGCTGTACAAGCGTGTACAAGACACAGAATTAAGCTTGCAGAAGGCCAGGTGCACAGCAAAATAACTCAACTTATTTCAGTTTTCAGCAGCAGTTAGGAAATAATCAAATGTGATTCAGCACTTAGACTTGATCAGTGTTATCATCCCTTGAAGGGAAGTGACCTCATAGTGCAAAGGTTAAGTCAGTCAACAAGAAATGCCCAGGGCGTGACTGTGAACATTTTACTAAACAGACTATTCTTGATGAAATTTCTCTTTTGACTTAAGGTCTTTTCATTCACTTGACCTGAATATGAAAACATACTGAAGTGTCTCTTTATCAAGGCCCTTATCATGTTCCTCTGACATTAGAGGTTAACTCTTATGAAAAATACGTTTTATGAGGGTATTTATATAAAGTGTCTTTAGACTGAGGATTTTTTTTTAATTTTCTTTTTGCATTCTCTAATAGATTAATTAACTCATTTTTATATACTACTCCACCATCCCTTTTAAGTATTTTAACCTTTATTTATCCTGGTCAGTTCTTTAGAGATAAAAAATCTCTTTATGGGGGACACCTTTCAAAGAAAACAACATGAAAACAAATGCACAGCTTTTACATAATGATAAAACAGTATACAATGCCTGCAGATTAGCATGCAGTTACTGTAAGAAGGAGAATGATAAAATAATGTATAAAATCAAAACTGTGTAAGAAAGTATCTTATTGTCCCATGCCCCAAGGTCGATAAGATCAATATAAAATCAGCAGGTTCACAGGGTCAAAGCCTATTGAGTAAACAATGCTGACTCCTTCTTGCTGAGTCTTCCACTGTTATTGGTTTATCTGTTCTTTTTTAAAATGAACAAAAACAAACAAACTTTACACCATTTTCCAGTCATTTTACACTTTCTAAAGGCACTTTATACCTTTTTCAGTTCTAAATTTAATGACAGATGTAAAGAAAATATTCACCATTAACAGTAATTTCCACCACACTACAGAAATAATAAACCCTGAACACAATAACACCATGATATACTCAGATCATACTTGTGAACAGCCCTGAAAACAAGTTTCAACTGAAATAGTGCAGCTTATAGAGCATAAAAGCTGCTTAGAAAGTTCTGAAGGCATCAGCATCATTAGCAACAACAAATAACTGCATCATCAGTTTACTGTCATCAAAGATTAACATTTTGACATAGATCAACAACATAAATGGTTAAAAGAAGAGATCCAATGACAGAGCCCTAGAGGTCCTTTGATGACAGATGGAAATCTATGAAGCAAAAATATCTAACTGAGTCTGTCATGATTTACAAACCACAGCTTGGGCTGAGGACTCAGTGCCAAGCAATCTCTGTCAGAGAATAGTGTGATCAACAGTATCAAAAGCCCTGGAAATATCTATAAATACGCAGCAATAATTACCTCTGAATTCAGTGAATGTCAGTCTACCTGCCAGTGTACAGGCGGGCTTTCTCATACACTGTACTTGCAAGTATCACAATGTACAGAGGCAACAAATCAGTTGAACTTTCACATGTCGTGTCTGACAGTATTTTCTCTTAAATTGCATTGTTTGTTCTTTCTCTGCATGTGGGGCCAGATCTGTGCTGCTTATAACACTGAAGGATATTTAACATCAGACCAAATATATTCTCACAGAAAAAGTCTGAAAGCAACCAAAATTCTGTTATGAAGAATATACTGTATTTTTACCTTAAAAAGTATTTTGCTCAAACAAATAACAAACCTCATGCCCCTGACAGATGTTTTTTTTTTTTTTTTGTAGTACTCATTTCACATTTCTGTATTTATGTTTTTTTCATCCTGTAATTGAAAAAATGTACTGAGGAGTCTGCAAACACAACAGATCCATCTACATGTCACCTCAAGAGCATGTGCCTTAAATTATGATGACGGTAACAGAAGCGCTAAAGTGTCTGGATTAGAATAGTGGATTAGAAGGTAAACGTTCAATTATTCAGTTAAGGCTTGCATACACACATTACTTGTAAGATTTTACATGATTCAGTGCATGCATATTATGTTTGCCTTAAGGCATTATAAATGAAGACAAGCAGAGAAGGAGCTTCTCTGCCAAGTCTATTAGCAACAAGCCCATTAATCCAGAACGTGAATGCACAACATAATTATAGCCATTTAGTGACTTTTATGTCTTCACTTTTTCCTTTGTACTGTTTCTGAGATATGCCATACTGTAGGTTTCATCTATTTGTGATAGCAAGTTCCTCCCATTACTGAGGTTTGATTTGTTGGTATAATTTTCTCTGTCCTGTGCCAACAAATGAATCCATTGTAATCCAACCAAATGTCTTTGTTTGTATGTTTACTTGTTTGGCAAAGAACCTCAGATGCTCCGTGACACCAGTAACTTGAAATGTTGCATTTTGAGTGTTACTTTCAGTAGCCACTTTGTGTGCATTTATGGCAAAAAAAAACAAACCCTGAAATTGTCTGTTTTAACTGATGTAAGTGACAATGATAAAATACTGATGTTAAGCAGGAACAATGCTTACCATGATCATCATCTTAGTTTAGCTGTTAGCATGCTAACATTAGTTAATTAGCACCGAACAAAGTACAGCTGAGGCTGATGGGAATGTCATTAGTTTTGTAGATATTTAGTCATAAACCAAAGTATTGGACACAGTGAAATTTTGACCTGATGATGGGGCTTGATGTCAGGGAATCACCAAAGGTACTACAGTTCATCCTGTTGGAAACATGAATGTCTAAACAAAATCAAACAGCAATCCATCCAATAGTTGCCAAGACATTTCACTCAAAACCACAAATGTCAACCTCATGGTTGCGCTAGAGGAAAAGTCAGGCGATCACCAAAGTCATTATGATACATTATCTGGGAACCATGAATGTTTGTAAAACAATTTTTGCAAATCTATTGAGCAGATGTTGAGATAGTTCACAAGATAAGCAAAAGCTTTGATGCTGGTATGAGAGGAAAAGTCTGGGGTTCACCAAAGTCAGTCGTATTCATCCTCTGGGCACCATGAATGTCTGTACAAAATGTAATTGCAATTGAATAGTTGTTAAGATATTTCAGTCTGGACCAAACCGACTGTCAATGCCATCTAGATGTGTGGCTAGAAATGCTACAACTGCTTAGATTTCCAGTACTACAGCAAATTAATGCAGGAATACACATTTCAAGAGTATTCTCTGTCATTTCAATAACAGGTGTTACTGACAGATGATAGGTGCTCTGTGAATCCATGGCAGTCATATAAAACAGCTATTCAACACCTTGAAGCAGTCTGTTCGGTTTTGTCACTCCAGAGAACCTGGGTGTAAAATGCATAAGGTGAGAAAAGCTGTCTTTTGGCACGAACCAGCGAACAACTGCTTGCTGTACCACAATAAATAGTCTCTGGCACCTGATATTGGCACATTTTACCTGTGTCATTGTAAAGTTTGTCAAGGCAATCGTAGCAGATTATGATATTTATGTCTGTAATAGAGTGCTCGTGTGTGTGTCTTGTGTTTCAACAGATATCAGGTGTGTGTTTTCCAGATTATACCTATTTATGTCTGAGGCAGTGCAGCCACAGTCAACTTGTCAAGTTGTTGTGTTAAGTGTTACTTTGCTGCTACTTTAATCATTCTGCTTCACTGAGAGCAGACATGGCAACAGACCTGCAGTAAAATGCCAAGCACAGTGCAGATTAGGCACATCTTTCAGGGTGTCTAAAAATGTTTGGTAGTTGCAAAATTGAAATTCTCTCATTTATTTTACATGGTGACACAATAATTTATTATGCTACTTCTCATTAGCAGTGTGTCAAATGAAGTTGACTGGTAGAGCACATTTGTAGCTTCATCATAACACAATATTGTATAAATGGCAAACACATTGTATCATGCCTGCTCTATCAATTTGCATTTGAAATATTTATTGAAGCTATTGAGGTGATACAACCTGTAGCCAGTCATCACTAGCCACCAATGGAAAACATAGTGCACACGTTCAAAGGGGGTGTTACCCAGCAATGACTCTTACCTCTGACAAAGAATATAATAGCTCATATTAGCAAAGAGACAGCAACAAAACAAGTTTTAAGCATTTTTAGACCCTCTAATGGGCCTAAAAAACACTCAAAAACACTCAAATTGAACATGTCATTGGAAGTGGCGAGATCAAAAGCAAGAGTGCAGTCCTTCAACAAAGACCACTTTAGCTCAGTTTCTTATTATAGGTAATTGATGCAAGAAAGGAAAATGCCATTTGGTCTGAAAACCTTTTAGGAAAGAAGGTAACATCACACAGCTTTCAGAATACATTCCTGAGTGTGTTTTCTTAGATACAATTTTGCCCCATTAGTGAGCTGCTCAATGACTGCAAGATGAACTCAGGTGTCACACTGAGTGTACCTGTTAATGACTGCCGTGCCTTGTGGTGATTATTTGTTTATTTTAGAGATGCAGATGCTAGGAGCAGCAGTTACAGTAGTTCTCGTACAGATTATCTTAAAGAATACAAACTTAACACCACAATGGGTCCTCCCAGATGTTGAATGATGTAAAGGGACAATCGTCGTAAATCGCTACATGACAAAAATAGAAAAATGTGTTGTATCAATGTTTGTAGGCAACACAGGGCTATGACATGCTCCAGTTAGCAGTGCACCACAGAAGTTGACAGTGTGTTTCCTAGCACCAGCGGTTCTGTATCAGCCACTTGTGTCATGGGAAACACCAGCAGCTAAAAGGTTAGACAAAATATGTAAAAAAAATGGTTTTGTTCTCTTTTGTAAAATGTAAAAATATAGCTGCAGTATCACTATAGTTTACATTTCCTTACACAAAAAGCAAGGAGAATTCAAATTTCAAGTCGACTTTAAGTACGTAGCTAGAGCCAGGAGTCAATTATCTTAGCTTAACATGAAGACTAGAAGCAGGGGGAGCTACTGTAGCCTGGCTCCGTTCAAAGTAAAATAAAAAAATAGGCTCACCAACACCTCTAAAGCTCACTAATTAATAATAAATTAATTTTCTTTGTTTAATCCACACACAAAGAGGTTTTAGGGGTAGTTACATTTTGTAACTATTTCTTCTATGCAGTGTTTCTGCTGGTTGCTGCTGATTCCCCATTTTTAGTACATTTCATGCCAATCTTAGGTGTTTTTTTAATTTTGGTTATTTCTTCCTACCATGTCAGTTTTTTCCCGGACCTTGGATCTACTTGATTAGACTCACCTGTTGCTCATTACTCACCTGTCCCTGGTTTTCTCATCATCCACTCCCAACTTATACCAGCCTCATTCGTTTGTTCTGTGCCAGATTGTCTTGTGTTGTTGTTCAGGTTCAGGTTCAGGTTCTTTTATTTGTACCTGTAGGTAGATTTGTTTTGCAGTTCAGAGAAAACAGACATCCCTCCAAGAGTGAATTTGACACATTCCACAGACAATTTACAAACTTCCCTGACAATAAAACCCAATCAAAACTTAAAAAGAGAAATGCTCAAAAGGATTTTGTCAATGTTTAAAGTGCAACAATTCTACATTTTTGTAGACCAAATGAATGGCTTAGACCTGCATCTCGGAACAATGAACCTCCGTCCAGAATGAAGGAGCATGAATTGACTGTGCAGGGGGTGGGAACTGTCACTTAAGATGGAGGTGGTTAACCTCTGTACCTGTCTAAGATACAGGGATGCTACATTGAGCTGCAACCCCCCTGTCAGCCTATTTGCCCATCTAATAATCTGATTCAGAGAATTTCTACTTGTCAGTCGAAGATTTCCAAACCATTTCCAGCCCTGTTCAGCTCTGTTACTGACCTTGCTTTTTGTTCATAGACGACCCGGATCTTGCCTAGCCCTTATCTGTGCCTCTGCCACGCTTACTGATTTCCTGGATTGTGACCCCAGACTGTTTTTTTGGATCTCTGCCTTGCCTTGCCCTGTACTTTTGTTTATTACTTTGTCTATTAAAGTTTTTTTGTTATATCCTGACCTGCTCGCTGTCTGCTCTTGAGTTCTCTTCACGATCCCTGACAACAATGTGTTAATAAGTGAGTATTAGAGGTGTTGGAAGGCGTAATTTTCTTTTTTACTTTGAACGGAGCCAGGCTAGTTCCCACTGCTTCCAACCTTTATGCTAAGCTAAGCTAATCACTTCCTGGTTCTCCATACTTCTACACACAGAAATTAGAGTAATATCATCTTCTCACCTACCTCTCTGCAAGAAAGAAAATAAGCATGTTTATAAGCCTAATTGCATTGCAACCATACATTTTACAGTAATTTTGCTCCATTGAGAATATTCACAATACTGAGTCTAAATAGCCTATCAAGTTGCACCAAACTGTGAGATTTCTCAGCGCCATCTCTAATTGATGTACAGAAAGCATTTGGTTTTTATGAGTTAATCATTCCTGTTGTAAGAAACTCTTCATTACATCTTGTTATGGTAGGGTTGAATGAGCCTTAGCATCAGTGTATTATTACACAGTGTAAATTCTGGTCTTTGAAGGGATCAAATCTGCAAACCTCCAGTCATGCAGCTAATCTCTAATCACCCTGTCGCCCTGCCATATGCTCACCTCAATATGTATACTGTATGTTTATTAACTACAATATAAGCTGCCTGCTACTAGAGTTACTGCTTGAGCATATGTACACGTTTTCACTTGACATCTGATACTGTTTAGAGATCAAAACAAGAGGCCAATTAGACTTGTCACATCTCGTAATGTGCTTATATGTTTTGAAATGCATTTACATATCCTATAATGCATTTGTTTGTGTGTGGTTACATGTTATCCTAAATCACATGTATGTGTGTGCAACATCAGTAGACTCTGCTTCTCTTTACTTCCCAGAACCTTGATAAACGGTGGGGTTGCCATGGCGACCGCTCTTCACAGGCTGCAGGATCAGTGGCCTTCTTTTTGCGATAGATATACAGCCTATAAGACTGCACATGAAGAATTACTTTGTTCTTGGCTGCTGAATGTTTAAAGCTACTTCACTACTTTGGCAATGGAGCAGATTTTCACAATGCTTTCTTTATCCTTTCTATGAAGTGCATGAAAAGAATCTGCTTTATATACATTATCTAAAACATTTGCAAGAGTCTTGCTGACAGCTCTCTTATAGGCTACTTTGTAAAAAAAAAAAAAAAAAGATGCTTTATATACTAAAGATCCCTTATTGGGATGTAAGAGATGTTTTTTTAAGATTTGAAATTGTATCCATATGCTCATCCCCGTAAAATATGATTTAAAATGTACATCCTTCTGTGACATGACACTCGTTTTGTTGTGCATATGTGAATTTCTGGGTCAAATGGGTGGAACAGGAGAATAGCACTGATCTCTACAGGAAGACATAAAATTTTCACAAGAAGTAAAAATAGAATGGAAGGGCTCCACAAGTAAAGGCTCCTTACGTCACTGGTAAGATCAACAGTGCCCCCTCCTGGTTGTTTGACTGTGTATGTTATCTCCTAAATGGTTGCTGGGGAAATTGAATTACATCTCAAAGTCACATTTGTCTGTAAAAATAGTGATTAAGTCTGATCAGCTAAAAGAAGCAAAACAGACAATGCTGATGCCAATGAGAGTAATGGATATTTAAGGCTTTGATGGGTTTTTCCTGCTGTGCTGTCAGACACAATTATGGTGTTGGAGCATAATAAGATTATGTACTGCCTAACAAGTTAATGTTCAGCCCTGAATGTGAAGAAAATTGCTCCTGTTACTCCCATGAAAACATGTTACACAGCATGGCACCATAAACAAGGGAGACCCATTTGGGAAATCTCTTAACTCGTGAATACAACAGGCTCAGTGACTCCAATGTACCCATGAACATTTAGGAGGGCAGGGGCAGCCGTCCAGTCCACTTTAACTAGGAAGGAAGAAAATAAAAATCCAAAATATGTTACCTAATGTATGGAAGATGTGTGTAAAGATTATATTTACTTACTCACTTAGATTCAAACTCCATTACAGAAGCACTTTTCCCCCATGTTTCCTGTCTGTATCTCAACTGCCTCTAAGCAATAAAAGCAAAATTGCCAACAAAAACCAAATCATTAAACAAAAATGTAATGCTTAAGTCAAGTCAGTAGCATTTCCTTATTTTTTGCTATGCCTGCTACTTCCTGAGTCTGCAGTCAATGTAGGATCTGAGCTCTGCAGTTTTCTGAGGGATTGAAAAGACAAAAATATCAAAACTATTGACTAAGCATGCTACAACAATCAACCAAACTACATGCATGTTGGGAACAATCTTGTTGTAAATATGTTGATGAGACTCTTGAAACTCTTGGAATCAGCATTTAGCTGAATGGAGCTATTGATGCTAGCTTGTTTTAGTCTTTTTGGAAACAGTCACTATGCAGCAATTAAAGCTGCAGTAACTAACTGAATTTTGGGGGCACTGGAAACAAGCTGTAAACAAAACACTGACATATTATCATCTTTTAAGTTGATATGGTGAACTTGTTGGCTAACATTTTGTGTGCACGTGTGTGTAAGTGTATGTGAGTAGGCCTCTGAATGCCGGGCTCTCAGCAAAGTCAGTTGGTCAGTCGTTTTGACACATCGATCTGCCCACCTCACCCATGCTCCCTTAGGGAGCACTCCCTTTATAGATCATTATTCTTAGGGTTTAGGTTAGGGTGAGCTTATTCCGGTTACTGCCACTGGCAGGGTTTATGGATTTCTGATCTACTTTCTGGATAGCTGAGAATAATCCCAAAAATATTACAGAAGCAAAAGCTGCCTCAGTAAAACTGCCTTGGTATTTTTAGATATGATTCAGTAGACATTAACGCAATAATACACACAGACTATTCATTTGACAACATGGGTTAAAACACACACAGCCATAATGACGCCTTGAAAGAGTGAGCTGGAAACATATCTGATGACATCCCTTGAAATATTTAGATTTGGATGATTATTCATTGAGTGGAAGATATTTTACAGCTCACCTTTAACCACATTACCTATTAATGGACAAACGTCACAGACCTTCACTTAAGACAAACTCTGACAAGGACCTCCAGTTTCTCCGTCTCTGTTTGGCATTTTTGTTGAGCTGTTGCACTTCGACAACACTTAACACTCATCACTTAATCAGCCTACTGTATGTGCTGTCAATATATTACGCAGTCTGCGTAGAATCCCACCACACTACACATTGCCTCAAATCTTATATATGCACTATGCATTTATAATGTAGCTGTCCAATCCTTTTCACTACCTTCACCCACTCAAGCATTTGAGCATCATCATTCCCACAAAACTGACAGATGCCTCTATTCAAAACAATAAACCTGTGGTCAATGTAAGCACCTTCTGTTGCCTTTCATAGGCAGAATGGAGACTATAAAAATGATAGCTCTCCTCAAAATCTTTACTGCGGTCCAGTACCCGCACTAACAAGTCAATTCTCTAGACTGTATAATAATGGAAAAATAACAATGGTAAAAAAAACACAAAAACCCCCCCAAAATAAGATGCACAGCCCTGCAGAAAAACAAATATTTATAATCACTTTTTTGGGTAACCAAAGTTAATGTATTATCTGATAGGTCCACCATTCAGCATATCAATATATAAACCACTAATCGATCCACTTTCTATACTGCTTGTCCTGTTAAGGGTCGCACGGGGCTGGAGTCTATTCCAGCATGCAATTAAAAACATCCTTGCTTCAAAGAAACTGCAGTTGTTGCAACTCTGACAGCTTGGGGCAAACCACAATAAAAATCACTAATTTCACACAGGCACTTAAGAACACTCCTAATTTTTTACTTAACAATAAACCACTGAGCTTAATTAACTGGGGGGATAAGGCTCTTTACAACTCTATCAGAGCAACTGTTTTCTAAACTTGCTACAAAAACTACACAGTGTAGTCTCATTTCATGTACATGTTCTCTAAATAAAGATAAATAAACACACATACAGAATACTGCACCACCTAGAACATTTAGCCTTAGTTCATTTTAATTTTAAGTACGCTTTTCAGTAAGCAATTATGTATATTACTTGTCAAGTAAAATATATAAATAAGCTTTTCATTTCTGTAGAGAGGAATCACATACTTTTTGCAAAATGGAAACATAAAGAGCTGAAAAAGAAGCATTCACATTGCATTAAATGATCACTGCTGACTGATCTTGAATTGAGCATAAGCACTCCACAGTATGATTGAATAGTCTACGTGGATTGATACTGATAGAGTCTTCAGGTTGATAATATACCCTTTATTAGCTTACAGGTTCTCAAATGATCAGCGTCTGCACTGGCTCAAGAGACACTCAGCCTCTGTGTTTCAGAGCTCTTGCAGCCTGTGGCATGAACATCTCACTTCAGCCATCTGACCTCAGTTGGCAGTTCTGTTTATACCAAAGCCCCAACAAGGCTGCCACCACTGCTGCCATTCAAAATAATAGCAATAACAGAGCATGCTATAATCGCATATTATTACCATGTTGACATAACAGTCTAAAATGTGCCATTATCCTGATCATAAACATATTCTTAAGATGATAGTAATGTTTTAAATGAAGGGTCATGCTATACTAAGCTTCTCAAGAGTAAGGCCCCAGAATAAATGTGCCTAAATAAACGTGTAATTGTGCCTTTCCCTGAAAAACACAGCTACTTAAGTGCAAAGAAACAAGATTTCTTAATAACCTCGGGGTACATGGCAACAAGCTCATTTGGTGCGAGTGATGGTGAAATTATTGGGTGAAATGATGTGAGCTCAGTGGAGGTCTAATAGCAGGCGTGATGTCCGATTTTGAGCCCTCTGGAGGTGTCATGAAGTGTCCGTGACAAGGTGTGCCCACTTGATAATGTCAGTGATAATGTCAGTGATATAACCAGTCTCGCCCACTGACATCTCACCCTGCATACAAGCTTTGTTTCTACCTTAAATTAGAAGGAGAGGCAGTTTATGTCAGATCATGTGTTGCTGGTGAAGAAGCAATCCAGTTTATGGCTCTTACAAATTACCCGGTTGATCATTCGCTAATGCTCTTCTTTACCTGACACCAAACCAGCTCCACTTGCTAATAAGAAATCTAAGATATGAGAGATGTGACAGTGCCCCTGCTAAGTGCTTAGTTAAGTACAAATATTTGCATCCTCTTAACATATCTGTTTATTACAACAACAAAAAAAGCATCCTTTAGATACTGCGGTTAGCTAATTTTGCCTTAATAAGTATGCAAGGAATATTGACAGTAAGTATTTTATTTTTAATTTTTATATTAGAATAAAATGTGTTCTGTTTTTGCAAGCCACAGAGTTGTGGGAGCGTTTTGACCATGCCAAGACATATGTTTATTTATCCTCAAAACGTCAACATCCACTGCATAGCCCTTTGTGAACCGAACAAATACTGGTGCCAGGCTTTAAGCACTGTGCCAGGCATATTTTAATGTCTGGTAAACACTGTCCTCTAGTGCTCACACTCTAACACACACACACACACACACACACACACACACACGTATACCACAGGATTATTCTCCGTGTTGTCGATGCCAAACATCAGGACTGTTGAAGGTTTTAGATGTTACATCATATTGTTTCATCTTTTAATAACACTATAGACCTCAGGGAGTTTTCCAAAAGTCTATATATTCATCACAAATGATGGTTATTCTTCTTAACATACACTGTCTGTTCAAAAACTGCCCTCAATCATTTTCTACAAGAAAGTGTCACTTGTTGAACTGGTGGGATTTATAACAACACACATCAGCTGCATTGACTTTTTGTGCCTCCAACGATGCTCTACCCACAAAACATGGAGTAATAGCTACAATTGGACAAAAATGTCTGTAGCCTTGGTTTTATTATCAGCAACCCTCAAATGGCTTTTAGTAGGGCTGGTATAGTCTGCCTAATGAGGCAAGTCACAACCACAGAGTGAGCAGCAATAAAAAGGAGGGGATTGCCAATCTCTCCTCCTCCAAATTACCTGATCAATCATTCACTAATGCTTTCTAACCAGTTGATTTCGCCTGTCAACACAAGGGCAGAGTTTCCTGATCTAGACGTCAGGAGCTGATGTGGATCTTGATGTAGGAATCAACAGATTTGCAATCAGTCTGTCAACCAGCACTTGAAAGCTTGGAGAACATTAGAGATGTAAATGGAACATAATGGTGCCATTGTAATTGTGCTCATCCTGTTCAGCCTTTGATGGCGATGTCTTTTCTCTGCAATTCAACACCATCTGGCTAAATCAGTGTAGGCAGGAGAAGCAGAGCCAGGGGCAGTTAGGGCAACCACTCTTTGGTTAGGATGCAATCATTGTGTTTGGCTGGTGACACGTCCCATTTGTCATGACTTAAAGTTGAGATTTGGGCCGAGCCCAGTTCAATTAATGCTCATCAAATCTTTCATCCATTCACAAAGTATCACCTCTCCTTTGAGATCTCTGAATATAAATATAGTCCGTAATGAGCATTGGACATGTTTTACCAAAGGGCACAGAGTGCTTTGTGGCAGAGGCAGTGAACTTTAAGGGCATGCATGGTGACATTGTGTACTGATATCTGCAAACAGTCCTGTTGGGGCAGTTTACCGAACAAACACAGCAGGTCATACAGACCTTGTAAACATCCGTCGCTTTCAGGAGAAACCCTCCAAAAAGGGCATTTATGATCCATTTTACTGAATCCAAAACTCACCCATAACACTCAGTATGTTTACAATCCAATGGGATATTTAAAGTATAACAGGACCTGTTAACAAAGACTGTTTATTTGCGAAATTGGCTGGTGGAATAGACAAACCTGCCAGCCATTTGGATTGTCTTTTCTGCTTCACCAGTTTTCACTCCATCTCTTTCATATTATAAGATATAAGATTCCTTTTTTTTTTTTTTAACATAATCAAAGAGCGCCGCAAAGTTTGCATCAGACAGGGATGACACTCCTAATTTAAAACAAGCGATTTTATGACTTGATCTGAATCAAGTTTTTCAGGATTTCCAGGGATTTCATCAGTACTGCTGATCATTGTCTTACTTAACTTAGACAATGTTATAACTTAACTTAACAATATTGTGTGATATTTATTAATGAGCTCAGATCATACCTCAGTTAGTGTAATATATTAATCTTTCTTAGTGCATTAAGATTCATTAAATGTTGTTAAGAGTAAAGTAAAGTAAAAGTAAGAGTAAAAAACAGGTTGCTCTGCATTATAATCATGGGAAACACAGATTTACACAGTGTTTGGATGAACAAAGGATTTATATTGACAGAATCGGAACAAAACAACACTTACTGAAACAGTTTTTGGTAGATCCAGTATTATAAAGATACAATATTTTGGGACACAAGCATACATTTACACAATGTTTCTTCCAAAGAGGGTGTTCAAGTATTAACATGTTTTCAAATGAATAAATCAGGACCTTTACAGGTTATTGCCAAACTGGTGACATCTGACGGATTACTGATGCATCTTTTATGATCCTCACTTTCATCACGGTGGTGAGATTTTGGTTGCAGTGTTATCACTTTGAAAAGAGACATCTGGCTCCCAGCTCGGCTTTGTTGCCTTTCTGCAGCACAAAGCATATTTTATAAAACAAGCAAAAGTGGCACAGCGCTTTGCTGGTTTTTGCTCGTCTTCTTTGCATAGAAATCTGTCAAAACAATCCACCGCCACACAGATACAGACACACACACACACACACACACACACACACACACACACACACACACACACAAACATACACAATATTCAAAAAGACACAGACAATTTGTATGAATATTCAATTAAGCTTAATCAAACTGGCTTATGTAGCTCACATGTTTTTATGTGTGTCCAAAGCTGTCTGTTGTTGTGTTTTGGGTGTCGTATAGAAACTCCTGAAAATTGGCAGGTGGTAGTGGAACTGGAAAAGCGTGGTTGTAGACGGTATACTAATGACAAGACAGAAGAAATTACACATCCATGTAAATACAGCAGTCAAGATTATAGTTATATACAATGCAAGGATTTATATTTTTGCATAACAATGTAGGTAGTGAATGTTTCCTCCAACACCTCTGGGAATTTAATGTTCACATCGACGTTGTCTGCCGAGGCAACAACTGATGCAGAAACCTCCTGCTTGGCATTTCTCTCATGTATCTGGGAGAAGCCGAGAAGGAAAGCCATGCCTGGTATATAGCTTTCAATTCTGGAAAAGGTAAAAATCTCCTTTAATAACACATGCCAGTGCGTGTCATAATCGTAAACACAGAAAATGTTTCCACCGTGCTCTGTAAAGAAAAGGAAGTTGCTTCAAGACGTGAATCAAAGTCGTCTTCCACCTTCTTCTTCAGCTCACTCTCCTCTTCCTCCTCACATTTTTTATCTTCCCTGATACAAACTGCATTTTTATTCCACTGAGGCTCACCTTCTGCCAATCTCTGCCATGCTTTCCGGGATCCTGGTCCAGTGTGCTTTGGCCTTGAGCGTTGGGTTGGAACCAGGCAGATGTGCAGTTGCACCTCTCATTGACATTTCATAGGACTGACATTCAGCTCCCCATCTAATGTGTGCCTGGACCAAACACAAGAGATCAATCATGAAGGGAGTCTCTACAAACAAAAGACTTGGCTTTGGCCTTGGTATGCAATATGCAATATAATAAAATACCTTAAACAGACCATAAATATGATTTTTAATGTAGAAAATTTAACCATCATGCAGTGTAGTTGTAGACAGTGTACTTTACCAGCCAACAAAATTATCAAAACATTTTTGATGTGTAATCTTCTGCCTATTTTACTTATACATTTTAAATTAAATAAAGGATTCAGGTAGTATTATTATTCCAGTCCTCAAACCTGCAATAACTGATTTTTTTATTTCTTTCTTTTTTTAAGCCAAGCTGTGAACAAAAAGTTGACATATCATCCTCTTTTAAGTTGATATAGGCGGATTTCTTAGCAAAGAGTTGTCCAGTCCAGTCTAAGTCCAGTGTTCGCTCTTCTTATAGCGCTGCTTTTGGTCTCTACCAACTCCTGAGGGAAATATATAGCTCCTTAGTTGCTTAATGCTCCACTATGTTCACCAGCTAGTCGCTAACTGTGTCTTTCTGCCATTTGATGCTGAGCAGGTAGTGTATAATTGTTTTTTAGAGCTTTTATTGCTGAAAACAGCTTCCTGCAGCAGCCAAAAATGACACTGATGAGGTAGTGAGGGTGAACCAAAACAGTTGCAAAAGTTGCAGTCCGGACAGCTAAACAATGACCTGAAAGACGCTGAATCGCTCCATAGAGTTGAAGAGAACTCCAGAATCAGGTGATCCATTGTTGTTATTTAAACTTCTGACATTTTGTACACCCACATAAGAATAAAAATAAATATCCCAAATGCCCTTCCTGAGTGTTTTATATCTACCTTTGCCTCGACATGGGCATTCACAATGGTGTCAACGCACATCTTCCAGTTGGTGTCTTCCCCAACCTGGGACACAATCAGTTGGGCGCTCTGAATGTTTGCCTCGGGCGTGTAGTAGACAGCCACATCGTAACCCTCGGGCTTCTGGTTGCCACTCATGGCAAAGGCTTTGATATTCATTACATCTTCAGGTGTTGCGTCCCAGCTCTATTGAACAACACAGAAAGCAGTCCACTGTGCATCGGTGTGATTGTGGGTAAAATCTAGTGGGTGCAGTGGTCAATGAGGCTGGGGACTGTAAAACTCAACAAGGCTGAGGGAACAAGCCATTTTTGCAAAATGTAAAACTGTATTCACTGGATATGTCAGATTGTTGATCTGTGAGTGTTTTTATGCACAGAAAAAGCTTCGGTCGTAATATGAACCACTATTTTGTGATGATGGTGGAATCATTAATCATAAGCACAGCTGAAACATTTTACATGATTACATTGCTCAGTACTAACTACCTATTTGCAGTGAAACACATTTTGGGTCACTCTGTGGGGCATGTTTAGCTTACTTCCATTATGTTGTCGTGATGACTGTGATGAGATCCTCTGACGCTTGAGGCTGAATCAGAGGACAGATGTCGCTGGGTGGCTTCCTGTAAACACAATTAAGCAACAGGAGAGTGTGAATGGATTAAACACAAGAGCAGGTGCAGAGATAATAACATTGCAAGGGTAGCCAAATACCTTGGAAAGCCTTGTCAGAGTCTCAAGCAGTTGTCGTGTGTTCATTTGATGTCTGCTTGGGCCGGCATTAACCTCAAAGTGGATTTTGTCAACAGCTTTGATTGCCTGGGCTAATAAAAGTGCACAGGCTACATTAGCAAAACGTTAAGAATGAAATGTATAGAGGTAGACACAATAACACGAACACCCATAATAATCTAATGCACTCCAATCCCTGCTATGCCTAGTCGGTGATAAAATGCTTTTAACTTTGATAATTATGCAAAACTTAACACCCGCTGAAAATCATCAATGTCAGCGTGACTATAAGCCTTATGTAAGTTTGTGATGTGATTGCACAGTACTGTATAGTGTAATGTGTTGGACTTGTAGTGCATACCTGGGACTACTTTGAGTGCCATGTGGGTGTATCCCAGGAAATAGTACAGGGGGTATTCCTCATGATAATACTCTCTCCTTAACTCAGATTCCACACAGAGACCGGCTCCATAAATTTTACTCTCGGCACACATTTTGGCTCTTGGATGCCAGATGTTTGGTCTCGGGATCTGATGGATTGAAAAAACCACAAAGGTATTAATCTGCTTTCAGTTCTGTAAATGTTAATTTAACTCTAAGAGTAATCTCCTAAAGGTGTTGACTGTACCTGGTCTGAGTCAGGCCTTACAACTGTGGGGCCTACGTGGACGACCTCATCATTGGAGTCAATAGCGTTGGGCATCATTGTAGTCATTTTAGCCAAAGCTGGCTCTTCAATGTTCCTGGAGACTGCGTACACGTTGGAGCTGTTGGTTGGAAAGGAAAATAAGAATCCTTAGACTTGGCACATTGGCTGCATTGTGGATAGCATGTACAAAACTTAACTGCATAACATAAACACTATACATACTAGGTGTTGGAATCTTTTGGAATCTCCAGATTCTGATTCTTAGAGTCACGATTTGATTCAGAATAGATTTTGGATTCAACATCAGTTCTCGAGTCAATAAATAGGTAACAGGCACTATTTTCAGGCTCTTCTTCCAGTGACAAACCATTCAATTCATTTTCATTTCGTTTTCCCCCCCACACCCCTAAAACATACCTGAATGAAAAGAGTTCAAACTCTTTTTTGCATAAAGGGATGTCGAGTTCAAACTTCTTTTCTCTGACATTGATGTTGGCAGAAAACTTCCACGGGATAGTAACAGGCATTTTGCTCTTAAACTCAACACCACACTGGAACAGCGCTGTGTTGATCCCATAGAAAACCCAAAAATCCTTTGTGAAACTAAAAGAGAAGAGGTCAATTCAGTAGTTGCAACTCCACAGTATGAATATAAATAGTATACAAAGGCTAATAACATGGTTTGCCTCCTATGATATTTGCTTAACATGTTGGTAGTACTGTCTGTCTTCTTTGGATTGAATGAACATTTAATATTTTACCCAATATAACCATCAGTCTCCAGTGAGATTTCCGAAGTCAACAGTTGTCCAAGACGTTCAGTCAGTGGTGGATTTACCGTGGCTTTAGCTACATAAGATAAAATGACTTTAATGATGCTTTACATCAAATAAAATAAATTGTTTTAGTCATTAATCAATGCTAATTTGATTTGCAAGGCTGTAGGATTTGACTCCTCACCATTAACAGTGATCCCATTGACGTTTTCATAATATTTGCTAATCTCTAGTGGGAGACCCAGGGTGGTAGCTTGGAAGAAGCGAACCTCAAAGACTAAGAATGCCTTTGACCGATGCCATGATACTCCCCTCTGTAAATTCTCAATCGCAGCCCACACAGGGCTTTCTTTCCCTGCAGAAGGACTGACAGTCTGCAAGTAGGATCAGAGGAGAACAGCACGTACTGTAACAGGCTTTGTACACTGCATGAAAATATTGTCCTTTTTGTTGACTAAACTGGCTTAGGCATAAATTGATCATTCTTAGTGGGTTTTTTTTTGTTCAATTATTCTCTCACCCTGATGATGTTCTGAATGAACTCTTTGTTGATATCAGCAAAGAACCACTCTTGTGCAAAGGTGCGTATATAGGCAGAAAGGATGGGCTTATCATTGGGCAGAATTTCCCAGTTTTTAATCTGAAAATGACACAGCACAATGGTCACCCAAGCAAATAAGCTGACACATCAAAGTACAGGTATGATGACTGCCTTGAAGTCTACATATACTCACCACATCGAAAACAGCCTGAAATTTGTTAAAACTGAAATCTCTTGCAAGTCTAGGGAAGCTGGTGCCAAACAGCTCCTCAATTCCTTCAGCACGGATACCCAACTTTAGCATAAAAAGAAAAGAAGCTGATTACTATTCATGATTGGGAAGACACGTATATCTTCAGAGAACGTTTCAATGCTAATGTATCACGCTGTACCTCCAGTAGCTGCAGAATTCTACCAATGAAATAAAATTTTCCTTTCATCATGATTTCAGTGGGAAAGGTGTTTGTTGCACTTCTTAGCATGAAGACTTCTGCGGCCGTACCAATTAGGAAATCATCTGTATTGGGAAAAAAGGAAATTGTCATATAGTGGTTTCAGAGAAATCCAAGAATGTGTATTTGAGCATACCATTAAACCAGTCCATGCGCATTGCTTTGCTATAGTGATAGCTGAGACGACCAAACTTAGGCGCCAGGATTTTCGCAGCTACACTGCAGGCAGTTGAGCTATTGTAGAGAACACAAAAAAAGAAAGTTGAAAGCTGGAGAACATTGGAAATTATATGACGTAAACAGTAATAAGAAACAACACCCAACTGATTATAACTGCATTGATTGCTCACAGGAAGTGATTGTTTGGAGTACTGGATCTGGCAAAGCTTCTCAAGTAGGAGTATGCAAAACTAACAACATGGAGGTTTTTTTCCTCATGTAGATGTGCAGTCAGTGTGGACACCAGAGCCATTGGTGGCTTAGTGTCAAACAGGATCATGAAGGCCAGCATGCGTATCTCAGTGGGAAGGTTCTTCTGCAGGAACAGACTCATGGTGATGTCTTGGACCTGAAAACACAAGTTTTATAATAATTAGGAGTTCAGAAAGACAGCTCATTCGTCCACCTGCTGCTGAGGGAATTTCTGTTCTGTTCCAACACAGTCTCTATTATTTTCTGAACCGATGGTGAACTTTGAAAGGCAGATTACAGTAAATGTTGTAGATATCAATACGGAGAAGATTATGTACCTCCACAATATAAAGATAACGTGACAATAGCATGAATCAGACTTGTCAAATGATTGTTGGAAATTATTCTAACCTGCCACAAAGAAGAAAATTATATTTGCTTTCCAGGATTAGAATAGTCCACTATTTTGTGTGAATGCATTGACCTTATCAAAAAATGTAATATGGAACACAGAGTATGCAGTTACAATAAACATGCTTTATATAAAAACCTAGCATACACCTGTGATAAGTGACCTAAATAGTCTTCTTTTATTCCTGCATGTCCTATATAGTAGTGTTCTTACACTGTGAGGGTCTCTGGCAGCTATGAGTCTCATAGACTGCACAGCAGCACTCAGCACACGAGGTGGCAGATCCACAGGGGTGGCAGCAACCCCAGGGAGGAAGCGCTTGATGGTTTTAATGCTGCCTGGATGACCTGCGTTTCCCAGAGCTTTCAGAGCGATGACCATGTCTGCCTCATTGCCGTTCTTCAGACTTTCCAAAGCCATGTCAAGCAGTGGCTAGTACAGGTGTTAAACAAATGTGCAGTCAGTTTTAAAAAAATAGTTACTTATGGTACTGTTACGTGTTTCTGTTTGGAATATTATATATTTATCAGAGGAAAGTGATTTATTCCTGTGTTTGATTACCTGAACAGCAGTTACTGAACAAGGTGTATAATAGGCACAGTGCTTGTACACCAGAGAGCCGTAGGAAAGCACCATGGTCTGCCACAGATACATATTGGATTTACAGAAGGGGAAGTTCAGGAACATCTGCAAAAGAGAGGCAGAGACATATTGACATGATCTCGTTTCGCAGAAAGTTTGCATGGCATTCTTCAATATGCAAACAGTTTCTCCGTCTTTAGCATTAACTCACCTTAGTCATCTCAACCAGCTCAGGAATAGCCTGCAGATGGTTAATCGCCAGCACGATGGTTTCCAGAGCTTCACTCACAGACACATCACCAGCCTGGAACCTAATTTCCAGGAACTTCAGGATTCTGGCGTCGCTGATCTCAACAATCATGTCCAAAAACCAATGTCTAATAGGGGAAGGAAGAGAAAATGGATACATCGGCCTATACTTTGAAGGATTATCCTTCAAATAAATCAAGAGAACAAAATTAAAAGATAAAAGTGTGAAGGACAAGGTCAGATGTCGCGTTTAATTGCCCTTGTACAGGCTGAAATACAAAGTGTCAGTGACTGCCTTAATCTTAATGAGCAAGGAAAGCAGTCTATCAGTCGTCACCTTTCTGTCAGCATGCCTCACATGATAATAAATCACTCACCAATGGTAATGTGCCATACTAAATCCTTCCTGAACTATGTGGGAGGATACTCTTCAATTAGCTGTTCAGTTGAGTGGAACAGTATCAGATCTGAGAGATGGCCTTGGACTATTTTGTTCACCATCTCCTACTCAATACTATAATATAAGACTATAATGAAAAGCTTTGGTTAAAGTTATCTGTGATGGATTTTCACTGTCAAAGACATGCTGAATAAATGTACTAATGTCTTTTGAATGAATAACTTTCTGGGTACAGTCAGGTTTAAGCAACTAAATTTATTTGGTCACGGTTAGTGAAAGATCACGTTTGAGGCTACACTTACACACCCTCCCTCTACAAAATGACTTTACGCTGCACTGTATGACATTCACAACACTTCCTGAACTGAAAATTGCAGTTGAACATGCTCACTGTGTACAAACGGCAAAACACAAAAGACAGCGCAGTCAGTTTCAAGGATCCTAAAAAAACGTGGTGTGGCTGCTAGTGTGCCTTTTAAAAATGTAGTCCACATATATCTAAATATTGGCTTCTTCATATATTTTTATCATTTCCATTTGATATATGTAATGTATGTTATATTCTTAATATTTTAAAGAACTTGTTGAAGCTCCATTTTCTTCCTTTTTTTATGGCCAAAAATGAGCAGTGGTGAAAGAAGTATTTAGATCTTTTACTTAAGTGAAAGTAGCAATACCACACTGTAAATAAATACTCTGTTACAAGAAAAAGTCCAGCATTCAAGATTTACTTAAATACTTAAGTATAAAAGTATTAGCAAAAAAAGTACTTAAAGTATCAAAAGTAAAAGTACTCATTAGGCAGCAGAATGGGCCCTGTCATTGTACTGCTACTGTATCATGTACTATATTATCCAATTATTATTACTGTAGCATTTCTATTAAGGGGGAACTAATTTTAACTACCATACTTTATATATGTAACTATTTGGTAGTTCACCCTTTATCAGTATATCATTTTAGAAACTCATATGTTTCCTGTGTAAAATGTAACTAAAGCTGTTAGATAAATGTAGTGGAGTAAAAAGTACAATATGTCCCTGTGAAATGTAGTAGAAATTATTAAGTAGCTTAAAATGGAAACGCTCAAGTAAAGTACAAGTATATGAAATTAAGTACAGACTTGAGTAAATGTACTTTCCACCACTGAAAATGAAAAGGGGTTCCATAATTCCCCCACACTGTGTGATAACCAAGTACTCACCTGTGCTCTTCATTTCCTGCAAATTGCTTCCACATAACCTCTAACCCTTCGTAAGGCATCACTCGCAGAAGTTGATAAAGCTTTATAGTATCCTCAGTTGCTGCACTGTCAATCTGTGATTTATTAGCTTCAGCCAGACGCTTGATCAACTCAATAGCCTGTAAAGAGGAACAGAGAGTACAGCTTCTGAAAATAAAAATAAATCACTTGTGTGTCACTCTAATATTAGGTACTTGGTGCACAAAATTATTTGATTTCTTTAGATTTGGTCAACTTTATAAGAGCTAATAAAGAGATAATAAGCTTTTTATTTCAGCTGATTTTAGAAAAGGAAAATAATAATACTTGTTTTTTCATAATATCTAGGAATGTAATTGATTTCATTCAACTGTTTCCTGCTATTTGCATATTTATGTTAATGTAACTTTGTGTATTGTTTGCAGTGCTTCCTGCTTCTTCCTGGAAAGATTTTTCAAAAATGTGATTTTTTTTGTAGCAGCAGTATATAATTATTACCTTTGGTACTGGGTCGTCCAGGTTTTGCATCATAATGGGGACATTAACCTCTGCATTGACAAACCTGTAAACAAGGTTGCCCTTGCTTTCCATTGGCCCAAACGTGACAGCTCTCGCTGTGTCAGTCACACTGAGCAGCACCATTTCCTTCCTGCAGGGGGAAGTTATTTAAAGCAACCGATTTGTATTGCAGATAAAGGCCTGTGGATAATGTGCAGATATTTTCTGGTCTTACATTGCTTGCATCTTGAAGCTGCCGCCCTTCACATTGAAGGTACTGAAGTGCTGTTGCTCCAGGCCGTGAGCCCTGGTAATGAGACCTCCCTCTGCTGTTGGTTTGACTGTGTAAATATATCTCACTGTTGAAATGACAGATTCCCCTCTCTAGATTGGAGGACACACAAACAAAAATAGTGCTGACTTTGGTCTGTTTAATTCATAATTGTGGAATCAGATGCATCAGCAGCGAGATAAACAGACCTGTTTGGAGACTTTATCGAGCACAGCAGTCACCATTCCCCTGTACATTGCTGCTTTCTCCCTGCAGTCACTGACATCCACAACCTGAGTGATGGTCATGTCCTTTGTTTCCATGTTTTCCTCCGTAGCATAGTTACTCTGACAGTTACCGTGGATGCTAACCTACAAACAAAATCAAACTTTGTTGCATTTTTTATTACATTTTTACTGATGCTGTGTAGAATAAATCAAGACACTGCAGAGAGTAGTTTATTTGTCAGCAGTGACTTACCTCTTCAAGCTCATAGATCCTCTGTGTGGTCTTGACAGTGACTTGGAAGAAACCCAGTATCCCTCTCACAATGTTGACAACAGTGTCAGAAATCTCAGCAGAGGCGCGGATGTCACCAACGTGTCCACTGGCGTAGTCAAAAATGAAGGGTTTGACGAGCTGGGCAGCAATACGCTGGGTGAGCTTTGGGGAGGCATTAAAGCCGTTTTTCCCCGGGATGCCATTGAACTCCTTGAAGGCCAAATCTGAAACCTTTGAATCAGAGATGGAAATAAGCATTTTTTATTGCTCATGTACCACATTCAGGTGAAATTTGTAACCCGACAGAAGTGGAGAGTAACTGGTATTTGTTGGCACTATTTTACTGGATTGTTAAAGCTTACTTTCCTGTAATTACAATATTTCCAACAGAGTTTGAACGCAGCACCTGTTTAGCATTTAAAGATGACAAAAAAGGTACTGGAAGATGTGATGAAATGTTTGAGCATTATAGAAGATAGATGCAGTGTTTCACAACTGTTGATATGCAAACATCTGTAACAAACAATCACTGAACTGATTTTCAGCACTTTCATAAATAATCTCAAAAGTTTAAACTTATTAGGTGGTTTACAAAAAACTCAACATTATTTTATGTCATAAAAAGTCATTTTGGGGAGATTAGAGGCTTCAAAAGCCTGTACAACCTTTCGACAGATGTTAATTAAATTGACCTACAAATAATTTATGATACATGAATAAATGATAAATGGCAAATGATGCACTGCCACTACTTTACCTGATTTCAGACATGAAATTAAATTCAAAATTAAAGTAACAACCTGTAATTGTTTATGCTACACTACTCAGTTGCAGTATTTCTAACATGTTTAAACAACATATTCTGAGAAAGTCAATCTTACCTGAAGGCTGAATGTTTGTGCTGACACACCAGTGATCTTGACCTTGCACGTTATTCTCACACCAGACTCTGCAAGGTTTGGCATGCCGAGTCCAAAATTCACCCCTCCCTCATATTTGTACTCGTAGGTTTTCTTGGGGTTCAGGCTGAGCTCTGGAATACGTTTCCAAAATGAAATGTCACTTCACTTGTTCTTTGTGGAAAGTTTCTGATAAAGACTATTTTTTACTTTTATGATGATGTTAAGAAAGACTCACCATAATGGACACTCTGACATGCTGAAAGAATAAAAGTCAAACATTGTGTCATCATCGAGAACTTTTGAGCACATTTTTGATTTTATTTATTTATTTATGATCTACAAAACAGTCTAATCCAAGGGACAACATGTTAAAGTGAGAAGACTTATTTCCAACATCATCCTAAGATGTTAAAAGACAAACACAAAGCGTATTACAATGAAAATAAACAGAAGAATCTTAAAAAACAAAACAAAATTACATCAGTGTAAACTAAACCAAAAAATAAAGGCCCACGTGAATACACCTCAATACAACACAAACAGATTGAAAATTCACATTACTCCATAAATGACACCTGACTCACCTCTAAAAGTCACTCTTGTTTTTGTTATTCATGCACAAATTACTTTTGCTGATTATTCATGATTGATCAACTGCAAAAAGATTCATATATTACCTTTCTAAATATCCATTTTAAAAAGCGTTTTCTTGTTGAATGGTGGAATACATTTAAATTGCAAATATGCACCAGAAAAAAGAAAATTATGAGTAATTTGCAAAAGCTATGAGGCTGGACTGTGATGTCCTTCTACAAGTAAAATAATATGAATGAATCAATGCAAACTTACTGGCCAGGGCCACAAGGCAGCAGAGGAGGAGCCCTCGCATGGTGAAACGGAGGAGTGGAAGCTGATATTTCAGTTTTGTCCTTTATGAACCAGTGTGGGTACTGACTCGGGGAACTGGTTGCCAGTTGGTTGAGCCTTGTGAGCAGGACAAAGGTCTGGTTTAGACTGATTTAAAGTAAACTCACGGAGCCATGTTGACCTGTGACATTGTCAGAGTGACATGATTAATATGTGCCAGGTCTGTAAAATTTCTAAATAACAACAAACAGCTGGTTGCAGTGAGCCTTGTGAGCAGCCCAGGGGCGACTGTGGCTCAGGAGTGGGTTGTCCATTAATCCCAGGGTTGGCAGTTCGATCCCTGGTTCCTCCTGTCCCCATGTCGAAGTGTCACTGGGCAAGACACTGAACCCTAAGTTGCTCCCGATGGAGTCCAGCACCTTGCATGGCAGCTCCGTTGCCATGTGTGTGAATGGGTGAATGAGACCAATCTTTAAAGTGCTTTGGGAACCGTTAAGGTTGAAAAGTTCTATATAAGTGAAGTCCATTTATTACTTTTTGATTGTGCTTAAAAAAGTTATTATATCACTGTCAAGAGAGGAATTTGTGTCGTGCTTTTTCTTACATAAACACAGAACTCAAAACATTGCTTGTAGTGAATTAAATAATATCAAAGTTAAAACCTCATTTTTTAATAACTCAGAAAATGATGTAAACAAGTTTTTCATAGCTGAATGAAGCGATGAACCCAGTGGGATCCACATCTATTCCTTCGGTGAAACCCAGCCACGTGGAGTGAAGGAAGAGAAGATGCAGGCTGGTTTACTTCTTGAATATCAGTGCAGCTCCTGCTCTTAACATGTATACACTGTCCCCTGGCATCACAAAGCTCTCCTCCTGGATACAACAAAGTCAAACAGTGTGGTGAATTGTGGTTCTTCATGCCAAATTTTAAAATCTGCCTCAGCCTAAAAGGCTCCACAAACAACCCATTTTATATGTGCAGTTTGAGGGTGATGACATCAAGCGGCAATCAGCCTAAAAGTCTATTTTGTGTCGTGTTCAGATTGCACAACACAGGAGTCCGTTGTGTAATCGCACTTAAGGATTCTCTCAGCCATCCTACCTCTTTTCATTCCCAGTCTTCAGTTCACTTCATTTCAGCATGAGCCAGCAGGGGGCTCCAGCATCACATTTTTGTCCTAAAATTGGATCGAGAAGCTTGGATTGTTTTGAATATTACAGGACAAACAAAGAGAAAAAAGGCATAACTTTGAAGATCAGTTGGGTTTAGTTATGTCATGATCTGAGCTTTAGTACACCTTTGTAAGCCAAACCTGGTACTTATTTATAGTAAATTCTGGATTTCTCTCCACTTTGTTTACAGTACTGAGACAGGAAGAAACAAATGTTGTGCCTCTACAATATGTCTAGGTCTAGCATGGCTGTTTAGAGACATGTTGAGTCGTAGTCAGTTCTAGCTGTAAATCTGGATGGGTTTAAGTCAAAACAAGTCAACACTAAGACTTAATTTTTTTACAGTACAGAACAGCGCACACATCTTTGTCTGTGTAAGAAAAAAAAAGTTTAGGGAGTTTCCCACAGACCAACAGACATGGAGACCTACAATATCTGCAAGGATCTGGAAGATGTTTCAGCATCCAACACATTATTGGCCAGAATTTAGACTAAATCAATGTGTCATACATATCAAGCCTCTGTGCAAAGGCATGTGAGACAAAGACAAGACAACCAAGGAAAAAGTAAGAGGGTCAGTCAGAGTCTAAAAGCGCGCAAGGCTGAGAAATGTCCTCTGAAACAATTGAAAACTGGACTTGAGAGTTGGGTGAACATACAGTAGCACATGAGTACACATATAGGTCATAGTGCTTTCTTGCTAGTTTGATAATATGATTATTGTAGGATGTCAGTGCCTTGTCTCCATTCATTCATTCATTCATGAGATGTAAAGATTTCTAAATATATTAATTAATAATGAATTAACACACTGCATGATATTTCCTGTATTGGCTCACTATTGGCTCACCTCTGATATGTTTGTTAATTACAGCGTGACCAGTTAGAGATTCTTGACTGGATTTGTGGACTAGACTGAGGGCTTTTTGGTTCTAGTTAAAAATCATTGATTGATCTACTGTAGTTTTGCTTGGTTTATTTGTTTGGGATTCAGACAATTTATTAATTAAAAGTCACGCTATAAGCACATGTACTGTAAATGGGAAGCGATTCATAATGTCAGTAATTTGATAAATTTGGTTTATTGTCCAACCCTATGTGCAGCCCATTATCACAAATCCTTAAAGAGCAACACAAAAAATGGCAAAACACACCTCATATGGACAAACAAGCTACAAACAAACATAAAAAGAAACACAAAGAACAGCAAGTGTAGCCAGCTATGAGCGTGTGTGTTAGGGCTTACAGTGGAAATAGTGTTCCTCATTATGTCCAGTAGATGGCGCCATTGGTTTACCTAATTGTCGCCATGTGCGAGCGAATGAAAACGGTCCTCACAACAATTCATCTTTAATTTACTGAAGACCTAGTTGTGTGATGTTCAGAAAGGGAGCGTGACGAATGCATTAAACAAGACCATTGATTTTGCACATAAAAGAAATGAGCAGCAGAGATATGTTTTAATTCGCCACTTTCATTTTAATAATTTACAAATCAATTTCAAACACAAGGAAGGAACAAAGACAACAGACTGCACAGGTTATTTGGAGTGTAATGCTGATAACTGCAAAGGCATTCAATTAAACTGAAAATGTACAAAATATTTAGATTCCTGTATTACTCTCAGAAAAATGTCTTGTGTGAAAATGTTGATAGAGCATGTTTGCATTGTACAGAAAGATCCTGAAGGTTAAACAGGATCATGTATAGATGATGGCAGTCTTTTAAAAGGTAAACAAGACGTTTAGAAAGTACAAGTGCTACGTGTTTTCATTTATTATACATCTGTATAAACAATTCCTCCCACATCATTTTCCGAAAATGAAAGCATGAGTCACAGGATATTGCAGAGCTGTAGTGTCGACTATTATTGTATGAGTGCTGATGATCAGGCTTTGGCTGCATTCATTCATCTCAGGCATTCAAAACAACATGGCACATTTTTGAAAAGCCTGTAGTACTCCTCCTGAATCTGGAACAACGTATACAAGAAGGTAGGATTTAGATGAAAACATATCATTGTTATGCTATAATATTATATAATCAGTGGTGGAGTAAGTAAGAACATTTACACAAGTAATTCATCTCAGGGCTCTTTTCATATAGAGCACGTCTAGACCGTACTCTTTATAAGTACTATACTTAAGTACAATTACGAGGAACTTTACTTGAGTACTTCCCTTTTATGAATCTTCCTACTTTTACTGCCTTACATTTCACTACATTTATTTCACAGCTATACTTGTAACTTTACCAATCAAAATTGTGTGCGTTAAACTGTTTATAAAATATGTGTTGTTATAGAATAAACTACCCAACAACTTTTAAAGTTCTACCTCTAAAATTATAGTTTATAGCATTAGCTCTACCTTGACAACATTAAAATGCTGCAGGACATGTTGCTGCTAATACTTATGTACTCTTACTTACTTCAAGTAAGATTTTGAATGCAGGACTTTTACTTGTAAAAGTCACCTTCTTCCATTACCTAATAATAATATAATACTCAAGTAAAATCTGCATTTTCTAAATATCAAAAGATAATAGATTTCCTATCTATCAACATACTAACATGATGCTCATTAGCAAAGCATTTAATTTTCATTGTCTTGATCTGTTCTGCTCACTGTCCCAACTATAGTCACATGATGAATGTTAGAAAAAAATAAAACCACAGGAAGCCCAACAGAAATGAGAACGTTACCTTTCTGGACAGGACGCAGAGGAAGATGAAGATGAACATCCCCTGGAAGGCGTTGGTGATGGTGAACAGGTAGGCAGTGAGGGTGGTCTCATTGAGGATGTGGAGCACTCCGAAGGTCCAGGTGGCTCCCAGCACGAACAGCAGAGCCAAGGCACCACGGGCACAGGACCTGAGGGCGACAACACTGGCTTTAACAGAGTGTGGGTGAACACAACAAAACTCTTCTTTTTTTTTTAAGTCAACAAAGAACTAATTGTAATTTGATAGTGCAAGGACGCCACATGACACCATAATAATCCACCAGATGAGGAATTTACAGCTTGATTTTCCATATTCTTTTGACCTTCTCAGCAAGAGCACAAATAATCCTACCTGATGTTTTCGTAGTGGCTGATTTCAGGCTTTTTCACAGCAGTATGCCGGTACACTTTGTAGATGATTACTCCAAAAGCCAAGAGATTAACCTTTAGTGAAGACAGACCAAAACAAACATGACAAACAAACACGATCAAATGAATATTTATCTTTGAAACAATCCCTTTTTGATGATTTCAATGAATACTTTAAACAGTCATTTTTTAAAATGTTACAAAGACATCTGATCTTACCAGAATGATCAAACACGCCGGCCCAATGAAACTCCATATGAAGTGGTTTTCTGTGCTCAGCCAACACCTATAACACAAATATAGAAAGTGTTATTTAACAAACACTTTTATTGACTGTGTGTTTTAAGATCTCTTTGGTGCAATAACCTCCTGCAGAAGCAATATTTTCTATCATTTTACCTTAGTGAATGTTTGTCTGTCTCTATGTGTCAGCCCTGTGACTGACTGGCGACCAGTCCAGGGTGTACCCAGCCTCTCTCCCAATGACAGCTGGGATTGGCTACAGCCCCCCCCGCGACCCTCTGAGGGTAAGCGGTATAGACAATGGATGGATGGATGGATTTTACCTTAGTCTGATCTAGCCTAATCTTAAATATGACAATATTGTATGGGCTAGTACATACCCTTCTTATCTTACAAATAGAAAAGCTACCTCTGCTCACAGTAATGAACAATCTGCACTTCTTTTGCATAACCTCAATCTTTTAATTATATTTTGCATTAATAAACAACAGACTTTTATTATATAGATTTCTCTTCAAACTCTCCATGGTACCCAAAACCTTTCAGAATTTCTTTTACACTAATTCAGTTATTACCGACCTTACTCTCTACAAGCATCTTCAACTTCCTTTATGTCCCCGCAGGCCAAATTTAATCTCTGTCCCCTTGTATTTATAATTAATGTAATTTGTTTATCTTTCTTCCCTGAAAAATGCTGAATGAGTTTAAAAAGAGGTCTTTGTAAAAGCCTTTGTCTTCCCATCTCTCTGTGCAAAAAAAAGCTTAAATATTTTCCACTTACACTTTATCAGTGCCGTAATACTTGTAGCCGAATGTTGCTGAGATGGCCACCACCACTGCCGGGCTTCCGTAGCCGAAGATGTAAAAGTTACGGTGCAGGAAGCCTTTGTTGTAGATGACGCCAACCACTATTAAGTACAGATGGATGCCCTCGATGCACATCCAGGCAAAGGCCGCGAGGAAGAAATAGTGCAGCAGCCCTGCAATAACAGAGCAGAAAAGCTGCCAAGAAACAGACAAAAGAAGAGAGAGGGAGAGAGGGAGAGAGAGAGAGAGAGAGAGAGAGAGAGATTTTACAAGATTATTACAGTTATTTTGTTCTTATATGTAAGAATTCTTTGCACGTGTTTGTCTATTATTTATGAGGAGATGAATTGCTAATCATTTAGCATTTTCATGTAAAAAATCAGACAGAATTCTGTAATTGTTGTTCAACTGAATAACAAGCAAGAGTTAAAGAGTAAGAGAAATAAAGTGTCCTCTTACAACTCAAATTTTTAATCAATGAAATGACACACACACACACACACACACACACACACACACACACACACACACAAACAGGAGATTTCCTTTGTTTCAAGTGCATCCAGAGCTCACCTTATGTGTGTTCATGTTGATGCCCACCAGGAAGATGAACTCGGCCATGAAGAGGCTGCAGCACAGGTTCTTGTGGATGGTGGTTCTGGTGCTCTGGATTTCACTGAAGAACCAGAAGGTGAAGATGCACATGGACAGACAGATGAGGGAGATGATCATCCCCAGCTGGGTGATCCGGGTCAGGATGGTATAGTGGGCCACCAGCTGAGAAGCAAATGGAAAGGGAGGTGTTTCATTCACAGTTTCATGGTATGCTGAAGTTGTAATTTGTTGTGTTTTCTGCTTGGAATCATTTGATCCTTTGGGTCTAGGTTGGGGTTACAACAATATGTTGGGTTGCAGGCATACTGGGCCATGTCTGGTCCTACTGTATCAGATATAAGGCAGAAAAAAGGTTGGACTTTTTATTTTTATTTTGCATGTTTCATCTTATTGTTTTGGGTTTTTTTTTGGCAAATTAATTCTTAATTTATAAATAAACTCCCTCATTTAGTAGCAGCAGTGCTCCTAAATCTCAAAATTCCCTCCCAACAAGTGAACTGGGAGAAAATCTAGGATTTTGGAGGCACCGTTGAGTGCTCTAAAACAGTGGAGAGTGTATCTTTAAATGTTGTGGGTGGATATGTCCCAGAGTTTCTCTGCCAGTCAGTACGTGCAGTGAGTCACCTTGCCTTTAGGAGCTGCTAACTCTAACAGAGTTTCATTGTTTTAGGTTTCAGTGGAGACTTTTTGTGTTGCATAAAATGCTGTCTCTCAACTTATCAGGAATATTATCCCTAATTTAACTCTTGGAAG
The DNA here is from genome assembly GCA_002120245.1 of Maccullochella peelii. Lineage (NCBI taxonomy): Eukaryota > Metazoa > Chordata > Actinopteri > Centrarchiformes > Percichthyidae > Maccullochella > Maccullochella peelii. The sequence goes on from LKNJ01000002.1 coordinate 369,621, forward strand.
CCTTGATAGTAACAAAAAAGAAGAAAAGAAGTCACTATATTATATTAAAAGCTGGCACAATGTTGTCAACCAGCACCTTAAACACAAAATGCTGGTTTTGACCTTCAAAAACACAGAGGTACATCTAAATAGAGTTTAATCTAAATATTGGAAAAACAGTATATGATCCAGGCACAAAAACAATATATCACTTATTAAGAAGGTGAAATATACATTATGACACAATCAGTATTTTACTCATTAGTTGAAAACTACTTACTGTAAGCATTAAATAGTCGTAGAAACATTAGAATATTTACAGGGTTTCGTCAGTCAGGTAAAAAGTTATTATTAGGCATATATCTAAGGCTCAAAATTATGTATTTCTTGTATAAAACTTCAATAAATAAATAAGTTTATTAAAATAAAAATTAGAACAATAAAGGCGTCACTAAAAATATTACTTACAGAATCCAGATACGAGGTTCAAGTCTTGCCCTCATTGAGAATAAATTTGTTCACCATGATCAACCTTTTTCCTACAATCATTTTAATAAATAATTTAAATCCCCGTTGGAAAAATGCAAAAAAGGTAATACCTTTGCACTGTTACAGTTGTATCTTTAATGTATGATCACTCACATTGGCTCGCCCAGAGGACATAAGGATGGCAAAGTGTGTGAGGTGATTGCAGGAGCAGGTGGTTGCATTGCTGTTGACGTGGACGGTCTTGCAGCCGTGGGTGGCCCAGTGGCCCTGCAGGCTGTCCGACTCGTACTCCCAGAAGGCGCACTTCGTCACATCAGCTTTAGTGTCTATGGGCTTTAGGGAATAGAGAGGAACAAAGACGCAGTTAACTGTGGATAGTGCTGTTTTTATTAGTTTTTGTACTGCACTGCTTTGTGATACCACACCACCAGGGGGTTAAAAACAGACTGTCTCATCAAAATAGCACTTACAATGAATTAACAATTACAATGAACTATCTATCCAAAGTTTGTGTGCATCAGAAATGATATTTCAAATATTTTGATTAAATTCACTACTGTTACTACTTTTCTTATTATTCTTATCGTATGACTGACTAAAAATAAAGTGCCAAATAATTATCACGCATGACTTTGGGTCAAAATTAATGGCGCATACAGTGCAGCCAATATGTGCTGCACTGTATGCCCCAAGGGAGTGGCAGCTCACTGTAGGTATTTTTGTGAAAAAGGAATCTCATTGGGATGTACAAATGTACAGCAGCCCGAATATGCTGAAAAAGGGCAAATATTTTATCATTAAAAATTACATGAACATATTGAAAGCAGAGGTCAACATATTTTCCATAAATGATTATGTGCAGTTTTACTTGAATTACAATGATCCACACTAGAACCAAAATTTAAAAATTTTTAAAAAATTTAATAAAAATGTGGTCTAGTGTTTTTCAGCTTGTATTTTATTTTATTCTCTTCTAATCTTTTACTGTTTACATTCAAATAGGTTTGTATGAAGCCCAGTTGGTGAAACGTTATATACTTTTTGGGTTCAAATTGGGAATTTGTACCCTTGAATCACAAAATGTTCTTTCAAATTAATGTGTGTAGAGCATCACAGAAATACTGGACCAGGTGCAAGCAAGAAAAAAAACAGTGCGTCACATGAAAATACCACTTCGCTAGCAGAAAGTTCCTGCACAAAAATGGAACCCAAATTATTGATTGTTGCTCTTTAAAGGCAATTTACAGAGGATTTTCACTGCTCAACATAAATCAACACCTCCTTTGTTAGGTGTACGCCTCAAGGGTCCAACAAAAATAATGATTTCACTATCTCATACATTTTAATTATCTTAAAAGAAAATACCAGTACATTAACTTTTAGGGTTATTTCCCTCATTACTCGCTTTCCTCCATCATCTATTCACCTTTCCTCTTCCATTTCCTCTTAACTGAGAGGTCATTGCAGAAATACATGGAGCCAAATCTAAAAATTTCATGAAACTTTACACAAAGCACTAACTACTCCTCCCATGTGAGTTTGTTTAAATTTGACTTTAATGGAAACTCTGGCAGTTATCAAGTTACTGCCAGAGTCAGTCTGGGAATAAGGAAACTATTCCTCACAGCTAAAGAGAACGCAATGATGGCTCCAGTCTGACAAGGATATATATGATGGGATATTGATGTTTCTATTCTCCTATCCTATTGGAAGCTATAATGTTGATAAATGAATCATATATGACACAGAAAAGGTAGTAGCGAGTTTAAGGTAGCAGGGAAGTGAAGAAAACCTTCACATAGATTGGAAAGATTTAGTTTCATGATTAGTTTTAAAACGCTGCTTAAATAAATCCTGTCAATAAGGATTTGAATAAGGAAGAAAAAGAAAGATCCACCAGCTATAACCAGGTCACGATTTTCAAGAAAATCCTGAAAAAAAAACCTCACTGGCAGATTGTCTTTTGTACAGAAACACTGATACTCTGAAAGCAGCATACGTTTTGAAGGTGTACAATAAGAGTGCAGAAGTGAAAAACAATGTAGCCGGCCTCAGCACTCTGTGTACTCTTTACCTCGTTGTGTCTCAGAGTGAAGGTGACATGGTCAAGTTGGTAGACGTCAGCAGGTTTGACGGCTGCTGCTATGACTTGGGAGTTGACAGTGATTTCCCCTGTTCCTGCATACCGCGAGTAGTCGGTGACACCTGGGTCGCTGCTCGGCTTCAGGATGTCACCGATGCTGTCATATCGCACAAACACCACTGACACACTTCCTGATGGACAAAAAAGGAAGTTGAACAAAGACAGGAGGGAATCAAACTTGTTACCTGTATTTTTAATCTAACTTTGGTCTAAATTAAGCCAGTCAGGTAACACTGTCTCTTAGATCACGCAGAGCAGAAAGCTATTCGGGAAATATTGAATGTATTTGTAACAGTTTAACCACACTGATAGTAACTTAAATGTCCAATAATATCACTTAACATCTGTAATGGTTTGATCTGTAGTTGCATGTAACTACAGATGCATGTAACTAAGTTGCATGTAAGGGTGTAAAGACAGGAATTAATGTTGGATTTGATTTAAATATAAACGTTTAAAAAATAAAAGCAAATACTTTTGACCCAAGCTGCTGCTGCTCGTGTAACTGTTGCCAAGATAGGACAAGATAGACTTGCAGATTTTGGGATGGGTGACTGAATGAATGCTTACTTTTTCTTTGGTGTACAACATATGTTGCATTTGGCAACACATAGCAAAACAGTGCTCCATGTGCACCCAAGCACACAGCTGGTTTGAAAAGGCCTTTTTCATTTTACTATCCTTTAAACATTTAAACTAGGCTGCTTACCATTTCTGTCCTCCTCTGGTCCCAGTTTTGGAGTTAGATTTATATGATCTCCTGCCATAGAAGCAGACAGTTTGGCTTTTGTTTGACGAGCATCAAAGGTGAAGAGCTTCAATTCTGTAGTTGAGGAAAAAAAAAAAAATCAGGACTATCAAGGAATTAAAAATAGGAAAATGACAATTATCCAAAACCTCACTTTTCTACACACAGGTGGGAATAAATGACAGGACAATTTAATATAATTTGAGCGTCTGTAAGAGCGCTCTGCGTTAATAATTATCTCACCCATTTCAGTGGCTTTGATATCGAGCTCAGTTGAAGTTTTGTAGCTGTTGGCCAATGTCAGAGCACTTTCTTCAACAGTATGTAGCAGCTTGGTGATGGTATGTTCCCGACGCTCCTCTTTCATTCTGCTCCAAGCCATCAGTTCATCCTTCTCCACCAAGTTGTTAACTGCTTTCACTAAGTTCTGTCGAAAAGACGACGTGTATATAGCTTTTTAACTTATACACATGTACTGCAATGTTTTTAATTATGGTTAGAACATCATTATTATTATTATGTTAATGTATGTGTAATGTAATGTCTCTTTTGAAGTTTCAATAGTTACTGGATACGATGTGGCTTTTATTATTTTTGTGCACAAAGTAACCTGTGACAGATATTTCTCTACTATTGAATTGTAGGATAGGTTTAAAAAGATGTCCACACACTGCAAGGGAGAGGTTGGTGGAGAATTTTGGTGTCCCACTTTTGTGGAAAACAATAAGCGCTATACTCTCATGACAAAAATCTAAAGATATTATATATTAGCACAAAATAACATCGACTTGCAGCTTCAATATGAAAGTACTAAAGTCTCTAAATTTCTCTTTCGCAGAACTGCACAGTGCATGACAAGAAGGAACTAGACTGTATGCAGTGCCATTTTTCCCCCCTAAACCAGATCAAAGCATAACTGCAGTTCAGGCAGAACTCCAAACATTGAATGAGGAACAAGAATGGTAAACAAAGATTACTGTAAGAGTTGAGTTGAGGACGGATGGTTTGACAGTGTAATCCTTTTCTCCGGCAGCCAGTGTTGATGCGGATCGGCTCAAGGCCTCAACATATGCGATCACTTCCACTGAGGTGAGCTCGCCGGACGTCTGCTTGGCAATTTCCTTCAGCAGACTCTCGGGCTCTGTGAGGTTGCTCATCTAGGACGGGAAAAATATTTATGTTCAAGTATTTGAAAGAGTAAGTATTTAATATCACATTCCTTCAACGTTCTCATATTACATCCAGTCCTTCATGATTTCTTAACAAATATTGATATACTGTAGATTTCTTTTTGTTGGATCCAGACTGTGAAGTGACCATCGCTGATACTTCTGCAGCTTTTTTTTTTTTTTAAATGGAACTGGTATGTAGCTCACTCACAAACTCAACAGAGCTTAACATTCAGTTTAAGGCTAGTGAGCCTATGTTGTCTGTATAAATGGTTACCAAACCAGAGTTACATATTTTTATCTCCTTCCTTCTCCAGTAAGCAGGAGGATAAACCTGGAGAAAAGAGGATGCATGATGACACTCCGCCCAATATTCCACAGAAAATATTATATGCTTTAGTTTAAAAAAGTCCTGAAATACGCACACATTCACAGCTATCTATTAAAAAAGAAAGACCTGTAATGCTGCAAGTTGCAAAAACTACTTTCTTTGCCTATAGATGGCGCACATTGGCATGTCAGTCCTAAACCCCTGCTGCTGTTACTTTTCTTGCTTGTAGGTGGTGCAAAGAAAGGTCCAGAACTGCAGGTTTGAAACCACTGGTACTGCAGGTGGCAGCTGGATAATAGTGGCTAGTGTGTGTGCAATATAGTTTCAGCCTGTTTATCGGACTTCTCTCCAACAGAGGGCAGTGTCATCACATCTATTTTTACCCTATTTGGTTGAAATCCTGAGGAGGGGTACTTACATATTGAAGTGTTTTGTTGACAGTCTGCGTGATGCACCCGATGTTGTCATGGCAGTATTTTTGGGGATGCTCTGGAAAACAACAATTACCAAAAGTATCTCTTTGATTGCTTAATTTATGTCCATAATTTCACCAGGATAAAGCATGTCACAGCAAACTCTGACTTGTATAAAACCTGCACAACAACAACAACAGCATCACATGGCTCTCTTTGTTATCAAAATTGCTTAAAACATCAGACAATTTAAGATTGCACAGTTTACTTGATGTATTGCATAACAGATTCTTCCCCCCAAAAAAACATTGCTAGTTCTGTGCTCTGTGTGGATGTGTGAGAGAGAAAGTGTGCATGTGCATGTGTGCTCCTTCATCCTCATGCCGACCTTTACATCTTACACCTCTCTCTGGATGAAAGTGCTTAGTGCTTGAAGTTGGGATGTAATCACGCTGACAGGTGCAATAGAAGGATCCATTTGTATTATGGCAGTGTGAGTTTGGTCCACAGGCCTGTCCTGACTTGCATTCATCAATATCTGAAAGATGCAAATGAAGAGTTCAGCTCCAATTAAAGCTAAACACAATACGATTAAAGTGACACTCTGAACATAACTGATTGCAAACTGAACAACCAAGAAATACAGCCGTTAACAGACATGTCTGAAATTAAAGTGATACTGAAAGTGAAGTTAGTAATTTATCTTCATTCAAACACAGAATGTGGCATACTGTAAGCAGCCCTACTCATTACATTTAATACACTGTATAATTGATTTTGAGAAACTGCAATTCTTGCACGCATCTTACACATTGGAATATTCATAAATCAGCTTCTAAAATCAACTACATGCACTGTATTAAATGGGGTGTACCACCCAGTTGGAAATCTACAGGAATACTTTATTCAACAGCATGAGTCAAAGGTGCTGTTCTTCTATTGCAAGTGGAGCAAAACATCTCAGGTGGTTACTCAGAATAGCAGATGAGAATGAAGTGAAAGGCTGAGGGAAGCAAATCACCTCCAACGTGTTAATCCTCCTCAGTTCAGTGAAAGAGAAAACAGTTCACACACATACACATACACACCCACACACACACAGTCCGGATGCCCTCACAGCTGTGTGATAACTGCTTTCACACTCACTCATACACATGATATCTTGCCCAGTTGCATGTGAGGTCCTCTGTCAGTACAGCTTCTAATAAGTTACTGATCATTACAGTATGAGACCAAAACACATTTTTGTACGTTTGTAATACTGAGTGAGTGAATCGGACATTACCGATGCATTCAGTGCCATCGTTGGGCTGGAACTCGGCCAGTCCTGTCGATGTGTATCCAGAGACACATGTACAGTGGTAGCTGCCTGCTGTGTTGGTGCAGTTCCCCCTGTCCCCGCAGATATTAGTCACATTCTGGCACTCATTGTCATCTGTGGTGCAAAGACGGGGATAGAAAGTAAACTGGGTTAAAAGAAAATACAAAAAACTCAAATAGGCTTAAAAACTTTTGGACTCTTTAAAAAAACTAATTGGATGAGCAAAGAAAATCAAACATCTTTGCAGATTTAACTGGCTGCTTTGCTGCTGTGATTTGCCCAGGCAGTGGATGATACCAACTGACCAGCAGACTATTGCCCAGAAACTCACTCAGTTAAAACTCACTTGTTCGTCTAATTCTTTATTTGGACAAGGATTTTTTTTTATCCTTGGACACTATTAAACTGTTAAATCATGATGTTTAATGCATTAATTACAGTATGTTCTTCAATTAATTGTACTGTTAGAGTTTCCTTTTTACTTTCGTTCAGTCTACCACGACTCGATCCTCCTTCTGCTTAATTTCCTACATTTCCCAAAAGGCCTTTCAATATACTCTGGAGACATGCCTGAACATATAGCAAGCGGCTGTTCTGTAAGTTTCTGTTGGAGATATCTGCCGCTCTTTCCTTACTCAAAAAGCTAACAGTCTTGTGGCCGATTTGCATTTTGGTCTGCAGTTGGTGAAGAAACTGAAATCTCTGCTCTGCCTCTCCAACAACACATTTCTTCTTCTTTGACTGCTGAACATTATACATAATGGCTTGAAAGCCCTCGCTTTTTGACAGCAAAAACTGGTGTTAATTTTTTATGTTGAACAGTGAGTTATCTCTGCTTGAGTAAAGATAACAAGACGAAACACCAAAATTACCATGACGTGCTTGGGACATGGTGGCAGCATTTCTTAACATGACCATCTGTTTTACAAAATAGAAACCAGGGCGATGCTTTGGTAGGGTTATTTCTAGAGTAACTTTGTGGATTTGAGATATTTTTCACTTTGTTGCCCAGGTTTAGAAAGCACCAGATACAGAGCAGTTTGCTGCAGATGCGGCTTTGGCCCACACATTACAGAAAGTGCTGTTCCAGCTTTATTTCAAAACACACCTTCCTTCTCTGGCCCCCCAGTTTATTGGAAATGACCTGGTAAGACTTTCCATTGTTGTTTTTACTTGTCAATGTATGATGAACGCTGTGCTCTTCCTCTCCTTTGTACCTTTTGCACAAAAGCTGTCCGGTAAGGGAAATCCTCTGCTCTGATGAGGGAGGTGACTATATCCAAAGGGGAAATACCTCTATAACACATGGGACACTTGAACCGTAATTGTCACACAAACATTTCACCCACATATTTTATGATTCACTTTGATGTCTTGGTTTTATCTTCAAGTAGATCCTGTGTTTCTGTGCTTTTGTCACTTTGTTGTTGAGAAAAACGTTAAAAACACTGAATGGATCAGCTTAACAATTACATTTGTATTTTTTCCCCCCATGAGTAACTTCTAATAACAGTTCAGTCTTTACACACAAAGAAGGTAATGCAGCATGAACAAATTCATGGCACTTTTGCATTAAATTAACTCACCAAATGAACTTGATTATTTTTAAATTTACTACATAGGGACCTGAACTTCACTGTGCCTTCTTGTTTTAAAATCATTTGTTTCAGTGTTTGTACTACTCACATTTTGATTTACTTTTGGCCCTTGAAATATGTAAGCTGTACTGTGATTGTGATCAGGTTTGGTCAGGAAACAAAAAGGGTTCCAGGAATTCTAAACAGCCCAGAAACATAACAGAAGTAACAACGCAGACTGAGAGGCAATGCTGATCATTAAATTAAATGCACAGTGGAGATATTTTTTTCATATTGCAGTGTTTTCTCTCTAATTAACTCTCAAGGAGCTGCCAACTAGTTAGGTAGGTAGGCAATACAAAAAATTGCAAGTTCAAACCACCACAGCTGGTCCAACAAATACAAACTGTGTCTCAAAGAGGGTTAAGGTTAGAGACACGTAAACACATGACAACAGATAAAGTTGTTCAAATGACCCACACAGATCTTACTTAAACTCACCCACATGGTGCCTTCGTGTTTTGAAATGGCCAAATTAATTATTAAGCTTAATCACAAGAGTTAAAAGCAAAAATAGATGGGAAATAAATGACGTTTCTTTGCAAGTAAAAATCACTAAAGTACTTAATTCCCTTCTAGGTCTGTGGACTAAGAAATGCACCATTGTTGACATAATCTGGTACATGTGTGATGTCCAAATTTTTAGATAATAAGAGACAAACAGTTGGAGAACATGAACAGAACAGTACAGCAGTACAGAACATGCTGATATGTGTTACAGATAGATTTTATTTGTGCTTATGCATATCCTTTAGAATTTGCTAAAAATTGAATGGGCTGTTGTCATGCACAGGCATCTTAAGGAGCTTTAACACATCTAGTGCCTGAGATATTTTTGACTGCTTACATCCTAGTTATTTTGCACTGCACAGTCAATCCTCTAAAATATTGAATGAACCCACATGTGTACAAATGTTGGCCTAATGCTTCTGCCTGCTTATGACGAGCAGTCACAAACAACAAGGGCTTCCTAAAATAGTCAAGGCTTCCATGACAGCTACACGCAAGGCTGGTTGTACTCTTGCATTATTGTAAATAGTCAGTAATATATGGGTGGCTTTGTATGTTTATATTCACCTTTGCAAAATGTTGTTCCATCTCCAGTATATCCTTGTTTGCAGAAGCAGGCATTGTTTGATCCGTTCAGGGCATTGCATTTTGCAAGATGGTGACAAGAATCACAAATGTCAGAGAGGCTGCATGGGTCCATCAGACTGGAGAGCCATGCTGTGTAGACACAAGTACCAGGCACAAGAGTGTGTAAGTTTAACTTATACCATGAAAGTAATATTCCAAACCGTGTTGTGATGCCCCTGCTGCTTTTTAAGCATGTGTGGATCCAGTATAAATTGTATCTTTATCACACGCTAATATAACCACACGGGATCCATTGAACAAATCCATTGAACTACACTACATACAAGTTTAAAATACAACTTATGTAGCAACACAAACATTCTGTTGTAAATGAAAAAAATCACAACATCAGTTATAGTCTTAAAATTATTTACAAATTGTATATCAATATCAAGTGCGGCCCCATCACATAGCCCAAACCCATCATAGCTAATACCCCATAAATACAGATACATCTACTACTGTCTCCCTGTAAGACACCTATGCTAGAGGATAGAAAAGTTAACGTACCTGTCAAAAGTACAAGTTTCATTGCCGACTTGAGCAAAGACTCCATACTTGCGCTGGGTCTGGATTTTACTTTTAGCACAGACTGTGGTGGGCTGGCTGGTGACGTAGTCCATTTCCTTGCATCAGTTTTCCTGTTTCCCTAAACCTGGCCCTTCCTGTCTCGGTCTTTAATCTGCTTTCAAAAACACGCAGCCTTCACCCTTCCTTCACTAACCACTCCAACACACCCTATACACTTTTTCATTTGATTCCACTATACACCTTATATAAAAGAAGTTTCAGCAGCATTCAGTCACTTTTTTTGGTTGCGTTGTTGACACTGTTACTTATGTCACCATTTTGGAAGCCTCCACGCCATTGTTCTCACTTGAACGTGTACAGTAGGCTATGTAAACACAGGCCAAAACAACACCGACTAACTTTACGGAAGGACGACCCCCTCCCTTCCGCAAAGGACTGTACACAAATTTGCCCACACACATTCCAGTGCTGTGTGTCTTCCAGTGACCATCTCAGTGTTCTTCAGACAGAGGTTTAAATACCTGTAACTCCTACAGGCTTTTGCTGCTGAAACAAACTGGGGACACAGACCTTCGAATTTCAGTTTATATACTAAATAATGTAATGCAGATTCTTTAGTGTATGTGTTTGATGTACATAGGGGTTTTAAAGATGTTTTTTAATGTTTTTAAATTCAACTAAATTCTTGCCTTATTGGGTCACACTTTGTTAAAATGAAAAGAAAAGAAAGTGAAAGAAAAAGGTCTAGCCTTAACATTGGCCCAATTTATATTTAGACTGAAAGACTCTGTCTTGTTTCTGATTTTCTTTTAAACTGTCTGGCCGAACACACATTTCTTCTAAATCAGTGATCTATTGAAGACACCATGTGCCATTTATAAAGTTGTTGAAATATCGTGCAGTTTGCTATTGTTCACATTTCTATGCACAGGGCCTTAAAAAGAAAGTGTATTTCCATCAGCATGGCTGAAGTAATAGTGGTGTTAGTGGCTATATAAACAGACTTTTCAGGCCCTTTGTGCTGCAGTTATATACTGCGTGTGCCTTTGAAGATAAGCAATAAAACAACACTTTTTATTTTTGTTTCTTTGACACCTGTTTTAGACTAATGACCCCATTCTCTGTGTGGGAAATGAGCAGGGCTGGGAGCTGTTTGGGTGGGTTACTGACCCACACAAAACAGAAGCAGCTTACCTAATGGCACATGTCAGTTTAAAGAAGCCTCAAAGCCATCCATTTCAGTGCAGATATTTCTAATTTTGCTAATCCACCACGCCCAGGAATATCAATACTCAGGATTGTTGTTTTAAGGTAGAATTTAACTGGCAGTGGCAGTTAGGAAACAGGTGAATTCAAATGTGAAACAGTGACAATAGTCAAAAAAGAGAAGTAGCCATTCAGGTGTAACTGAGGTCTTTTCAAACCGCCTTCTACTTTTGGACACACAAACACATTCATTGATGAATAGTTTCACTTGGAAGATAAGTTCTTTGTTGACTGTATTGCAATCTTTGGAGGCGGTTTGAATTGCTTAGGCAAGGCGTTTAGTTTATTGCTGAGAAAGGCAGCTGCTTTGAATGACACCATTAGAATTGCGCTGCATTACTGTCCTGGGAAAGTGCTCGGTGAAAACCGCATCTGAATGTCTCGCTCTGACACTCTCCTAATAGTAAGGAAGGAAGTGATGTTGTCTAGAACAAACCTGGACTGATTGCACCCTTCCTCCTCCGCTTTTTTGGTCTTAGGAAATCTCTCATTTAGTGAGAAATTCGTTAAGCTCTCACAGGAGCTTGCTTGCTCCACAATGACATTGTAAAAAAGACACCTAAAAGAAAAGATCTCAGCAACTGTGTGGAGGCAGTCTTGTGTAAATGTTTCCTCTTTTCCTTTCCTCTCTCATGTATATGGAAATTTTGACTCTGCACTAGCAGAATTTTGCGTGGGTTTCTGTGTGTGTGTGTGTGTGTGTGTGTGTGTGTGAGCAAACGCAGAGTGTTGTTTATGCTATTCAGGCGATATTGAGATTTGCAATACAGAGTACACTGGAGAATCTATTTTGACACTTCTCACACATATCTGCTCTGATGTTGGCCTTATGTTCAGCCATGATGGGAGGACTGAACGCTGGGGCACAGATGGCAGCAACTGTCTCATAAACTTGGAGCTCTTGAATATTTCAGTGCACAAGGTTGAAGAGACAAAGCACGCTCCCTGCTCAGCTTCAGACATGCCAGCTGCTGTGCGAGTGGAGAACCCTACAACATTTACATTACACTTAAGTATAGGTGACGCTGCTTTGACAAAACAGTTTGCACTTCATTCAGAGGAAATATCCATCCTAAAACTGAAAAAACACCTGTCAGGCATTACAAGAGTAAAAGGCAGTAACTTCAATTTTGGTTGAAAATGAGATTTTGTCATTTTTGTTTGTCAGCATTTGGTCAGGGGAGGATAAGAGGATCAAGAATATCCTCTTATGAAGTCAACAAATCACAACAATTTCAGAAGTCTTTTACAAGCTATTTGGCTGACCAGTAAAAAAGAAACCTTAAAAGCAATTTTTGTCAGCTTAGGTGTTTTTGAACTGTACTTCTGGAGACTAAAAACTCTCTCTTACATACATATAAAAGCTGATTCTATGTAATATGACAATACCCATAGGCCTACTGCATTATAAATCATATAACTGGCACACAGCTAAGAACATACTTGACCACCTGTGTGAATAGTAATACTAGATGTGATTAGCAAAGCTTTGCACTCTGTGATCTCCTAAAAAACCCATATAACTGCATTTTTTCAATTTGAAAAAAACTGAATCAATACCCTCTTGACATTGAAAGAACATCCTGGCAGGGTTTTCACTGTTAGGAAATAAGAGACACATTTATTTATACTGTAACTACAACACATAACACTACAAAATAAATAAATAAAAAGTCAATGTTATTTCATGTCATATTAGTCATACAATGTAGTTCTGCCAAAACCAACAAAACAGCCAGTGAGATGACTGATTGTGAGTAAATTTCATAAATTTCTTACAAACATTGCAATATCTTGAAACAAGGTCAGCCAGATAAGAAAATCAAGAACGCGAGATAAAAACTCTCAACCCATCTACAGGCTTTAAATGATAATATTACTGCTTAACAGAGGTGGAATGTCACTACATTTTTAATTGTCATAAATTAAACAACCGATTAGTTGATTAATACATTTATTGATTGACAAAAAAATCATTTGGCAACTAATTTGATATATGTCATTTTTCATGCAAAAGCATTTCATGGTTCCAGCTTCACAAATGTGAGGATTTGGTGGCCCAAATGTAAAGTGCAATTTAACTCAACCTAAGACAGCCTTCCTTAACTGTGACACATAAATGAAAAGACATTAACAAAATGAAAATACATTTTATAATAATTCACTTAAACTGAAAACTCAAGGTCTTTGTAAACATATGGTATATTTATTCTCTCACAGTCTCTTAGTTCACAGTCTCGCTTCCTCGCGCAGATAGACTGATAGAATGTAAAATAAAAGGAGCGAAGGAATCGGTATGGGGCCATGGTTAATGTTGAACCCTGTAAACAACTGATTAATCGAACTCCACCTCAACCAACTACAACAGTAAAATCCTACTTATACTCCTTTTAGACTTTTACTTAAGTAACATTTTCAATGCAGGACTTTTACTTGCGAGTTTTTACAGTGTGGTATTACTGGCCTACTTTTACTTAAGTAAAGGATCTGAATACTTGTACCCACAGAGTACTTAATCAGGACAGAAAAATGTGTATTGTGTGAAAATGCATATCGGCCCACATGTAAAATAATTTTTCTTTATCTTGAAACTATAGATTAGGCTATTTTATAGCAGGTGGACTTATTTGTTGAGGGTCATTTGGGTAAAGGCCACACAAGCACTGGCAGTATTTTAGGCAAAATAATTTAATTTCAATGGAATTCCTGGGATCAGTGGAAGTAAATCCTTGCAAATATTTTCGCGGTGAACTTTGACACCAAATTTGCACCATGCACCCCGCCTTGATAGTGGTGATGGCCTTTGAGATAAATGAGAGCCCACAATGGAAGAAGCTATCATAGCTTTTTACCTGTGTTGTACCATCCACTTTTATTTAACCATCCTCTCCTTGTTGAAGTAGAAACTGCTCCACAAAAGAGGAATGGTTTGCCGACATTATTAAACTTTACTTAGAGACAACTCTTTATTCCTCCCATGTTAGTTGATTTGGACATCAAGATTCACACACATGTCAGTCACATTTAAAATTGAATTTGTACGGTTCTCATTGCAGTTAGTTGCTGCTATAGGTTTACACATCCCCAAGCTCTTTACCTAAGCCTCAGTATTCGAATGCTGGTTCACTTTCACACTGTCATGACTGACTGGGACACTTGAATCCAATGGAGCCGTTGTTAAAGTTATCAGTAACACTTGTGCCTTTCTTGCTATGACAAGTCAAGAAGTCTGCTGTGAAAAATGGCTATGGAACGAAAAAAAGTTATGTCCATGGCATAGACATTCTGCTAACAGTCCCGCTGTGCAATGTGTCACTGTTGAGTGGTAGTCGTGAATGAGTGAACAAGTGAGTGATTTCAGGCTTGTGAAATTTAAACCACGAAAGCAGGATCAAAACTTGTTATTTAGGTAAATTAATATTTTTTGATTTCGTATGGCATTTTGCGTCAGCTGGTTCTTTGACTGCTGTCTGTTTTACAGCAACCCGTAAATGAAACCTGCAGAAAATAATTTGATTTAAACAGCTTGCAGAATTTATATTTCTAGCATCAACTAACATGAAACAATGTTCTCTCTAACATGATATAGTAACACCTTCTAGTTTGACCTGAAGTTTAGTTTTGCCTCTTCACTGTCTCACAGGAACTCCAGCAAAACTCGAGATGTTAAAGTGTTGTTTGCAATAAGTGTGTCTTCGCCACTCACACACTGTATTGTTCCAGTAGATTTAGAGATGCAGTGTAAAAAAGGGGAGTTTGGCTCTTGATTCAAGAAGCTGCCTGGTGGTCAGGAGACAGGTTAGGGTCAGCAGCAGGCAGCATTGTCCTCTTCAGCCTGTGAGTATGCCACACAGCTGTCATATTTCATATGTAGTGTGAAAGACCGGATTGTTATATAAATACGCAATTCGACTCTGCGTATTGTTTTTTGACCTTGATGAACTCTTGCTACAAGTTTAAGTTGAAACGCGGTGTTGAAGTTGATTTAAATGTCACAGTAAAGGTAGCTCTGAGAAAGTTGACTAGACCTTCACTTAAAATTAAGTAAGAAGCATTTACCGTACATTGCCACCAAGGACATGGTGGGCCAATACTATGCAGCATTTACAGTAATATAAGACTAATATAATAAATCAAATATTCAACCGTTCTGAAATGTATCACAGTAGTATATGGATGATTTTGAAGTGGTAGTAACTGGACTCTCAAAACCTTTATCCCTTGATTTTTCAAACAGCTATTCATAAACAAATGGCTAAAAGCCTGCATGCTATTTACAGACTAATATGACAGCCAAGCAGTTAGCATACAAGCAGTGATTCCACAACAACTTAAGCTTAAGAGATGCAAGGTTTTCGAGGCCACACATTTCCATTTGTTACATGCGAGTGTTCAAGGCCAGTGAAGCTACCATTTGCTAAATTGTTTCTAAGGTCAAAGTGAATGTCCCTGGAAATATCAGTTCAGGTTTTGATAACACACTAGAAACCACTTGCCTTAATTGTAAAAGTAATTGGATGGGTAGCCAGATCAAAGTTTCTGTGTGTGATTGTGAGGGAGGGGAATGGGGTCAGTTGGTCTGCAGTTTAGACATGCAGTGTACTGTGCAACTGACCAACACAAAGTCCATAATGAAAAGGTGCTTTATGTCACTTAGTTGAAAGGACTAAGTTATGAATTTTTTTAACTCTTTTGTTTCACTGACTGTCCTGTTGTATGAGGCTATCTTATCTACCCAGAATATTCACCTCATGGTAAATATACCAATAATATATTGTTAAATTCCAGTTGATATACTACAATTAGTACAAAAAGTACTTGAGGTCAAGTGCATAAAAGCCAAGGGAGATCATAGGTCATGTCTGCTCCAATGTACAAGCCACGTAAATTTGCCTCCCTCCCCGCTATTTGTAGTCAGGTGTGTAATTCTCATGGGAGTGGTGGTGGATCTCCACTGAAATAAAGTAAATGCTCCCCTTAATTAGGGGTGGGAAAAGTAATCGGGGCATCGCGATTTTCTCTTCAAGGATCAAAATCGATGTACACGACTACTTGATGGGAATTCAGGAGGCTCAGTAGCCAACGATTCACCTCTGTTTGGTGGCTATATTTGTATATGGTAGTGAAGTTTTGCGGGAGTAGGAAAAGGTCTAACGAGGTAACAGGGTTATTGACTGAAGAGAATAAATGTAATGTTAAGCAGCGTGAGTCATTCTCCCCACTCCTCATATATGAAATATCATATCAGTTATGTTGTTGTTATTTTATAGTCAGACAAAACATATCTTGTTGCTTTGCACGTACTTAGAATGAGTTAGTGGACTCAAGTAAAGCTGTAAATTATGTTTAGGAAATGGGACATATTGGCATACAAAACATTAACGTCAACACAAGCCATTGAAGAGCCTGCTGAATGTCACGAGCGAGCGCAAGGTTTAGCACTTTATGTTCAAGAAATAAACTGTAAGGAGAAAAATACAGTATTTATATAGAAGTAGGAACTCGCAGTCACGTGTTCTTGTGGAAACAGCAAGACTTCCTATATCAAATGGTGTGAGTGGTGTTTAATCATCCTCTCCACTAAATGAAAGCAGAGATTAATATTTGGTCTCAGAAAAGTAGTGAAAATATTATATGCGTCCTTATTCAATTTACTCAGAACTGTACAATTCCTCTTAATACACAAAAATGTATTATTGTCTTTTGTTTCTTTGCTTCCTAATAAATATAAAATCCTGAATAGATCCGTGCACATGGATTTCCACATCAATCTTTTTTTACAATGTGACTCTCTGTGTCTCTACCCATATCTTTCTATCTGTTGGTGTGTTGATAGAGTTAATTGATGGCAGCAGATCATTTACATGAAATTATTCGGGTTTACATGTCTCCTCGTCTTCTCTTAGAATAGCCACATACCCTACACATGTAGCATTCCCTGCTGACACAAACATATTTTGTCGTAAGCTTAAAAAGGGAGTGTAAAACTGGTAAAGGATCCTACTAAAGTGAAAAGTTACTGTTAAAACATTTGAGTTTTGTGCTCATTGTACTGTTGGCAAATACTGAAATATACTTTACTCAGATGACATCCCTGTGCAGTTGTATATATGGAATTCTGCATCTGGACTTGAATTTGAAAAGGAGCAATTTCTTCAAAGATCGGGTGCAATTTACAAATGAATTTCCTTCATGCTTGACTGCTTCATGAAAGAATTTGTCCTGACTCAGATTGAACACAGTTGAATGATCCTATCCATATTCCTGACTTCTTTACAAGACAATGTTTTTCATTTTCTCAAACACAGAAGTCTAAAATCTCCATGTTCTCAGGTGCAACAAGTGTTACTGATTGGGCCTCTTTTTTTCTGTCACCAACCTCTTGTTAGGTTACAGACTGGAACAAAATGACACTGGAAAGAGCTTGTGCTCTTTCAAGGATAAAGGGGATCCTATTGAGGTGACAAAGCTTTACACAGCCACTTTTCACAACTGCACAAAATAAAATGATCAGTATTGCTTTTATATTAGATTTCAACTGTATTCAAGTAGAAGTAATTGCTGAATAATCATGGAAAGAAAACTGATCAATATCATATAATCAAAACCAATTATGGCAAATGCATCTAGTCCACTTAGAATATAATGGAGATTCCTCCCAGTAGATCATCTAAACAATCTTAAATATCTGCCTTTAAATTCTCTTTGCACCTCTTATATATGTAAGTAGGGCTTCAACTAACAGTTATTTTCCTTGTCAATTAATCTGTTGATTATTTTCTCGATTAATTGATCAGTCATTTGGTCTAAAAACTGTTATATACTAGTAAAAAAGTTGAGAAAGCCACGGCATTGTCTTCAAATGGCTGAAAATATAGATTGAGATTTCTCACATATATGACCTCATACACCTGCCATTCACACTTCCAAAATTACTACATGATAACTGCATTGATACATCTTGGCATGATGTGTACTAACCTTTGGTGCGATTGATTTATGCAAAGCTAAAGGTGAAGCCATTAGTTTCTGGTTCGAGATCCCTCTGTGAGGCCGATTCTGAATTTATAAAATTTCAAGGAGCTCTGATAATTGAATTTGGAGTGCCCTTTTATAGGTTAGGTCACCTGCAGCGCGCCTTGCAAATTGAATAAAGAACAGTAATAGAAAACAGGATGTCAGGTGGGCTCCCTGCTTATAAAATCATTAACAACAGTGTGTCTTTTCTCATAAAGCAGCCCATTTATTCTGAGGAGGAAACGTTATGAAAGTGTAGGGAGCAACTCAATTTATTTTTCATTAGGAATTAACTCAGGAGAATCACTGAGAGGGTTAATAGCTGTATGTGTACATCAGCAGTGTGAACTAATAGGTTTGAGAAAAGCCTTTTCAAAAAACTGCTGTACATTTTTTAAATAATGCTCTCACTTTCTTTGCCTTTTTAAGTAAGTTGCAGTCCCCATGTGTACTATTAACACTGTATTAGTTAGTACATATGGAATACTTTATAAATAATGTGTTTATTGTTTACATAGCAATTTAATTTCATTCTGAAATGATTGCTTTTTAACATAACTTGAGATTTTCTTGTAAATTCTATGCCTACACAGTCATCTTCATTTTCAAGAGGAAGGATAAGAGACAGAAACAGACTGCACCCCCTACACTGGTCTCATGCTGATGGCTTTGTTTGGGTCATATCAGAATAATGCAGCAGCTAGGTCAAATCTTCTCTGTCCTTAACAGACTTCCACAGAGCTCCTGGTGCTCCCAGCATGACTCAGGCCATGTACCGCAGGAGGTAGAAAACCCTGCCTAATCCCTTCAGTGCTTTTACAAATATCTATATTTCCTCGCTGAGGAGATCTGAAGATTACTGCTACAGTCCATGTATCTGTGGACAATGAGTTATTATTGTACCCACATGGTGGTTTTTCATAGGCTCAGTAATCTATTTTATGGCTCAAGCAGCTTTTCGGCCATGGATCTTGGGAATACAGTACAGTACAGGTCATGGCAGCTGCAAGACTCAAAGTGTTTCTTGTTTTTGGTTTACAGGCAAATATTACCTGTTGTTTGCCCAAACACCAGGAGCAACATCTTTCTTTTTAGTTTGGAGTATTTTGTTCAAAAATTTTTAAATGAAATATTAAAACAACAAGTTATGGAGCTATGATCTGTCGATAGAACAGGTTTGTTTTGGGAATAGTATTTTGGCAAAACAAGTTATGGAGCTATGATCTGTCGATAGAACAGGTTTGTTTTGGGAATAGTATTTTGGCAAAGTTATGACTTCTTACAAAGCTGTTGTGAGCTGGAAGTTGACACTGAGCGAGAGCAGCAATGTGATCCAGCTTTGAACAATTTTGGACCCTCAGGCAAGACTTTTGGTTTTTATGGAAAGAAGACCACTTGTTGCCCGGCATTGCTGAATTTATTTGCCACATATTGCCAATGTTGGGTGAAATCACCAAAATGATAGCCTAACAAATACTGGATTTTTGTGGCCGATAATGATATAAATATATGAGCGTTTTAAATAAGGATATATATGGGCCAATATTGTAAACAGTCAAACTATATAGCAATTTCTAAACTAACTCAAACATAACAGCATTTCTGTTCTGCAATTTCTTGTTGCTCATTCACCGGCACATGCGGATACATCTGAGACCAGCTAATATTGGGCCGGCTAAATTTTTAGTCTGGCTTTACTCCAAATGATGATCGGGACAAATGAGAAAACCCTGCTGTCATTTTGGATTTGCAAACTGTTGTTTAGACAGTGACACACAATTTCATAGGACTTCAGCTTATATGATCAATATACAGTAGAGATCCATGTATATTTCAAGCAACAATACTAGATATTTGCTGGGTCCAGCTTTTCAATTGTGAGATCTTCGGGTTTTGGAGTGATAAATAATAAAAATTATTGTTAATTGCAGCTGTAAAGGAACCCCTCCCCACCTCAATTGAAGTAACAAGGTTTCCACCTGAACGCCACTTACTTTAGTTTACTCTGTTAGCACATCCAAACTGAAGGGCTCATACATTATGCCTGGCTTTATTTCCCCTGCCTCTGCAGATGCACTCTACATTTTTCCAGAAAAGAAAACTGCATGAAAATAGACAGATGTACACACGTCATCTGCATACATCATGACATCGAGTGCAATTGAACCCCCTGTTCCTCTGAGCTTATGTATGTGTTCAGTAGTTGTTATCTGCAATGTAAGATATGATTATAATGTAAGACTGAACACTGAGTGTACACATATGGGTTATTCATGCAGGTTGTGTATTAATTAGTATAGTGCCTCTCTGGTGGGTTTCATTAGGGGCTGGGTGTTTGAAGTGTTTCTTTACCAGCAGAGGATGCTCATGGCATTACAGCCAACTCTGAAGAAGAAGAGGCTCTCTTCCTTCTTCACTGGAAGTTCACTCACCAGGGAGGCTCTGCTAATAAGTTCCCTGGGCTAAACACAACCTGTTTTCAGCCTCATTCCCTGCAATATAGAGAAAACTAAGGATGCATTTGCTTTTGTAGACATTTCACTAGAGCTCCTATCGGTTGTACAAAATATTCTGCTGAATAGCCTTGGACTTTAAAAATTGAGTATTTGTATCACAAAATATAAAAAAGAATGTATGAAGCGAAAGCAGAGTTCAGTATTGCCTCTTGCAGTCTCTGTGTTCACTTTCCTCACCACTTCACAATGGTGAATAAGGATTAAATAAATTGCCTCAGTGAGGGCTGGACTGGTCAGCTTAAATCTGAAATTAAAATGAGAGGCTATTACAGTTTTTAATATCACCATTATTCCATGGTGACTCTTCATTCACACGGTTTGGGCACTTTGGTTAAAGCAGGCGTGTTGAAAGTCACATAGGCTTTTGTTTTTCTTTCTCTCTGAAAGGGGGACTTGTCTTTGCTTTGACCTCTCAGAGGAGTGCTTTGTGTGCTCACTTTACTATGTTTTTTTTTTCCTTTTTCAGCTGTGTCAGGGTCGGACTGTCCAGGAACAGTCACTCAATCTGCCCTGCTTACACAGAAGAGGGCTTTTACAGGCTTCTGTGATTTCTTGGAGGGAATCACAATATTAAGTGTCCTCAATGGCGACTGAAAAGCCGCTGACAGCTGTCATTAATGTGATTTCTTTTCTCCTGAGAGAAAAAAATTGACACTTAACCACAGATTTCAGTCAAATATAATAGTAATGGTATTACCTTCCAAGAATTAGACACCTCTCCAGTTGTCCTCTTGAGACTATTTTCAAGAAATAAATACATTTAGATAGATGCATCAAAATGACGCTTTCACATCTGAACTTTATAAAGTTGAAATTAGAGTAAAGCAATATAAGCAAATAATGGATCAGAATGGAACAATAGATGAGTTAATCGTTTAAGTCCATATTTAATGACAAATGTTAAAAATTCCAGTTCCAAATATTTGATGGGTTCTTAGTTTTCTATTGTAAACGGAGTACTTTTGGGTTTTGGAATATTGGGCTCTGGGAAAATCTGATTGACAGTTTTCACTATTTTTGGGCATTTTAAAGACCAAACAATTAATCGAAAATAATAATTATTTGCAGCCCTTGTTGAAATAGAAATACAGAGGTCCCATTCTCAAATTACCATCTTAATTTCTTCAATCAATCAATCAATCAATCAAAATTTATTTATATAGCACTTTTCAAACAAATCAAATGCAATTCAAAGTGATTGACAAGCGATTGACAAAAGGTAGGAAGTTAAAAATGGACATTAGAGACTAATGAACACCAAAACAACCAGAAAAGCATAAAAGATAATACAAGCAAATAATAGAATAGAATACTACACAAAATAAATATATAATAATAAAACAGTAAAAATTTTAAAAATAAAATGGAATGAAATAAAAAGTAATAATCAGCAATAAAATGTTGATAGAATAGAAATAGAATAAAAAAATAATGATAAGCAAAATAAACATAAATAATAAAACTACAACACTACATAAAGACCAGACTAAATAGATGGGTTTTTAGTTTACGTTTAAAAAGCTGAATATTTTCAGCTCCTCTCAGATCTTCTGGAAGGCTGTTCCAGCGGCTCGGAGCGTAATGGCTGAAAGCAGCATCACCAAATGTTTTTGTTCTGCTTTGTGGAACTCAGTGTCTCTCTGTAGATTGCTGCTGTCCCTCCACCCTTCTTTCCCTCTCTAAACAAATAGGAAAAGGTGTAGTTGGGTGGACAGGCCTCAGTCACTGTGGCAGGTGCATCTGTGCCCAGCCAGGTCTAGAAAAGACAGTCCAAGTTGTGATCATTGATGAGGTCGTTGATAAGAAAAGATTTGTTTGTTAACGCCCTTATATTAAAAAGAGTCTGTAACCAAGTTATGTATGCTTGGTCTATTTATAGCTCTATTGGTGGTGTTGTGTCGAGTTGAGATGATGGGTTTTATCAAATAAAGAGGGGCGGGTGGGGTAAGTAGTCATGTTGGAATGCACTGCACTATGTTGTGGGAGAGCCCCTCCTCGGCCAGTGTTTCCGCACTTGGCTCTTGAATCGGGAGAGTTGAGGCAAGGAGCGCCGAGTTATGTGCTCCCATGGCAGCTGATCCCATTAAAACCGTAGATTCGATGTTCCTTTTAAAACAGCGTTTAACTCTGTCATTTGACGGAGTTTCATGTGCAAATCAATCAGCTTCTCCTGCAGTTCATTTATTTTCTCGCACTTGGTGCAGAATAAATTTTCCATAAAGTCCTCCACGCTGATGATTAAAAACATGTCGCAGAGTTCACATTTTTGGGCCCTCTTGCTCTGGGCTGTTGTTGAACCCTCCATGTTTAACGTCTTCCTATGTACTAGATAAAACAAGACGGCAAACAATGCTATTCCGAACTCATTAAAAATGAAAAACTAAACAAACAAAATTTTTTTTTTTTTATAAATATAAAGGGCATTTAAACTGAAGCAATCAAGCAGCAGCCAGCTTCAGAGTCCGTCAAGTAAAATGAGAGTGCGCTAAAATGTTTGAAAACAATCGGATAAAATCAATTAAAACAACAGCTAAAACGAGTGTGGCGCAGTCGACAGGACACCCCCGCCCCTGCTCACTTATCCGGCCAAAGCGGTTAGCCCCTCCGGTACTGCAGCCAGCTGGGGCAAGACAATCGGTTAAGTCGCCTCCCGCAGCCGGCGCTCAGTTTTTCTTTTAGTTCAACAACAAATTACAGTTGAGCTAGGTTGTAAACCGAGGCAGCCAGAGTGGGGCATGCGATTAGCCAGGCAGTGGACAAGGGACAAGGAGCTCTCCGACCGCACACACACCGCTAACAGCTGTACTGTTCGACTTCCGGGGATGATGACTATGTGACAGGGGTCTCTCGTAGTGATGAACCTACAGATAATAAGTGTAAGTTTAATGTGTAACTTCACCCTCAAATTTAAAAAATGCAACGAGTGAGAGAACGACGACTGTAGGGGGCGTGGCCTCGTGGCTACGTAGTGTGTGGGTCAGGAGACACGGGGAAGACTGACTGACACTGATTAGAGTCTTTTTTTATATAAATTTCATGATGTAGACAGTTCCCAACCGGTTGACTCTATGTCAGCACTGGCCTTGCAAGTTTCAGGGCCGATTTTTAAAACAGCAGATGGCGTGTTGGCTCATTTTCAACCAATGAAATACTGATAAATTTGGTAAGAAATGTCAATATTAACACCAGCACTGATGCGTCTCATCACAGTACAGTCATATCATTTTGTTTACAGCTCAAAAAACATGTTTAAGTGTGCAGTACCTCCTTTAATTGTAATTCTTAATTTCTGAAATCACAGTAAACATGTCTCCACATTCTTTCCACTGGCATTATAAAGCCTTTGTCCATCTTGAGCTCTCCCTTTGTTCTCTTTTTCTTCCTCAGTACATTTGTGTGAGAGTGATGCTTGTTGACACATATCTGGACAGGCCAGAGCGTCTTCTATCGGTGGAAGGTGTCCACATGCTTGTAAAGTTATCATCTCCAAGAGATCAAAGACAGTTGGCACAACTGAATACCTCACCTTTCAGCAATGCATAAATACATTGCTGAAAGGTGAGGTATTCAGTTGAAGTCGGGCAGCAAAGCATAGCTGCCCCTTATTCTGAAGTAATGACTTCCTCTTGATTGAGTGCTCCCAGTCAAATTCAGAGACTCTGCTTTGTGTCCTTTTGCTTTGGTCTGTGTAAAAGGCCACTATATGAGACATGTGACCCTGAGAAAAAGTATCCATAAACAGTATTGTGTATTCTTTTTTCAAATGCCACAATGAACTGTTTTCACAGAGTAGCATCATTAAATTTCAAGCATCTTATCAGACCACAAAACGCTAATCTACGCTGTGACTATCAGATAATAAATAAATATATATATATATATATAATAGCCAAAGTCAAACACACTTCTAGAAATAACTCTCCCACATTGTGTCTAGTTCTGAGACTTGAGACAAAATGAATAGTGACACAAATACGCAGGCCTAACTTTGAGGTTACGTCCCCCAGACTTTGATGATCCTCAAAAAAACATTGTTTTATAGCACATAGCTCACATGGTGGTGAGCCTGAGGCTACTCTTTTGCTCCTCTTTACTTAAGGCCTAAGGCAACAACCTTGGTCCGTACATTTTTTAACAGCTTTTTAATATCAAATGGGAGTTATACTGTATGTATCCTGTGCCTTCATTTATTGATTATCTTCACTGTCACATTATAAGCTCTTAAAAATATGGCTAATGCTCATGTCAGATTTGACTCATGTACTGCAGGAATTAAGAGTATAAGTGGGCTTGCTTACTGATAATGAACCAACATTAAAGGATCTGTGCCACTTTAAACAAATGTTTCTGACGACCAGTGGAAGCAGATTTAGGCAACTTGCTCACTAAGGACTATTTTCACTCAAAGGTCATCCAGGATAAGTGGGGAGAAGGAGGTACACCTCGTCACTTTTTGAAGGACTAAGTGTTCTGCACTGAAATAGACCATTGGGAGACTCAAATGACTCAAAAGGCTATATCAGCGAGCACTTGTGGTCGACGTTATTTATTTATTAATTTGAGGCCTGTCTACTGACACATCTGAGTGGTCTAATTGCTGCGAATTGACACCGGTTACTGTCCATAATGGGAGCTTGGGAGTCTTTCCTAACCGCGGTTCATTCAGCCGCCCCTCGCTGCAACTTAACTGCCCTTAAAATGTCTGATTGCAACACGGGAGCTGTGGGGCGAGACAGGATTATCAGTCTTTGTTGTGTGACTGTGTCTATTATCCTGACCTCTATTCACAGTGGGCCCTTAGGAGTGTCGCTTCCAGCCACACAGCAAACTACCCCATCCCCGACAAACAACAAGTGAACCAGAGATCTCCCCCTGTCCCAATGCACTAGACACTTACAGCTCCAACACTGGGCAAAGCACTCCACTGCAGGTAAGGCTATCAAATCCCTATTGATTTAATAAAGATAAATTGGAGGCACTTCCTTTCAATGTTATTGCAGCAGACACGATTGATTGTTTGTGTTGACTGGTGATATTGTCACCAAGCTGGGTGACTGCTGTTAGTTTAGGAAGTTCATTACTAGTGAGGACCTGCTGGCAGAGTCTTTAATAGGGAGATAAAATGCAGCCCGGACGTTTGGTCTGCTCTTATTGTGTCTGCTGTGTTGTTAAATGTGACAGTGGTGAACTGTGTAAGCTCTGTAGCTGTGTGTGTGCATGTGTGTGTGTGTGGATGTGATTTTGGTAGAGGGATGGGCACGTTGACATGACAACATTTTTTGCAAAATAGGCTAGCATGTGTGTCATTTATTCAGTGTCCTCTATAGTGTTTTTTTTCTAATTTGAGAATGTAACCTGTTCCGCTGGGTATTATTTTATTTTACTTTTATTATTACATTTCCAGAGCAAATTGTTTTAATGTTCTAATTACAATGGCTCAATTTTAAAATAATTTTCCCCTAAAAAAAACATGAATTTAGGAAATGCATGTGCAGTCACTAGATATTTTTATAGTAAACCTGTATTTGTGATAAATAGAATAACAGAATGCATTTTGAGTAATTCGTGACAAAAATGAATAAATTGTTGAATGTTATTAGAATTTATTGTTCATAATATGTTCTGGTGACCAGCATTTAATTTGACATCTGAGGATAGGGTTTAATATTGATAGCAAAAAATAATAATGTTGATAGAGTACCTCAGTTAAAGGGGATATTTATCTATGAAAAACCAGCATCAGGAAATTAAACTTGTCTTCTTTTATAATTTCATACAGTAAGTATTTTGTGTGGTCACCTTTGTAGTAACTTTTAATATAGTTATTTTCTGGGAGGAAAATTAGGTTGCTGTACAGAAAAAGTTCCAAAACTTTTTCTCTTTGTGCTGCTGACATACGGTAAGAATAGTGATGAACAACGCCAGAGGACACAAATAAGGATCCTTATTTGCGCCCAGAGGTTTGTGGATTGAGGTCTGGCACGACACAGCACACAGGCGTAGTAAGCTTTGGAATCCAGTTCCATAAATACATACCCATTAAAGCACAACTGATTAATTCATCATGTTTATTTTCATGGTGGATGCCATGTAGCCTATATATAAACGCTCTGTAATCATAAAGATGTCAAAGCGCCAAAAGTTTTGAGGGTTTCTGTGGCATATTTTCAGTATTAAATTTGACCTAAAACCTAAATACGCACATGATGAATGAAGGATGAAGAGAGACAATGGATTTTTTCCCTTCTTTTGCTTTTAGTATTCGCATAGCCAATTGAAATGTCTATGTTGTCATGGCAGGTTAAAAAGAGGAAAGGGCATTGAAGTTAACATCATCATTCATTAAGCCTTTTCTAAAACCAAATATGGTAGTGCTTTGGTTTCCCTGAGCCTATTCTTTCAGAAAAACAGTGCGAGCATATTCTTCTCCATCTGTCTTTAGAACTTTCAACCACAGCAAGTGTGAATTCAATTTATTTCTGTGTGCCCTGATTCACTGCAAATTGCTTAATGGTTTGAAACTCACTCCTGACAGCACCATTAGAGACTTGTACAGAGATAATTTCCAGTGAGGGCCATTAGAGATGGTTTGTACTTTATAGAATTCTTTTGCTGAAGAGTATTGGAATGGGGTCATCCTATGAATGTGCTCTGTTGGACAAAAGTGGAAAAAGAAAATATAAACCCATTTTAACCAGAATACTAATTATGGAAACCACAGATTTTGGAAACCACAGAAAAAAAAGCCAAATAAATAGACCAAATATGGGCATCTGTGGCAATGATTTGGCATCCTGTGGTTACAGGAAATAACTCTTTAAACTCATTTGGTAGATTGTTATTGCTGAAGTTATTTCAAACTTGTCCCTCTGTCAAACAGAGCTGGTACACAGACTGCGGAGCCTCACTTATCCTCCCTCAGCCCACTACATCAGATGGGGATGATTGCAGTGCTGAAATCAATGAAACCACAAACCTCCCTGATAATATTCCCTCTTGGGGTGCAGTGGCAGATACAGTTGGGTCACTATTTATCCATCCACCGGAGCCTATACTGGATACATTTGTGCGATTCTCCAGTTTAAATGTTTTGATGCCTAAATCTGCATAATTACCAAAGCTGTATGTTAACAGCACAGGCATCATTTTATGTTTATGTTTCATTTTATATTTAGCATTTTATGATATGTAAATAATTCATAAATCAATGTTTTATTGATGGAATCATTGATAATCCAATATACATTAACAGTGAGTTAGCAGGTTTTGATGTTTGCACTTTTTGTTCTTTAGTGTTGAGAGGAAACGCTCAGAAACACTTGGACATGATAACACTTTTGTTCTTTGGATTTGTGAGATCATGCCCCCGGAGAAACCTCCACAGATCTCTAAATGGACCGATTTGACAATATAAAAATCTCTCAAGCCCTCCGATCAATCATTGCTTTTCACTGCATTATTCCCCAAACAATAAAAAGACAATATCAGATTAATATATAGTCTGTTCTTGGCCCAGAATGTATCTTTGTGGGGCGGGCAACGTCTCCTTGTCTGAAGTCACCAAGCAGTAAGAAGGATTTGGTTGACAGAGCACAGCGGGCCCAGAGATGTCTCTGCATTTGAGGTCACTGGTGGATAGCAAAGTTATCTAAAGCCCCAGTTTGTGTCAATTCCCCCCCCCATCCCAGAGTGAGTGTCAGAGATTAGTGGTGCATCCATCCTCCGTGACCTCTAGGAGCTAAAGAGATACTGCATTGCCATCTTGTGATGTGTCAAACAATGCAAGTCCAAGACTGCCATTTCAATGCCATGCTATGCCACTAGAGCCCTTTGTTAAATGCTTTAGAATGGTGGCCTTGCATATCATTTCAGCCAGTATGCACCATCATGGGCACCCTTCCCCCATCCCCTGAACTGGCTTTTAGAGACTGCAAGGTTGTTCTGCAGAGGCATGTACTAAAGTGGCACCACTAAGAGTATATGCACGCAAGTTATGTGGGAATGTTTAGAAGAATTTTCAGTTGTCAGACCTCTTGGGAGTTCACAGGATAATCTGCGGACACAATTTCTGACACTTAAGTCCTTTTAGATATTGTGACAGGAATAATTTGTTGTGATCTATCAATTTGGTGATCCGCCTTTATCTTTCTTTCTACAGCTTAATTTTCTGCATCACAACAATTTCCCTTTTTAATTTCTCCTCATATCTTTGTCATTTTTACCCAATCTAATGCCAAAGCTTGCAAAAAGAAGCCACTTACTTGCCTCTTACTGAAATTACTTGCTATTGCTTACTTATGTGAAACTATTTACACTAACAAAAATGTCAATTCCAATCATACAGAACATGGCTATTGTGTAAGTCAAATGTCATTCATTTGGGGCTTGCAATTGTTTTTAGAATAATTGGTTATTTGATAAAGGTCCATAATCGGATGATTAATTCTCGGACCTTCACACATGATCAATAAACTGTTATTAGATATTCAGACCTGAGATTCCAGCATCTCTCTCATTTTGACTGATAAACTGGTGGTGGAAATAGACTAAACTAATAGAAGCAGTGTCAAAATGTCAAACGGACCATCTCTGCGAACATCAACAAAATGTCTGTATTGAATCTCTCTAAGGCCTCAGTATTCCCTGGCCTAAAACACAGAACCAGAAAACTGGCATAAAAACCTCAGTCAGATATCTGACATTCCCATTTCTGAGACTGTCAGGCCTTCTCCTGGTTCTGGCATTGTGTGATGTATAAATCGTTCCCCTAAGGAAGTGGAGTTACTGAGAACACCATAGATTCCCTCCACCATGTTAGACATGAGCACGTCAGGCTATACCAAAAGGCGTATTTTACAATATGTTATGAAATGATCTGCTGAGATGTATTGAGGTTGGTATTGGCATGGTTAAAGCATTACCTCAGAGTAACAAATTGACTATTCTGAATATCAACAGTGATAGTAAAACCCTCTAAGTGACACACTTTCAGTGATAAATATGAAATCACTTTAACAAAAAATGTAGAGCAGTGGAAATTCACCTGTTTAATACCATCCCTCCAGATGTCTCCAGTGAAACAATTCTACTTTGAGAGAATGACTGTAAAAGTGCACTGTGAGCATATTTAGACAATTCTCAGATTTTGACATGGGCCACTATATTCTTGTGTCTGTCTTATATAGTATGTAAATAGTGTGTATAGTATTATGTATTATTAATGCTTTGGCCAGTACAAACCCATCTCAGTAAGGACATGCAGACCCTGCTGAAGAGACAAGTGCTTCATTAAAAAACTAGAAATCCCCTTACCTCCAGCATTTTTGGGGTTTTTCCATATTTCATATTATCAACAGTGTGCATTTGTATAGATGGTTACTTTTATTCTCTGTATGCATCTGATTAGCTGTTCTTTCTCTTTATCTAGATCTGAATAATGAAATGTAGGACTCGGTTCCAAAATGTCTGTATCTGTTTTGGCAAATAAGAAAAAGAAAAGAAAAATCATTACCTCAGGTCAACTCAGGAGTTGAGTTTCAACTCCCTTCAGTAAGTTATCTACTGTATTTAGATATCATTTTTTAAAAGAGCAGTGTCTTTGCTAAAGGAGAGATCCACCATTTTTTGTGAAATAATTGATTGCACAGCATTATATGTTTCAAAGAGTAACTGTCAGTGTATGACTTTGGACGACAAATAATTCAGTTTCAGAGGTGAACTTGAGGTTATAAGGAATTTTTATACACAAGATATTGAGTTTTAGACATTTCTACTGTACATATGCAGTTCCTCACTGCTTGTGGGTGCTGTGTGGAAAGCAGAAATAATCATTTGGCAGGAAGAAATAAATGTGGTCAATGATGCTGCACTATGCTAGGCAGCAAAGGTGTTTGAATTCACCTGGCTAATAGTGTGAGACATGGCCCTTCAGGTCATCAATTATTATAAATTAATGATTTTAAAAACTGCAATTACACCGCGGATCGTGAATTATTTAGGAAGCACGAGTACGGATTAGACGGACATTGTCCACTCTGTTTTCAAGCAGAGTGGTTTCCTTGGAAGTTTTATTTTTTCAATACATGGGCATTCAAGCAGAGAGAACACATAGAATATGTGACGATTTGTTTTTTACTCGAAAAATCTAACTCATTCACTCATTCATTAGATGTATTCGAACAATTGCCAAAAGGGTTTAATGGAAAGCTTTGAAAAAATGTAAACTAAAATTGTCTGTGTTTATGTTGGCACTCTTGTAAGTGTTAAGCACTTTTACCAGTCAGGACACTCATCAGCTAGATGCTTGCTTTAAGTTTAAAGTTTATTTCCTTGGGTTGTTTAGTTAATTTCAGTGCAAATAACACAAGAGTTTCATATGTATATATTTACTGCAAAAGAGATTGTGAATCTCACTGGCATGGAGCAGCACTTGTGTGTTAGTTTGTTTTGATTACAAGAAGCCAACTTATCTGTTCTGACTGATTCACATTTGTAACCTGACATTTCTTAAGTTAAAACAATATGCCACCCTTACAGTGCTGCTGTGCTTTGTTTGTCTGAGTCTTTGCTGGAGGATTTGGAAGAAAGGACAGGCTTGAGAGCATGCTATACCTACAGTAGATACTCAGGGTAAAGTAAAATAGGAGTTGCTTTTCATTATGCCCATGCTCTTGACTGGCAAAAAGCTTGGTGTGCAATGGGTCATGTTTATTGTGAAGGTGTCAGCAGGTCTGTACAGCCAGACTGGGCTGGTGTAATAACCATATAATTCGAGTTGTCAGCCCCTTTCCATGTTGCAACATAGAGAATAAGCTGTCCATCAAGTGCTGCAGCTTTTAAATGGCCCTTTTCAAGTGATACTAGCCGCTCGGGCACTTGCATTCCAGTTTCATGCATGGCGCTTTCATTACATTACAATTTTAAGAGCACTTTGAGGGCTTTTTAGGTAGTGTTAAAAAGGAAAGTATTCGTATTACTCTTAACTGAGTGGAACAGGTGGTCAGGACCTGAGTCACACTACCAATGATATGGCCTTGCCTCAATAAGGGCTTTTACAATATAGCTGGCAGTCAGGACTTAATGATGAGTATTGGACGGAATGACATTATCTGCTTAGTGTTCATCTCCAAGAGCGCTGCCACATAATGTGCTACCTGGGCCCAAGGCAGAATCTGTGTTCGTACCTAGATAGGACCCCAGCTGTGTGTTCCACCGAGATAGCAAACCACAAAAGTAGGCATGACCGAAATGCTGATAATGGAACCAGTGACATTTGATGTGTTAGTTTAATCCCCCCACTTTGAGACTCCCTCACTTTATTTATCAATTCATTTTGTGGATTTGCTCCACCTTGGCTGAGAGGTGTTTGGATTTGTGGCTGCAGGAGGACTTACGGTTGATTGATATGTTATTCATATTAAACATGTCCTGATTCAATGTTTATAACTTTTCTGTCCTCAGTGGAAGGGATGGACTGTTATTCTTAATTTATGAGGAACTTCACATAATAACCTATTTTTACGTCCCCTGTTTTCAGGTCCCAAAATTCTCATGACCAACTCTCTCAGCCAGAGAGGTTGCCATGTGATTTTTTTTTTTTTTATTAGTTTATTTGACAGGGACAATGCTCAATAATCAACAGAAAAGGAAAATAAAACTGCAAATGAGCCAGAATTAGCCTAAAATGCAAAAATGTATTAATTGTATCTGGCCTGAAAAGGCACCCTAAAAATAGAATAAAATAAAATGTCATATCTTATATAATTCATACACACAACATGATAAATATGCACAAAATAGTATAGTACACAACCACTAATTGAGTATGATATATGTTCTATTTTCACGAGCATTGAGGAGCTCAAATTAGACATTTCAATGCTTTTTTCTTTTTTTTTCTATTAAAGAATATTTATAGTGTCAAAAAATATAATTCGTAGGAATCTCTCCATCTGCAAATCCTCTTGTGGTGTGCCAACCTCAAGGCTGATAAACTCAGCACAAAACCAAGGAATGCTAACTGAGACTAACCATTAGCAAGAGTGACAGGCTGTTTTCTAGTTGCTATCAAAATGGGGTTGCTAATCCAAAAATGGGATTCAAAGTGTCCTATTATTAATGATTTTGCTGTATAGGTCACAGCTTTCCAGCAAGCATTAAGAGATCAATTTGGAGACATTTTATACATTTGTCCTAAAAGCCAGACATAGATCAGCCATACTGTAACTTATAGTAGCATCATTCCATCAATGTAAAACAGCTCCATAAAAAATAGTACAACTACATAACAACCAAATCCCTCGCTAATGAGAAAAGCAGCCGCAACAAGGAAATAGAAGATGATGATTATGAAAAATCAATGAATAAGCTGTATGCGAGAGGCCAAATATCATAGGCTGCTACTGTACATGCTGTATGGGCTTATTTGAGCTGCATGAGATTATTTTGCTATTACTATGCTTTCTTCCTTGAATCGACTTCAGAGCAGACTGTTTTCAGATGCCTCTCCAAGTTCTACCACATGCCATGATTAATTCAGCCATAATGTATGTTAATGTATGTTAATCTGTGTCACTGATATGCTAATGAATACCTAACTCCCACAATTCAACTTGTCCGTGATGGCAACACACACTCGTTGAAGGAGGTGCCATGTTGAAATTCTGAGGAAGGATCGTCTGTACAAATTGTATTTATACAGTAGGCCTATGCTGCTTTGTGAGTTGTTTGTGGCAAACATGAGACTTGCCTTTAATATTGTCCAGCATTTCTTCCAAATTATGAAATGGAAACACATCAGGCCTATGGTAATACAAATTATATTAATGTAAAATAAGTTAGTGTCAGATGCATGTGGTCTTTTTTCTTTGTTTGGATTTGTTTAAGTTTGTCATATGGTAAGCAAAATGGCAACTTTTTTTCCTTTTTCAATAGTATGCTGATGTTCCCAGTGTCAGAGAGAAATCTAAATTTGTTTTGGACTACTGTAAAAAATAGGGTAAATAGAGAGTACATTTAAATATGTTATTTAAACTGTGAACTTCCCTGTTCTGTGTTGTTTTTTCAAGTGCATAACATCCCCAAGCAATATGATCTCTATATTAACAGTAGATGGCACCAAGTCATCGTGATGTAAAGGGTGAGATTTAACTCAACTATTATTTTAAATCCAGTTCCACCATGAATAATTGGGTTATGGGAGGGAAACGAGAAGAAAAGATATCTGCCCATCCAAATCCATGGGATGGAATCATTTTCCTGTATTTTTGTATTTTAAACTTCCACATTTAGAAATGAAGACATGAAATACCAGTGCAGATTAAAAAAAACAAACTGTAATCAGATCAGTCTGATACAGTTTGAGAGCAACCGTGCTGATATTGTTATTATGCAGGTGACGTTTACTGGAGCTGAAAGCTCATCATTTGTGTTGCTACATTTCTCGAGTGTGAGTTGAAGAGGTGTTTACAACTACACCAATATACAGTCACTGTAAAATATGTTGCAGCACCAACTAGAAGAAATGTCAGGGACAGAGTGAAGGTTTGTGTTTGCTGGAGATAACTCTCTTTTGAACCTTGACCTGAAGGCTTCTTAGCCGCTGTTACATGCTGTACTTTAAGAGACCTGAATGCCTTGATGGTATCTGGTCGACATTCTTCAGCTGTGATGCATGTTGGAAGAGAAAATAAA
Organism: Maccullochella peelii; assembly: GCA_002120245.1. NCBI lineage: Eukaryota > Metazoa > Chordata > Actinopteri > Centrarchiformes > Percichthyidae > Maccullochella > Maccullochella peelii. The sequence goes on from LKNJ01000002.1 coordinate 404,010, forward strand.
AAAATAAAAAAGCAACAGCATGACACATTTCTTCAACTGACTTATTATTTGTTGTCCTCTTACCTTAGAGGTCATGGTCAAGTTGTCAAGTGGTCCCATGTCTGGACGAGGACACCTGCATCCATGTAAAAATGACTTTGGAATTAATAATTTTCAGGCCAACACTCGAGTGAATATTTTATGATTCTATTCCACTCTGTTTGTTCTGGTTTGTGACAATCACGCCATTGGAAAACAGTTATCAATTATTCACATTTTCTCAACAGGCTCATCAAAATTCATCAGAATGGCCAAATGATGAGACACCTAGTAATACAGGAAAAAAGCTGTTGAACATTTTTGTTTTCATAATTAAGTTTTTGAAGACAATGTGAAAACATAGGAATTAATGAGGACAAGGTACATGATGTTTGATAATGATATTGTTAGATCAGGGGCGCAATGAGCGAGGATGAAATATGAGTGAGTGTTCAAGGTGAAGATTGGACTCATGTCTAGTTTCTAGCATGTACAGTACATTATACAATTATAATTCTTGGTCTTTCTTACATCTGACTTGCATCATTTTTTACATTGTGGTGGTGATCAATTATTTTTTTAATTTCTTCTTAACTCTTTTAATTGGTTCATGATCTTTAATTTCTTGTAGTAATAGCTCTTGTATTTAAATCTTACTTTTTTTTTTTTTTACATTTTTGAAAAAGTAAATAATTATACCAGACAGGACTTGGTGCAGCATCAAATATTATCAGGGCGTGTGGATTTCATCGTAAGTTTTGTATATCATTTTCTAATATCAATGCAGAGGTTTAATTTAATAACAAAAGCTCTTTGCAAAATGGTTAAATGACAATTAAAGATAACTTAATTTCTGTATTAAGATTTATATGCGTTATTGCACCTGTGTGTGGTGCAATTTTTCTTGTTTCATTTCTCTTCATCAATTTTTGTTTTTGTTTTGGCAAACTATTAATGATCAGGAAAACAGAGCTTACATTCGTACTCATAAACACACTCTGGCCATTTGCTTAGTCAATGTTGTAAAAGATAATGACATGTTGAAAATAAATGAGCCCACTCATAATCATGCTTAATCTGCCATTGCAGCCCTTCTTGCGACAGACATTAATCACGTCTGAATCCAGTGGGATATTTTATTTGCAATGCCTCAGGATAGGTAAGTGAGTGTAGACACTTCAGCCAGATTTGAGTTGCACTGACTATAGTACAATGACCACTAATTGCTAATTATGAAATTCTCTGATGGGCAGAAGCACAGTGGGTTCATCCCATTATTGTTTATTCTTCATTATGTTGAGCTTTGTGCTAATGATTCCATTTTATTCACAGCACATACACTGAAGAGTTAACCTACTGTCATGTGCAATATACTGTATATATTAACTGTGCTGGATATAGTCATTGCACATAGGTCAAGACTGCACAAAAACAAAGCTTTAAAAGGACTGTTTTCAATTGTGCCATTTCATAGTCTTAATTGAATTTAAACGATTGTTTGCTTAGAGGGCCATAAAGTCCCTCAACAAAATGTCTCTAGAATGGAGCCATAACATCAAGTGAAGTCTTTAAAACAGTCAAGGAAACATAACAACAAATCTCTGAACAGCTCAACTGTAAAAACTAATTGTTATTGTTTGTGGAAAACTCCTCCACAAAGCAATTCAGCTTTGAATCAAGACAAGATCCAAGCCAATATATGGAATGTAATTTTACAGCTTAGTTGTGTTCCTGCAATTCCCAAATGGTCACCCTCCGGATAGACTAAAGATTGCACCGCAGCAGGGCCACTAATGGCTCTAATAGTTTTGCCGTTGTGAAAATACTGCTCAGCAACCAGCACTGATCATACTATCTGAGCTTTTGAACATGCAGCGCAGACAATTACTGCATATCGATGCCTTAATACATAGAGGTTCACAGTATGCCCCTTCCTGCCACATGTTGTTTGCAGGAGGCTCGGAGGCAGCCGATACAGCAGATCACCCTCGCAGGGCCACTCTTCAGTACTTCTGCTGCCAGACAGTATCATTACTAATGACTCCTAAACCTGTCATCAATTGCCATCAGACCATCTGCTTGCTGCCCTTTACATATTACAGATTTGTGCATAAGTCATTAACTCTATTTAGACATAGAGAAGCATAACATCAATGTGGGAGGGAGCTATATGTCACTCAGTCCCTCCTTGAAGTCAGCATTGATCTCCCTGAATTTGTACTTTTGTTAAAAATAATTTGCATGTGGGAAATTATGTTTGTAACACACTGGAAGACATTCTTGAGGTACCCATGAGTATATATGCAGTAAATATGATCGAAATTCAGTAATTATGCTTCATAAGAGCAATAATTCTGCACTAATGTGTCTCAAATTAACTTTGTCACAACATTGTTTAGTTACATAAGGAAAATTGCATTTCTGATGTTCTGGAGCAAGTGATTTCTTTGCAAGCATATGAGCTTCAGCTCATTTATTAAAGTAGGACACCCCTGCGCAGCCTGCCGCTCTGCTCTGCAGTGTTATTGTACAGTACGAGAAGCATGACGTGACAAGAATAGCAATTTGTTCAAGGAGGCATTTTCCTCTGTGATTGACAGGAGTTATCTTATTATGTATATTGCTTCATGCTTGTGTATGCCGTTTGTAGGGCATCTACCAAGTTTTTAAGGGAAACTCCTTCAGGCCAGGTTTTGTCTTTGTTCTCGTGTTAACAGAGGAGCCACTCACTAATATGGACTCAGGCAAAGTGAAGAACAACACATCAGCTTGTGAACAACTTTACAAGATACGTCTATTGACACTTACCAAGATTAAATCTTAAGCATTTCTCTACAGCATTAAATATTCATGACAAACTAAGCATCAATCAAAGTTGAAGTTCAGAATAAACATCCATAGTTATTATTTATCAATAGTTTAACACTCAAATTTAATGTCAGTTGGTTCATCAGATTTGATTGACAGTAACCAAACAACCCCTCAGAAACTCTCATCAGATTCTAATTCATATTTTGCTGAATCCTGATTGGTGCACAGAGATATGTGACATCACCTCTTTCCAACTGGTCACCACCCACCAGCCACCACACAACCAGTGAGAAAAGCATAGAGGGGAAAAAAAGAAATACAGAAATCTCTCGTATGAATTAACCAAAACTGTTCTAGCTTTGGCATATAATAGTGTGTTGTTATAGAGAACTGTAAGAAGCAGATCGAGAAAATAGCTTTTTTTTTTTTTAGGGCATTTAAAGGTTGGAATGAGTAGGCATAGGGGTGAAGGTGCTTGTTTGCCCATCCAGTTCTCCATTCAGTTCAGTCCTGCTTTAGAGCCTCGGCCCTGCTTTAAGTCTACTCAAAGCCAGATCAAATAATAAAGTTTTTAGGTCTGGATGTGGATTACATTGTAACCAAATTTGATTAGAAAGTGACTTTCTTCAGAGCTTCTTTGTGAAGAACATAGAATGACCAAAGCTACAGTACATGTAAAGCCCTTCCAACAACCCAGTGGGATTGTCTCAATCAATTTAGCTTCACCTGACCTATTTATTGCATTCAACTGACTAGGGAATAAAGCTAATTTAAATACTCGAGAGTTCGTGTTTGTTTCACCCTTGATACATCCTTGATAGCAGTAGCTCTTTGTTGTCAAGGAAATATCTCCACTGTGGTGTCGACATGGTACCCTACCTACATGGTGGGGTCAGAAGTCTCCTTTTGCAGCATCTGCACTCCAGTCTATAATAAGTATTCTACTGTTTTACAGCTGCTCTTTATTATTTTCAGATGTTTGTGCATAGTAGTCATTTCTCTGCAAAAACATTTGCTGCAGAGATCACAGTAATAACCAAGTTTCTGTGGCATTGAAAAGCAGGTGCAGTGATTACCAGGATGCTTTCTGACCAGGTATGTGGTATCATTATGTAGTTGGAGAAATGCTCTAAGTACTCTGAATGTTTTTAGATTACTTTGTTATTGAGAGTAAAGTATCTGAATTTGTCTGAACTTGACTGAAAGTTGCTAACATTTATTTCATATGACATTTACAACGCAGTGAGATACAGTATCTCATATTATCCATCCATCCATCATTCATTTTTTATGTAATTGCTTCAGGGTAAAGAATGAAAAAGACCAGAATTCAATTGCAGTTAGATTTTTCAGGTTTTTACCATTTTGTGTTATCAAGAGGAGTCATTTTTGTATCAAGTTATTTGATTGAATCCCTGCCACCAGCTCAACTGTTTTATTCCACAACACCTCTGCTCTTCTATACTTCTTCATTTCTGACATTCCAATTATCTTTGCATCAATCATTAAAATCTATTAACATTTCATGTGTTTTTTTATGGATTATCATATGCTGCACTTCTAGTCTTAATGCTGAAAGATTTTTTTCTGACAGAATAAAAATTTTAGTGCTCATTATATTTGATTCTGTACGTCACTATATCATGCAACATCCAAATGGACTTCATATACATTTTCCTCTTAATCGTGACTTTAGCAGTATCTGGTGTTTTATGATACACAGCTTTAATTAACATTTAAGGTGTTTTTCTCCTTTTATCCAACTTAGAGGATAGAAAGTAACACTGTAACACTGCATTTTGTGAATATGAGCCATGCTGTGAATTAACAACTTTATAAGTTTTCCATCGCAAGACTACAGAAATCTGAACGTTTTAGTAATCATGACATGATGGGTCACCAGTATTTTTAAGTACTTTTTTTATGGTCTGATTCAGTATACATACAGTATTAAATTTGAAGACATCGCCAAATAGAGCCAATATGATACACTGAATACCACATTGTTTAGATTATTTCAGACAAGCGTCTTTCTTAACCTAACCTGACAAAATCCCAATCATGAATCATTTCTGAGCAGGTTAAAACCTTCAAGTCTTCAAAAGACTTTGAAGTAAATTAGGGCTGCAAACAGCGATTATTTTAATGAGTAATTAATCTGCCATTTGTCTCGATTGTTAGGTGCATAAAATGTCAAAAAATTGTAAAATGGTCCGAGGTGAAGTTTTCCCACGTCTTGTTTTATCCAACCAGCAGTCCAAAACCCAAAGATATTCAATTCACAAAGACATAAAACAGAGAAAAGCAGAATACCCACACATCTGAGAAACTGAAACCAGAGAATGTTTGGCATTTTGGCTTGAAAAACGACTTAATTATCAATATAGTTGCCATTGATTTTCTATTGATCAACTAATCAATTAATTAACTAATCATAGATCTAGAGTAAATATATTTATTTAAGTATATGCATATACCATTTCATCATTTAATACTTACAGATTGACTAGTTTTATTTCACTTCCATGCACTCCAGCATTTACTGGACACATTGATGCTATTGTATGACAAAGACATTTTTCTCCTTGTTCCTTCTGAAGCTGTCACTCTTTGGGTTACTTTCCAGAGAAACCCCATGGTAAGATTCATTACAGCCAGGAAGCGGATCGGTGCTGAATAACTAGCTCACGGTGGCTTTTAAAGGGCTCCAACCTCCGCAACAACAGGAACCTGAAACTCTATACCCTATCCATTAAGTGCATAACTTAGGATGGACAACACCTCCACTGAATGAACTTGATAGGATAATATTTGTCAGCAGAGGATCAGTGTCAGGGGTTAGACTTGGGTCTAATTTCCAGTGCCATGTAGATTTGGAGAAAAAAAGTCAGAGATTAGAGGTAAATTAGCCACTGTGTGCTTTTGTGGCTCAACCTGATGAAGGGGAGCTCACAATTTGAACAATGTGAACTTCAAATCATGTAATGTTATACCACAAGATATTAAAACGGTGAATGAAGAAAATGATCTGTTGTTGGTATGTCCAGTATACCTGCTCACCTGCTGCTTTTTCGACATGATACCGCTGGTGGAATGTAAGTAGTAGAAGTAAATTTACTTAAGAACTGTACTTACGTACAATTCTGAGGGTTTTATGTATTTTGTATTTGATTAAACTACCAAACACTATGATAAATAGTTAGAATTAGCTCCATCCTGAGCAGCCACAACATTAAAATGCTGGTTATAACAAATCAATAATATATAGGCTAATAATTGTAATGCTGGAGGGGGCCATTCTTCATTATGAGTACTTAAGTAAATTTTCTGATAATGCTTAAGCTCTTTTATTGAAGTAATATTTTGAATGCAGGACTTTTGCTTGTAGTTTTACACTGTGGTATAATACTTCTTCCACCACTGCATGGTACCACAGTTTCATTTAAAGGAGCTAATACATCCACATGCTATGATTTAGGCTGACAAGATTTTATTTTTCTTGAATTCTCTCTTTTCTTCTTTTCTCTCTTGCTCACTCATGTCATTGGTTTTTCATTTGATCACTTGCCACCTTTCATTTTCTCCCATACATACTTTGGCACACATACCTGCACTCTTCTTCACTGGCTACTGCAGCTAACATAGTGTATCAAAGAAAGGCCACAGAGGCCTTCATCTGAAAAAGCAGATTACAAACTGTTTCTTTTCGCAGATACAAATACATTTAAACAATTCTGAAATTAAATTAACAGAAAAATGAGTGAGAACGAAAAGAGGTCCTTGGGAAAATAATACACTGTTTTTATACTCATGTAATGGAAAAAAATCAGCTCAGTGCCAGTCAGAGAGATTGATTTCCATGTTCACAGGGGTGTCAGCTTTCATATCAAAGACGCTGAGATGCGATTTTGATTATGACTGCTTCAGTGCCACCCTACTGAGATGATGTTTTTAGTTGCTGTCTCAGACATTTGAAATTGCTTAAACAACAAACTGAACTGATAGACAGACAGACAGACAGACAAACATTCAAGAGAGCAGATTAAGGGAGTAAAACCAATTTCTTAATTTGTTCCCTTTAAATTGTAACTTCAGCTGTAACTTCAGTACATGCATGCATGCATGGTATTCAGAGTTTACAAAAGTTCTCATGTCACTGTAGAGCAATTGTAATGTTTATGGGAATAATGAAAGGGCAGTGGTATTCTTAGTTTCCTCCTTTGTATTGCAACAGAGACCTCTCTCAATGCTTCTGTGAAGACATCCAATTAAAATCAGAAAATATGGCCTTTGAGCTGGAGGTTACTGCTCCCAATGGTGTTCTACAAACAATGACTTCATGGACAAATGTCTGTTGATGGAAATAAATATACTTCACAGTGTTAGGCAAATTCAATAGCTTTGTGTGTGTGACTCCAAATAATGGCATGCCCGGTTGCAACTCAGTATTTTCCGCTGTAGTGTGGTTGTAGTTGTGCAGTTTGTTATGGTAGCAACATAATACTTTGATGAAGCGCCAGTTCACAGTTACAGGTGGGAATGTGTCAGTTTTGTGGTGCTATAGAGATGAGTTGATAAAGCTTTTTATACTGGAAAATAGTGAAACTGTTCGATGGTCTATGAGGCTAAATGCTGTAACCCACAACTCCCCGATTGTATTGCAGTGCGGTCTATGATTACCTTCCTTCTCCGTTCTGTTCTGTCTAACTTCCGTTAGATGTGAGTGTGTGTGTGTATAATTAATCACCTCAAATTAAATTCATGGTGGTGAAGTTATTATGAGATTGATCATTTTAAAAAATGAGGGTCACTGTGGTCACTGTAAATCAGTGGAGCTGTCACAAACATCTCAGTCATAATGGTTATGGTTAAATATAACGGGTGTTCCAACAGTAAACTGACCAACATTTGGTCCACGAATGCTTTACACCTTGTATGAATTAGTTCAGCTTTGCCTCCATGCCTGTAATTACTGCCCCCATCTGAATGGGCTTAGCAGGCTAGTGTGAAGGAGTCCCAGTGGGGCCCAGCGTGGGTCCTTTCAGCCTTGTATATTCCAGCCGTGCCATTTCAAAAAAATGTATTACCGCCTCGCAGCTCTGGTAAATGTCATGCCATTCTCTCCTGTGTGGGAGGAATTGCAGCCATGGTGGTCAAAGAACCCCAGCCCTCAAACCAACAGGAGGCCGGGCATTTTGAGAAATGGGAATAGATGAGCAAACAATACATCTTGCTCTTTTTTTTCTTCTTTACTTTTTTGAAAATGAGAGCGAGCGAGAGAGAGAGGGATAGATTACAATAAACTGGATAAGATGTAACAGAATCTGCTAAATTTGTACATAGAAGAAAGGCAGTAATAATAGTTGTTATACATTGTCATGAAATGTGAAATTTGCGTGTGGTCCTTTTTTTTAATGAGGTATCAACTCTGTGAAGCCATTTTTATTGTACTGTACATCAACCCTGTCTCCTAGAAATTACATTTATATGTTACTAATTTGTTTTGCCAAATACATTTTGGACATAATTGCTGCCTGGGTTACGTTCACTAGCAACGTTTCTTTTGCAAGTGTTACGTTATTGTACCACAATGAAGCTGTATGGAGATAGTTGGGGTGCCAAGTGCAGGAATCTGACACCAGAGACCGGAGTTCGTATCCAGAGTCCTGTGTTTAGTCAGTTTAGGTTTAGGCTACTAACACTTTGTTTGAGGGTAGGGACAGATTGTGGTTTTGGTTTAAAGCACGTCTTGTCTTGTGCATGTCAGCGTTTACTTTTTCAATATCATATACCATATCATATATACCAAGACCACAATCTTTACTCAACCTTAACCAAGTCTTTTCAGTGCCTCAACACTTTTTGAAGATACAAAATAGTTTCAGATTAGTCTTGTTGGGAAAGATTCAGACAAGATAATCTGCATCCCTGAAGCCTTTTCTCTAGTAAAAGTGAAACATAAAATATTTTAGCAGAACACAAACCCCACATTTGTTTGTGTAGATTATCTGTCAGCTACATACTACATACTAGTTAACAATTTACTGTCAGTTTTTTTCAGACTGTCTTTTTTCTTTTTGAACTCATCATCTGTGACACGGACAATTCATGGCAGTTTAACAGATGATTCGGTCCCTTGCCTGTGTCTGCTTTGGAAGACAATTTCCATGATTTTTTTTTTTCACTAGTCAGGAATTTATTTCCCCCCCAAACACATTGCACGAGGCGTCAGAACCTCCTTTAGGTTACACTTGGCTAACCAAACACTTAGAACTAAACACCAAGGACTGAGTAACTCAATAGACACACAATAAACAGACTTAAAAAGCTAGTCTAGCAATATTAAGGCAACAAACAACCCATAATGCAACACTCTCTGCAGGAGTCAGTGTTACACTGCTATTCTCTCCATTCAAAAATAATATTAATATTGTGAATATGTAAATGTATTGTCCTCGAATATAATACAACCCCCGCTTTTTCAAATGTAATTTCCAGAAAAAAAGAATTGTCTTTTATTCAGGCCAACATGGCATTTGCTGTTGGAAATAAGTCATACATAACATCATTTTCGGGAGAAAGGGCTGGCCCATTATACCAGTCAACTATCCATTCCAAACCGTATGACTTCACTGTGACTTCCCTGTGTCTTGTTGCATATTAACAGATAGCTGATGAGTTGTTGTTGGCTTTCAGAGATAATCGCTCTGTATCATCTCATTTGACTGTCACTGAACATTGCGTTGGGAACTTGAGTTTTGCTCATTATCAAAGGTGCACCACCAAAGGGGTACTTAGAGTGGCTTAGCTCTGTGGATGATGTATGTGTTTATGTCATGCCACACTGAGCCTGAGGAATGACTTGGAACCAGAATGAATGAGCCGTTGTGGTGTACATAAAGACAAAAAAACCCACCAGATTGCCGGAGGTAATTGCAGCTTTTTGACTGCTTTGTAATCTCCAAGCACATAAAATCGACATGTTGCAAAAGTCAAATGGCATAAAGCAATACACATATAGTCTTTTTTTGTTTCATCTGTGTAAGATATCAATGTTGGTCAAACCTCATTAAAAATTAAGCTTTACAGTTTATTTAAAATGTGCAGTTGTGGATGTGTTCCAGTTAGAAAAATAAATCAGAAAGATCAGATGAATCATCTGTATATGTCGGGGCAATTAGGCAAGAAAGGAGGTCTCCCATGTGCCAGAGGATTCAAAGTGTGTATTTTTACTCAAAAGTGAGCATTCATCATATCGCAGCTTGGTTTCCTGATCAGCTTAAAGTGTCCCTTAGGTGATTCTTATTTAAAGACATAAATCATGAATGCTTATTACACATGACCTGCTGATACCAGGTTTCCCCATTTATCTGAGGAAGGAAGACTCCCCTTGTGCGCGGTCAAATACTTACACCTGATCCCTCTGAACCCCAGCAACACCCCCCCATCCCGCTCCTCATCCCCCAAATGAGGAGAAACAAATGTGGGGTATACTGTAGGTCTGGTGAAAAATGCTGTTCTTGTGTCATTGCTATGGCGAAACAGGAAACACAATACTTTATACAACACGTTAACAAATAGCGCTGAGAATAAGGCAAAAAATAAACATCACTTTTTTTTATTTTTAAAGAGTTGAGTTTACTATAAGCACAACACTGCAATGTCTTATATATGAAGAATATACAAATAGTATATAAATTGGTATATTATTAATATTATTGTATGTCGTTACCAACTCATAGTTATGTTTATATATATATGTTTTCCAACGTTTTTTCACTGCACAGAAAGTGACAGTGACAGTAATTACGCATGATTATAGGTGGATGAGAGACTACAACAACATTTTATGCAACTTCTCTATTGCTGTTTGTGTAACTACCACATTCTACCTATTTTTATTACAAGTAAATCGCTGTTGCCACTGCCTGAAGTGAAAAAGAAAACAAAAAACACATCATTTCCCAGGTGATTTTCCAGGAAATATCAACACCTGAATATGAGTGTTTACAATAGTAAATGTCAATGCTTTCTTACTGTCAAATTAATATTGTGTAATGTAATTCAGGTTTAAAATACATATACAGGGATAGTATAGATTACTGTGGAAGTTACCATATTTCCAAATGAACGAAGGTACACATGTTGAACAATCTGTCTACTTGAATGCAATTCTGTGTCAATGGGAGCAATTTGCATCTTATTTCAAAAGTAAGAACATACATCTTCTTCCATAATGAGGCATTTAACAGTTTGTACGTAGCCTAGCATTAAGTCTCTAACATCTATCATGTACTTGAAAAAACCTAATAATAACAAGACACTGTGGTTTAAAATATGTCCCGGCTATACTGTGGGTACATGTAGAGGTAGATCATATGCATTATTACAGCATATAATCTCATCCATTATGTGGTTTAGTTAGACCTCCAGTTTTATCCGGCAAACATCCAGAATTTGAGCTACGCTTGTCATTCTAACATTAAGTCAAAACTGCATGCAGAGAGGTAACAAAAATGCATCTGAGAATTAGTTTGCAAAACTATCCCTTTACAAGAAAATGCCATGAAGTATTACTTAATGATTGGGAAGGAAACATGATGATTCTGATAAATTACAAACAAAATAATCTTATAGAGAGGATTCAAAATTGCATAAACTAACCCTACAATAGCTACTACAGTTTGTGAGGCTTATAGTATTTCATTTTTGCTGAGACAGAGAAGTGTAAGTGATTGTTTTCAAACCTTTGTACCTACTTAAGGTGGACAGAATGACAGAAACTCATTGCAATGTAATGCAATCTAATAACAACAGAACTCAATAACTGCCATAGAGTTAAATCAGTGGCTCTCTGACACAACAAACTGTACTATTTACTGCAGGGCTATTTTACTTGATTGCATTATTTCATAAGGTGTTCCTGTTTCTCACCCCTGTAATTCCATTATCTTATGTGATTAATGGGATATTAAAAGTCATTTTATTGCCTTCTTATGGCCTTTGAAATGACACTGATGAAAATACACTGCTGAAGATCCCAGTCACTCCTTTAGCATGCTAGCTTGAATTGTCTATACCTCCAAGCTTTAGGACGTAGAGATACCAGGCAAAGAGTGCGTCTGTTTCAGAGGCTTGTTTTAAGGGAGGGTGAAACAAAGGTTATGGAAGCTCTTCAATATTTTACAGGGGAACCCCTCCCTTGCCGTAATTAGACAGATTACCTGTTAGCCACGCTCCTGTGTGCAGAAATGTTTTTAAATTGCTCTATTCTCCAGGCAAATGGAAAGGAAAGTCAAAAAGAATTACATGCTGTCCGGGCAACAGTGAATGCGCTATTAATGTCCACAGACAAAGCAAAAAAAAGAAAGACAGAGTAACTTTCTCATGTCGAGTAGTGATCAATTTTTTACTGGTTTGGAGTACAAAAGGTTTGGTTAAAAATTTAAAGGCCTTGTGGCGGACAGTGGCAATCTCATGTCGAGACAGTTCAATCACTCCTATGCAAGCTGTTTGTGTGCTGTAGCTCTTCAGTCCAGCAGCATATAATATGCTACTTTTGCACAGTTAAAATTTGAACTAGTCCCAACTTCAATTGAACGTTTTAATATTCACACTAAGGATTTTAAGCATGCATGCATTTTATTTCAAGATTTTATCTTATTTATTGTATCCACTTGGTAGAAAATTGGGTCATGGAGTATATGACTTTAATTCAGTGCACATATTTCTACATTAATTACATGATTTTAATGATTTACTGATAATTTTTGACAAAATATAGATTTTAATGTCAAATATTTGTATGTTTCACATACATGCTAATACATAACCTGTAACAGCAATGCACATTCCATTGGAAGTTTGTGCAAACAAATTTGACTTTTTTCCTTTAGGCACCAATTCAATGTTGTTCTATCTTGTTGGTGCTTTTAAGAACACTTCAATATCACAGATTTGAGAGATGAGAGTTGTAAAAGTACATCTCTGAGATTCAAGAACTAGACATTTATAAACACTGAATCCACAGTCCATCTATTAGTTAATCATGGTAAGGGATTTATTGGCACCCTCCGTGCACTTCATGAATGATCTTTCTTTTGATCATCCACTGAAAATTCAAAAAGATTGTGATTGAGGTGTAATAATGTACATGTTGTGGCAAGAAGGTAAGAGAGAGGAGAGATCTCTTTCAAAGCACATTGAAAACATTCAATAAATTTACTTGAATTAGATTAGTATTGTTTTTTTTGTTTTTTTTCATTTAGTCAATTATATTAGTAATTTCCAGTTTTGTGACCAGTATGAATGTGTATCATACTTGACTGCATTCATTTTTAAAGTTAACCTTTTTTTTTTTTTTAAAACTAAACTGAGGATTTCAGTGGTCTGTCTGATTCTTATAATCAGAATGATTTCTTTGGGCAAGAGGGAATAGACTCATTATGAGGTTCACCTTTCTTAAAATGTTCCATAAATGCCATTTAATCTGCTGCATTGGATGCAGTGAAAAATATTTCCCTCATACAGTGCTGGAGTAATTAATCGTTTCCTACTTTTCCAATATAATCACTTATGCTATATTTAAACCAAGTACAGTCTGTATGATGTTTCCCCTGTGGACAGCAGGACCATCTGTGTTGTCATTTTCTTTTTTTACTGATGACACCAGTGCTTCAGTTGCACAATGTTTCTAAACTTGGCCCAGGCTGGATGCAATTGCCTAGCTTGTCTATTGTCTCACATGTCTTCACATGATCTTCACTCACGCTACCTCACATTAGGTCAGATGTTTTCCTGTCTGTGTTCCAGATTGCAATTGGTTATTTAGCATTTTACATTTTAACTTATTTTAGATACGTTTCCATTCATCAGTCTCAAAAACGCCCCACTATATCCTCTGTGATATATTTACAAAATTGTAAAACAATACAAGATGAGACAGTTCATGGAGCGTGAACACTTTCAAGGGAACTTATATGTGATCATGTGTGCATGTGCCCTTCATATAACATAATTGAGTTTTAATCTATAATGCTCCTGGCTTGCTGCAGTAAGGGTAAATTAACCCACGCTATTAGACTTAGTATAGATAAGGCTCAGATATTTAAATGACCAAACAGTGATTTCTGTCATCTTGTATTCATCATGCACTGACACCAGACCCTTGCTTTGATTGAATTTTATGGAGGTCAATTGTAAATGGCAGGAGGAGTTTTAAAAATAAAAGTACGAGTGAAATCCTGATGCAATATTTCATCTTGCAGAGGCCAGATAAAGCCTAATGAAAAGCGAACGCATCACTGTATACTGTGCTGCTCGAATGGCAGCTGTACGCCTCCACACTTAGTCTATCAGTATGCAAAGCTTTGGACAAGAGGCTCCAGAAACACAAGTCTCATGGGACTCCATCACAGAAGGGTTGAGGACATGCAAGTACCTTTCTCACATTTAACTAAACCATTCCTTTTCTGGGAGCACGGAGAAAAGGGGAATTGCATAAAGAGATGTCAGATCCAAAGAAAGGCAACGAGATATGCAATGTCACCGCCAGGATATCAGGAGACTCTTTTTAATCAAAGGCCCCCATAATAATGTCCACAAGCCTCTGCCTGTTCATTTGCAGTGGTCTGTGCAGAGAGTTGCAAAACTGCAAGCATACTGAAAGCTCTCGCTCTCTCCCTGCTGCGATTCTCTGTAGATCATCTTTGATTGACCCAATTAGGCGAGTCCACCGGGTGATGCTTGCTTATTAGTGTTTCACATTGGCTTAATCATTGGATGCAGTACGTGAATGAGGTGCAGAGCAACCTGGCAGAGGGCTGACGCAGGCCTCCTTTCAAGTGCAAATGAAACCAAAGAATGGTAACCTGTGGTAACTTCAACAGCTGCTTCGACTACTTATCAAAACCAGTCTTAATACAATTTCGTAGGTCACTGGTTAGGGGAACTATTTAAGAAACCTTATAAAGTACAGTAGGGCTATTGCTTGACATTCATTATATTAATTCTCAAGCAAGTAGGCAGGCAAGCCAATCTAAATTTCTCCCCAGTGACAGTTTTAAGTGTGTGTCAGCTAACATCTTTGCGCATTATTTAAAATTTGCAGCATTTGTGACATTCTTTCAAGACATAATGAAGCAATATTTTATGAGATGAGCTGTAGGGAAGTGGGATGTGAAAGAAGTGAGCAGCAGAGCATTGTGCTACAGATGCAGGTGAACTCCCTTGTGTGACGGATGGAGGGGAAAAGGTAATTTGTGAAGAGACCTACCTGCCAAGATGATGAAGAGTTCGCCTTTGTTGATTTTCCCAAAAGTGTCTCCCAGTCAGGATTCATAAGAGAGCAGAGCTTACAGTGACACCTTGACTGGCAATCGGGGAGAGCTAGTCCATTGTTGAAGCTTTGTGTGTGTTTAAAATAAAGAATATCATTATGTTTTGATAGGAATTCTCTGTCATTTGCAGAGGTAATTCCTCTTCTCTGTGTGACATTGTTGCCTTTGGGCTTACTGTATGACAGTATTTGTAAATAGATTAAACTTTCCTTAAGGAATGCGATAGGCATTCAGTAACCTAGACAATAGTTCCTTATTTGGCAAAGAAGATGCAAGGTGTTCATGCTGCTTGTTGTTTGAAACGTGAAGAGTGAGTGATGTCTGGGACTTTAACCCAGAGGTTGTGAATATTGTGATGATCATTATATAAACAGTCATTAACATAAACTTTGGAGAATAAAGTTGTTTTTTGAAAGTTAGATTTCACTGTCCAAGATCAAACATGCATATCCAACTGTGCATGCATAGAATTACATGAATTATTTTAGCAATACATTATAAAATTCTACTTTGACCATTTGAACTTTCATTGTAGTTTCTGTTATCTGGTTATTTGGTATCCACGATTCTTTTTGATCGTGACTCATAGATAGTTTGGGGCTTGTTTTATTGACTTTAATAAGGTGTTTACTAATCTGAGGCATCACTGCCATTGCCCCTGGCATTTATTTAATGTGTTCAACACAACACAGAGGAAAAGAGTGAAAAGACCTTTGATGGTTTTTGTTTCAAACATGTCTGTTATGGTGTACCAATGAGCCTGGAGAAGTTAAGTTCTATATATTCTTCTGTGGCCACTTCAGTTTCAGTTGCAGAGCCCTCTCATATTCTTCATTGTGTCATCAAATATAAATGATAGAGAGATGGCTATGTGTGGTAGCAGGTTTGTTATGCACATTACCGTTAATTGAAGTGTGATAAAGTAGGTGTGAGCTATTTAGTCACTTTGCCAATTTTTTGCTCTGCTAGTCAATACATTCTACCCTTTTTGAAACGCTTGTATATCTATTCAAGTTCCTGTATGTTGCATATGTTACATTCAAAGCCGAGCAATTTGATGTTTGATTCAGAATTTAATCACGCTCACACTTAATGAGGTGACTACTTGGAACTAAAATGATAAGATTTCAGTGGCACCAGTGTTGCATATGGCAATAGGTGTTTATGCAGAAGTACTTAAAAATTTCACACAGAGAGAGATGTAGACAGGTGCTGTTTTAACAAACAGCATGCGCCTAAGCACGTCCCTTAAGTGAGATGCAGACAGGAACACATCAGGATCCCCATCTGTCATAAAAAGAGATGGAGGCTGGCCCAGAGGAACTCATACAGGTAGACTCAGTAAAATCAATAATAGCGCTCTCTATGCATGCGTAATGTGCTGTCAGACTTGATGATGAGGATGATGGTGCAACATTCTCATTTGTTCCCAATCAAATTTAATTAGAAGTCGTAAAGGCTTCATGACACACCTCCTTTGAGCAAACTGTTCAGAGCTGCAGCGAAGTTGGAACTGCCTTGACAAAGCTTAGACAACACTTAATGGCAGTGGTGTATGTTTATTGTTACAATTGTGTCTTATACTGTTTTTCTTAAAGAGCCAATAAAGGATCCCTCATTCTGTTCAGCGATCAATGTCAGGTAAAGTAAACAAATTGAAAAGCTGCCAGCAGACCTCCACAGTAGTTACATTTCTGGGACTGTGAACTTGAAAAAAATAAGTGAAACTTATTGTTTCATCATTTTCTGTTAAAACAACCTGCTTTATGTTGTGAATAGAGCTACAACATTCTCTATATTTAAATACAAGCCAGACCCCACAGATTAAATTAACATCTTGTTGTGAGTGGAGTGATGGTCAGGCATGGTCAGGAATTTCTGATCAGGATACTACTATTCACTCCTTGATACATTGTCCCATTCAACTACAAGAGCAACAAGAATTGTATTTATACTCTTATAAATGTATACTCTTAGAAACTTATCTTGACATGTAGGAAATACAGTACCAGTTGCGGGTTTATGAGTAGAACAATACAATAGTAAGAAGCTGTGTTGTAATAGATCTGAATTCCTTTGTCAGTTTTGTCCCAAAAATTTAGCATTGCATAAACACGTCCAAGGAGTGTTTTTTCAATATTTTTTGTAATATTCTGTAGGTTTCTAGCACCATTAAAAAATAAGAATCTATCAAACAAACTAACAAACAGTTAAATATTAGGAATAGGTAAGTTTAACGTTTCCATTAACACTTCTTTTTTGTTTTAGTTTTGATTTTATGTTGATTAGATTTGGTCTTTGCTTAAGCTGCTCTGTTCTGATTGTGAGCTCACCCATGGTCTATCGCTTATCATGCTAACTACCCAGTTCTCCTTATGTTTATTGCAGACAAATTTGCATCATTGCTGTTGGAAGCTGAAATGCATTGGTTCTGCTACATCAATGGATATATATAAAGTTGATATTAAGTTATAGTTTAACACTAGATTTAGAATTGAAATGTAAAAGCTTTCATAGTTTCAATGACTTTTAAACTCTCAAGCAGAAACAGCCATTTATTTATAGGACGATTTGTGTATTATTATTTTAAGTATTTGCATTATTTCAGGGTTATTCATTGTTAACATGAACCCCACCACCAGTGCTAAAAAACCCCCAACATTTGCTCTATTTGGTACCCATAATGCCATCTGTCAGAGGAGTGACGCCCTCTCACAGTTGTCACAAGTGCTCTGTCTCGTGTCTCCCCTTGGACTGCATTAGTGTCAGCATGCGCTCTGCTCTCCTCATTGTGTGTAATCATTGCTTTGTCTCTGGTGCCCTGACACACACCTCACTGCATGCAACTTCCGCAGTCCCACCGGTTCCCCACCACCAAATCTCTTGCCGTCCCCTGCGCCACTGAGCTGCAGTCGCCTCACACCTAAAGGGATTGCTGTCACGTTGAAAAGGCCACGCTTGCTATGCCTGACAACTTGCGTATTTGTACACCGTGATGCAAATGTTTCCCCACTGATATTGTTTTGTCACTTAATGGTGACCCCCACTAGTGCGCCATTAAGAGCTTGGCATTCCACAGCCTCACAGAAAAGAGGCATTTCTGTAAACTCGTCCCCATAGGACATTTTCAATACTTGTCCTTCTTGTTATCTATGTGCTATTGTATGCTGAACAAACCTATTTTCTGCTTTATTCGTCCCCTGCTGCATGATGTTATTAGGAACCCATGGGGGGGGCAAGAGCCCTTCACCACTTTCTCACTGAAAACTTTATGCTTTTGTCTACGGTCTTATTTCTGTGTTAAGATGACACCTGGGAATAATCCCAGGGGTTTTGACATAAATGGAATTCAAATTAACTGGATTAAATGCTATAATCATAACAGGCATAATAACTATTACAACTTTGGATATGTTTTGATCATGTCCTTCATTTCATTTTCACTTTTTTTTTTTTTTTTTACACTCAGCTCTGAATAAAGGAACTTGTTTCGGACGAAAGCTCTAAATAGAATCAGATCTTAGATATTAGCAAAATGTCCTACAAAGGAAAAAATCTCTACTCATTTAAAAAAACACACTTTAAATGGAAGTTGGATTGCTTGTTTATAACCCCAATTATTCAGAATTGCAAATTTAATATAATTGATGTGACCCAAAAAAAACATCAGCAAAAACTCATATTACATTTGAAACAATTTACATTGAATATGAACAGTAATAAATCATGTGTTCTACTTTCCAATGCAGTGTGCAACATATGAGCCATATGGTGCCATATTCTTTTGCTGCCACAAAAGGGACTGGCCTGTCTCCATGGTGCACAAAGTTTACCCTGTTACCTGTCACCACCTCAGCTTTGAGAGACTTTGTGTCAGCAATCACTGTCATGAGTCACATGGTTATGAATAAATTCTAGTGGTAACGCTTTGAGCCTTTCACTTCTCTTGGTGGTGTGCAGGCGAAGCTGTCGCGAAACCCTTTTGAGTTTAATTTTTGGAAACAATCATTGGCCGAGATTTTTAAAGCTTTCCTTGTAACATTTTTTACATAATTCTTGTAATTTAGCTTGCTGACTGTTGATAGCCACAGCAAAGATATCATGGTGTTGCAAGCTGTTATCAATAAAAACACTCCAAGTTTGAGAGGGTTGGCTTATCCTAAGTTAATAACTGTCATTAAAATGTCTAAAGCAGTGTATTTTCACAATGTAGGGATTTCAAATTGTTTTGCACACCTTCTTTGTGCGCTGATATCAACTTGAGCGTACGGCGCACGGGTATAGGCAAGGCTTTCTTGTCATCTTGTAAAACGTTCACTAAAGGTCAGAAAGATTAATTGAATGCATTCCACTTTTCCATACGAGTGCTCTACAACAGTGAGAGGCCTTGTCTCCATTTTATGCAAAAGTTGAGGATGTGTCGAGGGAAAAAAAGTACGCTGTCTGTTGAGACCTTGCTGCTTTCAAGGACATGCCATACATAACACATAAATACCTGGGGGATATGTTTTTTCCCTTAATAGTACATCTTTTACAGTATATACTGTAGAATGAAGTGCATCCTGTTTCCTCCCCTTTTTAATTAATTGTGAAGACTATGATACTTGCATACTTATGTGGACGCAGTTTCTAAATAGGTAGAGGGGAGCAGAGGAGCCATATGGTGTTGTCTGACATGAAGAAATTAGGCCACCAATGCTGTCTGTTCATTGTCATCAACCTGGCCACCTGCTTTGCTTCTGCAGCGGGTAAACTAGTGTAGACGCCCTCCCCCTGCCGCCTCCCCACTCCAACTTGTTATATCTTTATAAAACAAGCTTTAACAGAAAACCAAACTATTCAGCAGCAAGTCAAATTTTGATACAAATTAGCTAGAAAGGCCAGTGGAGGTTGTCTGGCTTTACTCCAGCGAGTTCAGTAGTTTCGTCTAATATTAAAAGCAAACAGATATGTTTGTTTGTGGCTTCAGTGTGATGATGCAGATGGTTAGATTGGCCCCTGCCATATCCTCTTAGGTTGTGTCCTTGACGTAGGGATTCTGAGTGGTAGTGCCAAAGCCCACACACTGAGTAGCCTTACTTTTAAAGCGGCGTCCAACAAGCATTTTTTCCCCCACTATGGTCAGTGTAAACAGGACATTTCTTTTCTTTGTGCTTTCCTCTGAGACAGATATACATGCACACATTTCACCAGACCCTCCAAGACATTCTCCCTCTCAGGCCACCTTGCTACTCTTTGTTTGCAATGTAATCATTTACTTGAATTTACTGAGTTGTGATATGCCGATGAGAAAACATATGGTGGGACTAAAGCTCAGACTATCAGTCAGCAGACAGTTACTTAGGTCGCATTACAAGCTGCTGGGTTCCACTCAGAATAGACACATTTAAAGCAGACCTCAATGTCGGGAGAACAACCACTGGGGACAGACTACACACTCTTCCTGAGGCACTTAATTTTTTTTGGTGTGTGAATTAATTTTTCATCATTTTTCTCTAGACTCAGCGAGGGTCCATGGTCTCACTGATCTACAGTGCAACGGACTGTCATATCATTTGGCAACAACTCACAGGCTACACCCAGCTGCTATGTTAGTAGCTTTGGTACGATGATACACATAGTTATTTAGATTGTCCTCTGTCGTCTCAGTTTAGTCTGTGTCCTTGACTTTTGGATGCTGGGAAAAAGTGCCAAAGCCCACACAACACCAGGCAGCTTTAGTTTTAAAACTCCTTCCAAATAATTCTTAACTCTTTGCTGCCATTACTGAATGCCATTTCATTTTACTGGTAATGAGTTTTGCTTTGAATGTTCACCATAAATAACAGCAAAATGGATTTATTGATTAATTTTCTGCACATTATCAATACTGTCTATGATAAAATGTACTGATATTAATTTCATCCACCCCATGTGAAATTTCTTGAATGCCTGTATATACATAATTCTTACCTCCTTTGAACTGCAGAACATAACCAAGGTTAAATACAGTGCAGAGTTGTGTCTTGTGAAAACAGTGTAATGTATTATTTCTATGATCTGGCTCGCCAAAAAACGTTGTTCCAGACAGAAGATGGGTATTGGCACATTTCTCAGCCAGTGGGTTGAAAGAGTTAAAAAAAGGTCTCCTCAGCTTGATTTGGCCCCATCAACTGTCAACAAGTCTTCTAGGCCTTTGCTTGAACCTTGAATCTGCTTCATTCCGGCCTCGTTCTGGTTTTGCAGGGAGGTTTTTACTCACTGCGGCCCCACAGAGCCTGAGGAAGGATTAAAGATTGATGAGAGCTCTCAGAATCAGTTTATTGCTCCAGAGATCCTCGCATGTGTTATGAGTGGGAAGATTGTGTTGCTGTTTTGCCTCATAGAAGTTCATGAGGCTGGCACAGCACTGAAGTGTTTGACAATCAAGGTTGAATTGTTTTTTTTATTTGTTTTTTTTTTTGCACAGCAGATAGCCTATGGCTTGCCAGAGAGCTGAGACTAGGCAACAGCACAGTATATTATATTCTGATGTGAAATGTGACGAAATGCTTGTACTATCAGGACGAGAGGCTTTCATATTACCGCAGACTCATGCATTTTGCCTGACTTCAAAGTTGATAAGGGCTGCACTCACTCACTATTGCAGATAATACCTGGACCATCTTGAATAAATTCTCACTTTTGGCCTCTTTGCTGCACTACATCTGTCTGAAAAGAACATGAACTCAGTTCAGCTTCAGTGGAGGAATATAATGCATTTCAATAGAGCTAGATTCTGAGGTACTTGTTAAGACTCAGTGCTGTTTATGAACTCTTACGAGAACGTGCAATACATAGAGAAGTTAGTAAACTCATAATAGCTGAAAAACTAGTTTAACATCATGCGTCCGCATAACAGTGGTGGATGGAATTTTCTGGAAATTCTGTTAAAATTGAATTCTGTTTATCTGTTTGTTCAACAGAACAGTACTCAGTGGTAAGACTTGATATATTTTTTCTTTGCACATTTTGTTTGTCCACTATTGAAATATTTTTTTAATTTAAAGGCCTGTTGTTTACGACTTTGCCTACAATTAAAATTGTTTCAGTATGTTGAGCGTAAATGTTCATTGTGAAAAAAAATGGTCCTCTTATTAGCTTTTTTAAACTGCATGTCACGGTATTAATCAGGAGTTAGCTCAGATGTCATCATGTAATCTAAGTATGAAAGTTCTATTTTAATTCTAGTGTAGGGGTTTCACTGATGGTCCAATTGCTTTTTCAAGTGCATTTCCACCCTTCCACACATTGAATATTAACACAACATATTGTCTATCAGTAACTTCAATTTAAATATGTCTGCAAAAACTCATATCTGTCAAGCCTTAATGGATACATTTGAGTCAGACCTGAGGCAGTGATAGAAATCTCTGTGGGGACAAATAACAGACTGTATTACAACATGTTAATTTTTTGGTGTTGAGTTTAATTTTTCATCCATGTGCTATAGACTCAGCATGGCTCTGTGGTTTCACTGATGAACAGTGGAACAAACTGTCATCTCCATTTGGCAACTACTCACGAGCTACACCCAGCAGCATCCTACGGCACGGGGTATACTGTAAGGGGGAAGGGGGGCCTACTAACAACACAGGGCTTTATTACCTGGGAAATTAATGATCTAAGAGACTAAGATGTAATGGCTGAACCATCTGCAAGAAATCATCCTAGAGAGGACCTATCCCCTTTCCTATTTGTATCTTTCTATTCAGCCGTAATGCTCCAGGAACATAAATCAGTGAGCTAATTCATACTGTTAAGGTGAAGACACCACAGTTAGCAAACACAACCTTATGATTGATTACCTGCAATTATAGTTAAGTAGGTTAAGTTAAGTTATGTTTTGAGATTTGTTTTGAGGCTGTTGATGTTTTTGCCTTGTAATTTATTAATGTGAATACTGACTGAAATTAGAAATATATGTATAAATACATGGATGTTTTGTTGATTTTGTGTGTGTTTTTTTGTATTTTTTTTTAATCACTTTTTGTCATAATACTTTGTGACCTTTTGAAAATATGGAGTATACCGTAGTATGAGTTACTGGGAGAAGGCTGGAGCTCATTGAAGTTGGAGTTGATGTCATTACTGGTGCAGACCTGGTTTCTATGGAATGGTAGAGCTGGGCCATTGATGATTGGCTGACGGGGTGTTGGAAAGAGCCAATAGGATCACTATGTCTTATGTGTGGAGCACAAGCACACCAATAGCGAGTGAAGAGGCACCCCCTGTTGCACAGTTGTAGAATTTACTCTCCTGGCTCCATCTTCAGCCCTGCTGGAGCTGGCTAGTCGACAGTTTTTAGAGATTATATCCTACAGTAATGGACCACAATGCCCGAGGCCTCAACAGTATTCTACTTTAGATTTACCCCATAAACCCTGGGGATCCTGTAGCTGGATTTTGTTGCACTGCTACTGTATGTTCATGATCCGTTCTGTGAAGAAGGCATTGTGAGCTCAGAGTCGGGAGAAAGGACTTGATGAAAATCAGGCGTTTGCACCATGGCTGGGAAAAAAATGCTTTGGCCTTTCACAGTGAAATTTGATAGGATTATGCAGATGATCACATGGGAATGGAGCCTGACACCAAACTTTCTCTGTTAATTGCCACAAGGGTCCATACAGTATTTGCAGAATTTGAAACCTAACAATTTAGTCCTTAGAAGGCCATTTTTGCCCAAGATTAAATAATACGTTATTAATTTGATAAATTCCATTATTACCTATTAACTATTCAAACACGGTACTACATCATTTGCTAACTTGCGAGGAGAGGAAATGAAATGGTCTGGTCAGATTTGAACAAAACCTGCTTTCAGTGGCCAGAAGGGTTTAATCTTTCTCTCCAGCAGTGTCTTGATTCCTTTCTCATTTGTTCGAGAATTTCACATGATAAAAATATCTTTTTGTCAGCTCCTGTGAAGTCTGCAAAATCACTTCCACAACCCACAAATTTCTCCCCAGCTGCTCATCATATCCTCCAGACCATCCACAGCTTTTTTAGTGAAACCATGTTGTAGCTGCTGTTTGTCACATGTCTTGTGAACACATCCTCACCTAGACATCCTTGTCGTTTTAATTGAGCTGTTAGCCAGACTGCCATTCAGCCTTATATACTGTACACGTCCCCTCAACTGACTTGCAGAACCAGGAGGTTCCTCATATGAAAAGCTCTGACCTTTCTTTTGTGGTGCAATCAAATGGGGCTGCCTTGGTCCTTGACTCTGAATAATTAATTCCTCCCCTCAGTAGGAGTGTTTGCTAAACAGTGGGGTCCTCTGCAGTTCACTTTTTCTGCACCACTGCCACTGCACCCTAGGGGAGAGACGAGTGTATGCTTTAGTCAGACTTAAGATGTGCCTTTCTGAGAAAAGAGAGACAGTCAGGAGATATTGGAAAGCCTCTCTTTTCTTTTTCCTCTGCAGAGAAAAGACAACTGCATACAAAGGAAGGTAGTGAGCAAACTTTGCACAATTGTGTGCTCCTTTTTATGCCATTTACATTTATTTATAACAGCAGGACTATTTGTTGTCAAAATTAGTTCAAGATGGGACTCATCACACTTGTTTGTTTTTTTCCAAAGATTAAGCTCGTTATCGTAGCAGTGTGCGTCCTGATACAGTAAATTTCTGTGTAATGTCAGCTTACTCGCTAACACATCCATGACAAGGGGTTAATTTTACTTTAGAGTACCAATGTAATGGTGAGCCCTGGAGTGGATTGGTTTGTAGGACAGCCCTAACCTAAACCATTTGTTACTCATGCCGTCTTGTAAACCAATCCCCTGTGAGGGGGGCCCAATGTAACGCCCCCTACTGCATTTGCCTCGTAACAGTGTCATCTCCACCTCCAGTATACACTCTTTCATCATCCATAGAGGAATAATATATTGTAGGGAGATGCTCCTGAACCATCCTCCACTGGCAGTGTGTGTGACAGCCACTTTGATCTCAATGTGAGAGGCTGAAGCTCCGGGAGAAATTATCAATGAGATGGGGAAAGAGAGAGAGACAGGAAAAGAGAGGTGGGAGCGGTGCATGGTGGTGTGCTATGTGTGTGTTGGGAGTGTTAAAAGTGGCCCATCCAATTAGAAAGTGCTATTTATTATTTAGTGCCCATGGCTTATGAGCCTGGGCAAAATGAAAAAAAAAACCCATTTATATAAGAGTTATTATTTGCTATTCAGTGCTCTTAAATTATAAACATACAATAGTTGCTTTATTGGCAACTTAGTTCAAAAATATCATGTTCCCCGCACCCTGCAAGCATCTAGCTCTGTGTATGCAAGGGGGCAGTACAGGACTTCATTAGAGGAGTTAGAAACCTCTAACTGCATGAAAGCTTCATTTAAGCTAAACCCTGTGAAGCATTAGCAGTGATCCAGCTTCACACTGGGTCTGCATAAAAGCCAGTGGATTCTGTCACAGAATAGATAATAACCTAACCTACTTTTCACTGGTAAATATCAGATGATCAAATATATTTCTACTGACTGGACAACAGTGTATTTGTGGAGTATTTGTCGTCACAGAATGGTGAAATGATGATGAAATCCTTGTTTATTTATTCATAAACAGACAACTTTTTTGTCTCTGAGTAGCCCATTGCTACAAATTAATTACAAGTATATTTTTGACATTGTACTTCAAGCAGTGTACAACATACTGCTGAATCTCTTATGCATGAGATATGCACATATTGCAAGCCATCTTGTCAGAACTGCATTAAGAGGAAGAGAACGTAGATCAAATGTAACATTCAAAAATATATTTATATAGTTGAGCATGACAGAAAAAGCTGGGAAGTGGACCTTGAGTAAAGATTATTTTGTCAAACTATATTTATATACATGTACATGCACTATTGGTAATAACTAAAAAGTATGCATGCTTCAAATTTACATTAAAATTAACATAACACGCCAGGCTGAAACAGTTTCTCCTGCAATAGTAAAAAACTTCAAATTGATTTTGATTGACCTACTTATGACTCTTAAAAAATGACCCATAAATCTCATAGAGCTATATATCCATACCTGAAACAATAGAAAAACTATTTTAAAAGAAACCTCTAAGACCTCTGGAGATAAAAAACAAAACAAAAACAAAACTGTGAGACATAAAGCAATATAGTGCCTTTTATAAAACTAGGGGAAAAACTTGGCACATCTGCATATGAAAAATTGCACTGTAATGAAGACATATTAGCCCAGAGCCCATGTTATTATGGGTGTAGGGAGGGTAATGTTTTTTCATAGGGAGATCAGAGATGGTGCTGTCCTCAGAGTTGCTTTTATTCCTGATCTCATCTGTTTGGCATGAAGGGGGAGCTGTGGCTCCTCCTGTCTGACCAAGGTTACAGCTCTGGGGTTCATGGTTTTCCTTGCACATTTTCTCACACTTTTCTGGCTGCGCTGTGCCACATTGATTTAAATGTATCTGTTGAGGGGAAAATAATCAATGCAAATTCCCTGGCAGTGCAGCCAACAAATAAGACATGTCTGATTCATCAAGCGGACATTGCTATAAAGACCACTCTTTCTCCTTTGTCCCATTTCTCTCTCTCTCTCTCTCTCTCTCTCTCTCTCTCTCTCTCTCTTTATTTCTCTCTCTCTCACCTCTGGGCCACTTCACCCTTTTTTACTCTGTTCACCTTTCTCTGTCTAAAAACTCTTAGCCTGAATTAGTGGAAGGAGCTTTATGCCTATACATATACCTATGGGACTGCAGCATAGCTATTTAATTAAGGTAGGTGCAAATATACTTATCAGACATTTTAAGTAGCTATTGTTTCATATATCAATATATGTTCTTATTTGTTATTTGCTATTACTTAATTTAAAAAATAGATACAGCCATTCTCTAAACTTTTCCTCATCTGTTATTAATATTGGCTGTTTTTTAATGCATAAAGAAATAATGGTGTTCTCAAAAAATGTTTATCAATACATTTTTTTATTTCATTGTTTATCTGAGAAAGTTAATTTGAAACTTGTCCCTAGTTCTTTACCACATTAAAATGAAAGTAAGTCAACATGTTGAACAGGAAGGAAGTCTCACCTGACACCTAACCTTAACATTTTGTTTTGCTCCAGCTTGAACTTGGTCAAACGGTCTGGCTCCTAACAAGGGCAGAGTGTAGACTGTGTATGTAAATTCACTACATGTGTGAGAGAAATAAAGGCAGGGGCTATTTGGAAATTCCTGTGTGATGAAAGGGAAAGAATATCCCCCAAAAAATGATTAATGTGGTGTTCAGGTACACAGAAGATTGAGTGATCCTGTCATCACACCATATGGTACCAATTTATTCCGGCAAGCATAAGGCAAACTCAGTGCAGGAGCTCTCACGAGTGTGCCTCCACCACTCTCCAAAAAGAGGAGGACAAAAAAGAAAAAAATATATACATATATTTATTTATATACAGTTCTTATGTGTACTTTTCAAATTTTAAAATAGTTCTAAAACTTTTTAAAAGCGCTGATTGTTATCTGTGCAGTGTTATTTTTAATGTTAAAATGTGATTTATTGTGGAGGTGCAGGTTTACAGGAAGGCCATAAGTAATTGCTCTGGACATACTGTTAAAATCCACTCCCATTATTAGCATTATTATTATTGGCATGTTCCCACATTCTATTTCTTTTTTTTTCATGCATGGAAAATTACATTAGCCACTGTAATGCAGGTTAGTACTGTAAGTGAAGGCTGTGTAGGACTTAGCATACTGCACTCGCAAGTGTCGTGAGCATTGTCTTGCATTTTCCTCCTCCTCCTCATCAAATATCGAATCGAAGCCAGTTCAGATGAAAGTTGACTAATAGTTGAAAAAAAAAGTTTTTATATTGATTTATATATGTAATTCCTCAAATCTGGACCAGCAGACGCAGAATAGTGGAAACATTTTCAACAATAGAGCTTATTATTTTGACAGCAACCCCAGAGGTTTCATTCAGGGTATACAGTCACTTTTTTTTAAATATAGCCAGGTAGGAGACAGAAATGTAGTTTGGATCTGACAAGCCTGTCGAATCAGGCTGAGGGCTGTAATTTGACATGGTTTGTTCATCCTCTACCACTTAAATAGGGTCTTTTCCCAGAAATAGACATTCTGAAATGCTGAGCGCTCTGTGTAACTCACTGACCTAAAAGCAACTCTACAAGAAATATTTTAGGTACAGTAATTTTAATGCTGCAATGTAAATATTTGAGGTGTAATTAACCTTGTTGCTAGTGTTGTTTTTATTGCAACAATTGTTAGAATGATGTAGCAACAGTGTGTCTTTATTTGTTGTATCCATACTTTAATAATTTTTCTTACATAAACTATCCTGTGAGATGTGACCACTGTAGTGGGTAGTCTTTCTCTAGGCAGCCTATGCAGTGCTTGACATTTTGTGACGTTTCTGAGATGCACTGAGTGCAGCTTCTTTGCATCACGTGACTGATGTCGATATCTCCTTCTAATGCTGCTCAAACATGACTTTCAACTCTCTTAATCTCCTATCTCGAGTCATAAGCGGAAATGAGTGTTTTTTGAAAATGCAGATGCCATTGGCAGAGGGGAAACAGGTTAGGGAGCTGGACTCCTACCACTTTTCTTCTTCACTACCTTGTTATTTGTCGCCTCACCCCTACAGGGCATGCTGACAGGAACTGATAAACCTCTTTATGGGCTGAACTGAATTGGCTCCTATTATCCAAGGTGTGGAGCTGCTCAATGGTGGAAATAAAAGACTTTATCCACTGCCCATCTGCCCACCCGTCACTCTCTGCCCAGCTTTCGGGATTCCATGAAGCTGAGTCCCATTTGTGCTTGTAATAGTTGTATATAGCTAGGTCTGGAAAAAAAACAACAAAAAAAACCCAACGCTAATGTCTTTTGGGAGAAATACATTTTTTGCCAAATGCCTCATTTGAATACTGGCCTAATAGCCACAGCTTTTGCCATGAAAAATAAATTGCAGTCATAAAAATATTTTAATATATGGGTGTAACTGCAGTTGTATTATATGGGTGTACATTTGGGCGTAACTATAACATTGAACAGAGAAAAGGGATTTGCTTATAGAGGAACGGAGCCAGATCTCAAATGTTTGACTTAATCAAGGAAGGAAATCTTTGAAAAGTCACTCTTGTGGCTTTTGGCTCTCTAAAGAGCCTGTCTGTGATTCCACTGGTATCATATCATCGTAATAGTGTTTATTTTGAAGGATAATGCTATTGTAGCACTGTTTTATACTAATGGCAGGGAAGTACATATTAAAAAACATGTGCCCACAGTATTTTCAAATAGTGGTCAGATAATTTTACACACATTTCTTGTTGACCGTGTGCTACTTTTCAGTGTATAAACCAAACCCCGATTTCTTTAAAGAAATAATGAGATATATAATTATTTTTTTGGTTTATTTAATAAGGAAGAGGATAAGGTGGTGATTTTGGTTACTTATTGGTTTCAGGCTCAGTATATTAGTGCAATCCTGTTTTATCTTCTCTTAACTGTGGGCTTTTTCTCCATTATTTCTCATACATAGTACTCTTTATCACATTTGGGCCATCAAATATCAAGAGAATGCTATCGAGACCAAAGAAAAAAAACCCTCTTCTCCCTTTTTACGTGAATGGTGTGACAGTTAACCAATGACAGAAAATAGTGAACTTTGCTATATGCATGCATGCATTGCAGAAAATCAATACTATATATATATATAATGTGTGTGTATATGTGTGTGTGTGTGTGTGTATATATGTGTGTGTGTGTGTGTATATGTGTGTGTGTGTGTATGTATGTATGTATGTATGTATGTGTGTGTGTGTGTGTATATATGTATGTATGTGTGTATATATGTATATGTGTGTGTGTGTATGTGTATATGTGTGTGTGTGTGTGTGTATGTGTATATATATGTGTGTGTGTGTATATATATGTATATGTATGTATACTGTATCTTTTTGCAGAGTGCTTTAGGATATAAGAAAAGTTATTGAAAGAAAAGATCAAATAAATGATATACTCCTGAGCATGTATGTTGGCCTCTTCATGCTTTAATGCATGAATACGATTAAATATGGTGACACTTGAATGACAATGAATCATTGTGAATAAAGGACTGCAAATTAGGCCAAGAAAAAGCAGTGACTGGTGAAGAGTTTAGATAGATGTATAAATGGATCCTGAGTCTGGACTTAGAGACCAAGATATTTGTGAGTGCCAAAAGAGTGACTTACATCTTATACTGATCAACACCGATCTGCACTGACTGTAGCTTGGCTCCCAACTGCTGAATCTCTGCCCACATCTCCAGTATGTATGAAATGGCATTTCAGTCTGATTATCAGGCCTGAATTACCTTAATAAAAATGAAAAGATGTGACATGATAGTTAAAGCATACTGCATTGAAAACATATGGAAGCCTTAAGGCTGACACATGTCTAGCCAGTTTAATGTCTGCTAGGTGCAGGAGAGTCACTGTCTAAGTGATGTGTGTCTTAAAGTGTGCTAATTCTGTGGTTTGGAGCTAGTTTGATATCTCAGATGTTTACTTTTTGCTAGCAGCACATAGTGTACAGCTTTGTGCTCAGTGAAATTCAAAGAGGTTCTTTTCTTGATTATAGGGCCACCTGAAAATAAGATGTACTTCATGGTGACTAACGGTTGCAGTCTTTCTTAAATCACTGCATAAAATGCAGTGATTTTAAGGTGTCATTTGTGAAGGTATATTAAATATTCTATTACTACTCAAATGCTTGAGTCACCTTGAAATTATATAACTATCTATCACAAGTCCTGTAGATGTGTAATTGTTCTTCTGAAATGGACGAACATGGCATTAAATTAAGCTGATTCTCTGTACTCTAAAGTCATCATTGGAAATCCAAAGAAATAAGAGTACACGGCCAAAAAATCACTTTCTAAATGAATTTAGAGCTCACTGTTAGTCCCTATTGTAAGTGTAAGAAAATGATTTCACCACGTATACCAAATAATCGTTTTGGTATAAAACTGTCTGTGATTTGGAACATGTTTTAATTTGTGCAATACCTTGACAGTATTTGATGTTCCATAGTTTATCTGGAGCAGACTGGTGTTTAAAGGAACCATGTAGTCTCCTGTATTTCGCTTCAAAACAACCATGATTTATTATATAGTCCTGAGACTAATTAGCTGAGATTTTTTTCCCGTTTTTTTTGCAAATGTCATGATTTTAAAGATGCATTGCTGCTTTTCCTTTCAAGGATCACATGTTAGTGATTAGCAAAAAGGTGACTGTCTTTTTTTGGAAAAGGAGGGGTGCTTTATTGGATACCTTTTATTTTGTAAAATGACACAGTGTCAGAGTTCAGGCTTGATATGATATAAGGGCCTCCTTGTAAAAAAAAATAGTTTACTCATTGAATGTCACTTTGAACAGATGAGAGGGAAAAAATGAAATGTCTGGTGAAATGTCAGATTGTTCAAGGTGGCTGGAACCAGTTACGCTCACTTAATATTAGTGTCAATTGACTGGTTTAAGAAATACAGATGACAAGGGTCCAAATCCTCGAGAGGAGAGGGTTAGGCTCTGTGACAGGGAATGTCTCCCCCAAGCCAAGTGTATAATGACTCTGTTTGCAATGGAACAAATAGAGCCAAAGATGGATGTCTAGTTTACTGTAACGCTATCTGTGGAGTTTTAGACTGCTTTAAGCAAGTTATCAAAGCCATCTGTTTGGGCCTACGGGCCGAGGCTGATTAATATAGCCAAGGAATGAGAATGTCACAAAGGAACTAAAGTCACAGGCACAGACCACAATATTTCTTAAACTAATTGAAGGATTTAAAGCCTCACTCCAACCATTCTGATTTTGAACCTTCACCAAGGTATCATCAAGCATGTACACAAAAGGCATGACATCAGGTCATGCTGTCGTACTGCCTCATTAGAGCGAGCAAAAAATGTGTGGAAAAATTCTGCTTTGCATGCTGTCAGGGTCATATTTGTTGACTGTCCTGTGGCCTCTATGGGATGGTATTTGAGAGATGTGCACCCTGGCAAGAGAAATGCGAGTGGATCTATAAAGAGCCAAATGACAAGATTTTTATCAGAATTGACTTGTATGATGGAAAAAAGATGAGGAAAAAGGCTCTAGGCCAAGATAGCAGAAGTGATTTCTTATATATATTTTTGGAGAAGTAATTAGCTCAGCACAAACAAAGTGCTGTAGTGAGAATTTAAGGTGTCGTGTCGAATTTAAGTTGCCACAAAGTTACAGTTAGTTAGCAATCAGTGAATTACTACATCAGTTATACTGAGCAATTTTAAAACAGCTTTAATCTTATTAGCATTTAGATGGGCATGCTAAATGGGATATTGCACAGGACACAATATAAAAGCAACACCCAATTCATTGACTCTGTGCTAACCACTCACAAATACATCAATAAAAACAATCATGAGTAGTCCTACACTGCCCATCCTTGCCATTTGAATTATTTCAATTCAATTTAACTGCAGTGTCCCACCCTCTCAAGCACCGCAACAACATTCGAAGTGCTCAGTGACTTTCTATTTTGGACTAATAATCCAGAAAACAGATTTCCCTTTCAGACCAGTAAGCTAAGCGTCATTGATAGTTAAAGGAAGACATTAGCATGAGTCGGTGGTTAATGACATTGTTTAATGGTGTGTTCACTTTGTTAATATGGCTGACGACACAGACACATTATGCTCGCAACTTTGAGTTGTTGTGAGTTCAATATGAAGAGTTACTTTCAAGGATAAGTTCACAAATTTTCAAATCATTTTTCAAATGGCTTCTTGCCTGGAGGCGAGTCTACAGGGCAGGTGAATATCAAGTGATGATTGGGTTAAAAGTGCTAAACATGCGGGGCAAAATATGAGAGAGCAATTACATGTATTTTTAGAAAATGAAATATTCACCAAGTGATGCAGCATGATAAACTGTAGGGCTGAAAACTGATGTTTTGAATAATGGCTAACCCAAGACCTTGTTACTGAAGGTTTAGATAAAAATACTGAACTTTTCCCCCAAAATTTAGATGCTGCATTTAAAAAAATCTGTGTTGAACTAGTTATGCCATTGTTGAAGGCTAGCAGTTTCCGTCCCTGGGTTTTAAGTACTCAGTTTAATAGAAAACAAACGAGGGTGTATGCTTGCTTCTCCAAGAGACCCATATGACAGAAATACACACGGAGAGCTCTGATTCTATAGTGAACCTCTAAGATAGCTGAAGTAATTAGTATAATCTCCGTAGGATGCATTCACTCCTCATAGTTAATTATAACAAATTCCCTCTCCATGATCCACAGTGTGCACGGATCAAATGTTCCAACTGCATTGGAGAGATAGAAGCATCTGTCACAAGTCTCTGTCT
This sequence comes from Maccullochella peelii, assembly GCA_002120245.1. Taxonomy (NCBI): domain Eukaryota; kingdom Metazoa; phylum Chordata; class Actinopteri; order Centrarchiformes; family Percichthyidae; genus Maccullochella; species Maccullochella peelii. The sequence goes on from LKNJ01000002.1 coordinate 437,578, forward strand.
TCACAAACCATAAGCCTTATGTGGTCATCGAGAGCTGCATCTCTTCCAGTGCTCAGATAGGGTTATCATTTTATAGCTCTAGTGTACTTATATCTCTCTAATTGTGGGATTTCAGACGTGAATGCACTTCTTTCCTTAAAACCCCTTTCATAGCATTCAGAGCCCCTTAAAAAGCACGATGCACTCAACCTTGAGAATGTATCAATAATTCAAACACATCATCCTCTCATGATGTAGCTGTCTGAAATTGGGGAGACTGTGTCTGAGGGATAATATTGCACTCTGTCACATCTGACTAGCTGTCACCTGCTAGAGCATGGTTACACCCAGCTAATAAATGCACAGTCAACCAAGCACATTTTCATGATTTGCAGACCAGTAACTGCTGCCCTTTGCAGGAAATGTGACTTTCAGATCCCACAATGCTCAGATAGTAAATAGTTGAAGCCTTCATGTATTGCTGGACTGGTCTTCAGTACAAAATTGATTCTGCACTGATCCCTTTCTTTTTGGCCCCAATCCCGATCAAAGTCCTTTAATATTGACCATCTGCCAATACTGAGTCCAATCCACTACTTTTAAAAATTTTTTTTTATTTTTTTCTACGTACAGCAGTGCACACTTAGCATAAAGTGAGCCAACATTAAAATTTGTAAAGCAATTTAGTTATGCTTGGAGAGCATCAGTGTGACCCTATTGTTACAGGATCTTTGGGCAGGACATCCTACTATCAACCCCAGCATACTGAAATTCAAATGTGAAAAATGGGGCTGTAATTCTTTAAAACTCAATGTGGCTCTGCTCGCATGGTTGGATGACGCATGCTGTCATATCATTAACTGAAACTGCTGGCTGCTGTTTATTTGTTCTGTGCGGTCTGCAGTTCACTTGCTCACAGCGCTATGTGGTGCCAGTGTTTTAAGGGTGTGCGACAGATTATTTTGGACAGTTGCCACCTGCAGCGAGCAAACAAAGTATCGTAAACAGACCAGACCATCAATTAAAAAAATGAATCAGCCCTGATGCAGATCCTGCAGATCCTGCAGATCAAGCGGATGGTTCTTTCAGCACTGTCTCAAAATGAATAGTGAAATGAGTGCAAAATTGGACACCAACATTATTTATTGTGGACCCTAAAGAAAATCACATTGAAATTGATCTCCAACACAAAAGGACTTGACAAAATAACAGTTGTTCAGAACTTTAATTGGACATTTAAATATAAAGAAGTAAAAAAAAAAAAAGGGTTTGGGTTAGCCAGCTGAAACTTTGGTTCAGGTGAGGTTTGGACGTTGTCAAATAAGACAAATTGTAATAGAAAGGGTCATCCTCCTTCCTCACACATGTTGACAGTTTAACTCAAGAGTTGAAGGCAATGTTTCTAACCACCATCTCAGGCTACGTTTCACTGTGCTATTTCATTGTCAAACCACTGCCTGCTTCTATAACCAAATCTCCTTCATATAATCATTTCAATGGGAAATGTGTATATGTCTCTCTTTGCACATGAAGCACGAGTCTTAAGTGCCGATTTCACAGTTTTCTAGAGACTGGTCTGTTGCAAAATCCCTTTTCTAAACTCACATGTCATTAGGCCTCTTCTGTGATCTACATTGTATATTGCACCACAGTAAAGCCTGCACTAACTTAAGTGAAACACTTGAGTAAGCTCTTGAATTTTTTATTGGGTGTGATGCAAGAGTTTGGAGCTGTTCTGTATCTGTAAAAGGCTATCAATGAAATTCATTATCCAGTATATCAACTATATTAAATGATTCACCAATTGAATGGTGCGGTCTGAAAATCTATTATGTGTTGTCATTTTCACTGATGAGATAGCAATGGATTTGACTTGACTCTTCAAATCAGATTCATTCATCATTATGGTTTAAAAATGAATACAAATTTTCATGATCAGTTTGGCCCCCTCCCAGTAACTTCTGCTACAAGATAACCAAACATGGATAATTAGTAGATATGAGAAATCATTACCCACTGTTAATCATGGTGGAAGTTTGTCTTGTTCATTGTCGTTTCAGTATCAGCACACTTGTGAGACAAGAATATTTCACTCATGTAATGTAATCAGAGATGTCTATCTTTGAGAAGTTTTGGCTCAATTAGTCCTCCTGAACACTCAAGGCTGAGTGCCGTGCTAATTTTGTCCTCTACTCAGCACCTGCAGTGCAGTTAATGCACTCTCTTACAAACTTTGTAATAAGAAAATATTTATGAGGCATATCTTGGCATAGGTTATTCACGAGAGACGCAATTTTGAGGAATAGGTATTGTCATCATTTAATTTAGGCAAATTCATGAAAAACTGGAACGTCCGCAGGACAATAAACACATTAAGCAGATTACATCAAACACAAACAATCAATGTGGCCTGAATTAGAGAACACAGCCATACTCATCTTTGTCTATTTGATAATCTTGTTTAGTCTCCTTTCAACAAACAGTCCTGAAAATGAACAGTCACGGAGAGATAATACCGTTAAGTTTCAGTGGGAACGTGCTCTGCCTCCCTTGGGCTGCAAGACATTTGGATGGTCGAGTGAAAAATTGCTCTGAATTCTGACCAATGAATCGTTTTGCACATGCTTTAATGCATTTCATAAATAATCTGCCTGAGAAGGTAATTAGTGCAGGTGTTTACACATATTTCTGCCATCAGGGTGCACAGTAGGATCACAGTTGGCTGAGTGAGTTTTAGGTTATTAAATTAGGCCCAAGGTAACAGGAAGAAGGATGAGCTACAGTTGGGCAGGTATGAGCAACAACATGTTTCCCTATTCATCATCCAAACAAAAAATACACATTCAGGAAATTATGCAGGTTCAAGTTATCTCCCATTCGAGGAACAGATTCAGTGTTTGCATAATCAGGCCTGTATGCGGAACGATTTTTCATATTCAAGGGGGGTCAATAGTAGAGAGACATCTCCCTGGGGGGTTTTCCAAAGACGAAAGTAGGGTTGGACCTAAAGTTGGAAGAATTAAGCTGCTTAACTTTACACAGCCGTATAGGAAAGTAAATCATTTTCTCAGCAATAATGCCATAAACAATGTAGTGCACAAAGAATAAGAAAATAGGAAACCTGATCACATTGTTTGCCACTGTCTTATTAAACATTCTTTTGTAGCTCCTATGCCATGTAGAAGATCCTTCCCAATATGAGGGATGTCCCTGGGTTTGGGGAAATATCCCATTCACACCACAGAGACCTGTCTATCAGTTTCCTGGGAATGACTGTGACCTGCTGTCTGCCGGATGCATATGCCCCACTGCAATTGCTGTTAAAACATCAATGCTTCTCAGTGCTGCACAAACTCTGCAGGTGATGACAGGCCTTTCCCAGAGGTGAATCTGGTTGCTCCACTGCCCTCACCTATTTAACCCAGACACAGAACAGCAATCTCATTATTGGTTTTCACAAGCTACTTACAGCATACAGATGCCACTTTTGACAATGAATGTTTACAGATGTTGTTACTTTAAAAGGTGACAAATGCTTTGTAAGACTTCTAGATGTCATATCCATTGCTTTACACTAAAACTTAACAGAAATCTATGTCTTGCTGTGCTTGGAACCTACGGCACATGTAGTGTCACAGTAAAGGGCAATCAAACAATGCAAAACTTTGACATTGGCAGGGATGATTTGTTTGTTTTTCTGGCAGGTGCCGTTTTTAAATGAAGACACCATAAGGTTAGCCTGAAAACTTTCTGTTTTATGCATAAACAACAATAAAGAATCAATAATATTTGATATTTCACTGGTTAAAATGTTGTTTATTCTCACAAGTTGCAACTAACTGATCTTAGGCTGCATTCAGACCAACTTTAACTGTGCGTGAAATAACGCAGCTCCCTTATTCATTTGAAAGAAGCCAGTCTGGCGGCGCAGCGGGATGCCAGCGCAGAGGGCTCCGGCAAAGAAATGCTCGGTCGTCCAGCAAAAAGTTGAACCTGGCTTAACTTTTGCCTCAACGCGATGTCAACCAGCAAGGCAATGTGTTGGCCGATGACATACATATAAAGCGCACATTCCTGGAGGATTACTTTGTAGTGCAAACTCCGTATTTCTACTGTTTACCTCGCGATTGTCACGAGAAAGATAAAATAATTGCTGCTGTGATAACTTTCCAGAGTAGTAAAATCCTGTTACATAGTATTGTTAACTACTGTGCAGTGTTTTGGCATCTGAGACGCCTTCTAATTCACAGATCTGTTACTCAAACTGGACCTCCTGGATTGTATTTCATTGTCTCACCGCTACCTGAAGCTAGACGCCCTCACCAACGCAGCCCCTTGAAATGTTGAGGACAGGGCTGGTTTCGGTCTGAACACACGGTTAGGATGGAAGGGCTGCCTTACAGCAAGGCGTTGCTGGGTTTGATTCGTGGCCCAATTGGTGTCCACAATGAATCTTCTCCCTTTGAGTTGTGTTGCGTGGGAGCTCTGTTTCCCTCCATATTATAAACAGTCAGGTGAAGTAAATTGCCCATAATTGTGTCTCCATTAGTCTCTATATGAACTGGCAACCTATCTAGTATGCCATGAAGGGAGATAGAAGCCTTAATATGCCATAATTGAAAAAAGCAGAGAACATAATGGCCTTTTTGAGGATGGTAATGTGAATGGGTTGAGTCACAAGTTGAACACACATTGGTACAGCTGGTGCTAATGGACTAAAAAGGTGGGGCTAATTAATAATAATTAAGTGTGTGGGTTGCTGTAACCATAGTCTATTGCCTGCTGATATTATGAACCTTTCCAGTAACATTACACATAATGTTATTTCAGATCAATAACAGTGACTGTATGGTATTTGGTTAACTGGCAGTAACAGGAGATTTCATTAGCACCTTTGTGAAACTCAGAGAAAACACTGCACTGGGTAGTTATTGGCCAACCACTTTACTGCCCTCAAACTAGTGTCCAGTGAGTGAGATTTTTATTAAAGCTGCTGTCCTTAATTTGCTTTATTAATAAAATATATCCATCTGTACAGCACGTTTACTGTGGTTGGAGAGGCTGTCCACACGCTGCCATACAGAAATGTACTTTGGCATGTCAGGTGGCACTAGTTGACAGTGCCAATACATTTTTTTCGAAACAGAAGCAGAATGTACTCAGAGAGATGTGTTTCGCACCATGGGTCTATTTTCATATATCAAAATTAAAATCAACCCAGCAGCAATGGTTTTCACACTTTGCTTGCTGACACTAAGGCTAAAAGTTTTGCTTTGGCTGATTCAAATACAAGTGAGAGGCAGGCGTTGACAGAACCGCAACAAGTATGCCATATTTTACAGTGTGAACATTATTTAAATCACTTGCCATCACAGTTGTGTGGAAGGTTAAGGATTTCACCTTTGAATTAATTGTTCACTTGATTGTTAAAATATTAGTTATGAAGGTGATGCAAAAGGGTACAGGTTGGTTTTAGGGTCTAATAAATGCCTGGGATGTAGATAATTACGTGGTAAGACGTGGTGAATGGTAATGATTTGGTCAAATGGGTAATTAGTCACTGCATCATGTGGAAACTTAACCAGCTAACATTATTTGGTAAGTGGGTGGTTAGCTTGTCAATTTACACCATGTTTATATTTTACTTCCATCCCCTTCTCTTAGTAATGATGTTAATATACAACTAATTTGCAACAGCAAATCTGTTCTGAAGAAAACAAAATGCTGGCCAGATACATTTTCTAGTAACATAATGAGGAAATGCTGTTAATTAACATAATCTAGTCACAAATGTTGAAACTTATTTCATTTATTTTCTTCCAAAATGTTATGGAAAAGATCATTGTCTTGGTTTGATACAGAAAAAGTTCCCGGTGACTTGAAACATGAGACACAAAGTGTTTAATTAACACGAAACCACAATCTTTCCTAACCTCAGCCAATGCACTTTTGTTGCTTAAACCTAACCACAGACGGGAGCCAGGATGCGAACCCCTGTCAAAGTCCAGCGCACAATGAGAAGAGAACTGAAGAGAAAAAGTTGACAGTCACTGACATTTTTCAGTAACTAACTGAGACATCATCCTAATAATAATCTCAAAGTCGAGAGGCATCACTTAAAGCTATAAGACTTGTTAACTCAGCGTTGCCATATCAGTGACACAGTAATTAATAAGTAACACAGAGAGAAGGCAGCTGTAAAATAAAGTGATGACACTCACATTATAGTTTTCTACTGAGTATCCAATACTTTGAGGTATCATTAATGGTAAAGAAGCTTAAGTTGTTAGTAATACATGTTGTACAACCATCCAGTGTTTTTCACTGAATGAGAACCTTTGACTTGGTTGACCTGCTTGAATTCGCCAAACTTTCATTGTTACCAATAGTTAGCTGCTATTGTAACATGTTGCCACATGCCTGTATGCTTTTTACATAAAATTGTATTCAACTGGTATTTTTTGGACATTACTAAATGTTTTATGAGTATGTTTACACAACTCAAAACACTTGAATAAGGTAAGGGAAAGAACAATGCTGACTTGCAACACGAGACGAGGCGTTTACTTTTTCAATATTCATCCAAAACCACCAACTTTCTCCAACCTTATCCGAAGTGTATTTGAAGCCTTATTCTTACCACACGCAAGATTTGACAGGTTGGCAGAAATAATAAGTTCCACAGCAGGTAAATGGACATGGAAATCTAGTTGATTGTAGTTGTGCTTTGGCCAGTTTTCTGTTTTCTGTCTACCAAGTACGGTACAACTGCTATGGTGAGTTATAAACTTGGATTTATGGGCTAATCACAGAACACTGAAGTATTACTCACCTTGTAACAGTTTCTGGCATCTGGGACAGTTTGCCGCAAAGGCACAGCTGCTTGATTCATTGAAAATCAACAAAACATATTTAAGCAGTGCTGTTTATTTTTTATACTTGGGGATTCAAAATGCTACCAAACTCCCAAACGAAAATAGTATGACATTTTGGATTGATTTTTAGTTCACTGTATTTGCAGAAACCTATATTTTCTTGATATATTTCAGTAAATTGTTAAGCTGTGTAGTTTTCAGTGTGCTGAGCAGAGGATCTGTGTGTGTGCGTGTGTGAATGCAGATTGCAGAAACTGAAGGCTCAGTTTTTATGTGCTGGTCAAAGCATTTCTGGCATCACTTTTGGTTAATAATTGCCCACAGTGGGTTGTTTTTCTTTTTTGGGATTTCACATCATTTCTTTCAACTGGATAACACACACTCCGAGGAGTGGAGTAGAGCAGACAGGCAATAACAATTATAATTTAGTTGTGTACTTTAAAAAAAAAAAATCACCATAGTATGTAATTATGTTGCAAACATCTTAACGTGCACTGTGAAGCTGCTAAGAACCTTAACTGCTCATTTATGAAGCTGTTTTGATAGCCCTGCCTAAAGCTTGGGATGATGGGCTTGAATATGTAAACCCTTTACAAAGAAAAAGTTACCACTGTGTCAGCAGATACAGTGAGTTCGGGAGGCAGCACAGACAACAGTAATGAGTTTTAAACTGCACTACCTTGCTCATACTAAAGCTGAAGGATGATACTAAGAACTATAAAACACCAAAAGTGCATACCTCTACCAAGTCTTCACAACTTTGAATATGTATTATTTTAATAACAGAAAATCCTTAGAAATTGAAAATGCATCTGGTCCAGATGTGTATCAAAATACACTTGTTTGGCTGATTCCAGCTATGATTTTTTGAGACCACTTTATTATGTTGCCAAAGCACCACATTAGCAAAATACAATCGCATTTTGCAGTTTAAAGCCAAAATGTAAAGTTTTAATACATTTTATAAATGGCCACATTGGTGGTGTTGAAATATCCTGATAATCACACAAATGAACACACAAATAAAATAACCTGCTTTGGCGAATGCACTTTTGGCTATGGATGGTACATTCTGTGTTCAGGTTAATTTTCTATGCTTTAATGTCTTGTATGGTAAAGCTCAACTGAATCTCAAAGGTCATCCCTTCACACCACAACTCAGTGAACAGTCATCCTCTGTTTGTCTGACCCCTTATCTCTTGTAGGTTGGGTTGCAGGACTACATAACCCCTATTAACAACATTGCAGGTATATGATCTTTTTTAAACCATGCGGTTTCCAAGCATGTCAAAAACATACTTGTTGATAAATATTTCATTTGGCTTTTCCCAATAAAAATGTCTTTCCATTTGGTGAAGCCTAATTAACATTCAAACCAAATAAACTCATGTTATCCACACATTGTGTGTTTCTGATTCTGTACAATAATGTGTGCTGCTAATTAGAATTGTGAAACATCAGAAATATCAAATCTGAGCCTAAAATCGTAACCAGGTATGCTGAATGACTGACATCCGATGAATACCTCAGTAATCAAAGGCTGCTGTAATGCTGCTTGTTTCATGTGAATCCGTCCACTCCATCAGATTGCTGCATGTGGAATGTGGCTTTGCCTTGGACCAGGACTTTAATTAGAATAGACTGTTTTGAAGTCAGGCTGGTCATTATCTGGCTAACAGAATGAGGACATTTTTCAGACTGCAGAGGGAATATGGGCTACATAGACTCTGTTTTCAAAGCTTAAGTAGATGTGTATCAAATAGTCAGATAGATAAATGTGATTCCATGTCTTGACATTGTTGCTAAGCCTGTCTTCAACTTTTCATGCTACTGTGAAATTACTCGATTTACAGCTGCTTCAGGCAGAGGCTCATGGACAAGTGAGTGCAATGTGATTGCAGATGCTGAAATCTGTGCAACACCATAACACAACCAATGATACAGTAGTTAAACGCACAGTATGTAATTCCCGCCGCTAGGGGTGTCTCAATCAAAACAATAACAAAAGACGTAGTTTGATGACGTCTTGAAGTAGCGTGGGATCATGGGAGTTGTTGTCTTCATTGTTAAACAACCACCATTGCCGACGAAAATCTATTTGACGTGAGTCAGGCAGAAATTATGTTCATGGATGTGGTAATGTATTAAAGTTTTATTCACGTTACGTTTAATCACGTTTATTCATGTTATGTCATTTCATTCTAATGAAATAGTCCAAAGTAACGTTAGCTAACGTATAAAACTTGTTAACTTATCATTAGATGAGTCGACTACCCATACAGCTACTGTAGCTTACGTTATGTGGCGAATTCAATCATTGGGTAGCCCTTTGCTGTTATCCGTGGTCAAAACAATCATACTAAAACTAACTTTCTGAGCGTGTTGAACGGTGTTTTAACATTATACTACCGTACACATTAGCTTAGTGGCTGGCATGAGCCACTTAGTAGCCACATCGTAGTAAGATAGATCGATATTGAAATATTATATCAATAAATTAGGTCTCTAGATTAATAATAGAGAAAACGCTTGCTTTCAATCTGTAATGTTTGATAATGATAAAATCAATCTAAAAAAATGAAGTAATATGATCTTGTCGCATCTTTGAAATTCTAAAGGCTCTCCAGTGGCCATATTGACCAGATGTTTATTAAGACTGAAAAACAGTTGTATGTAACAACAAAGAACAAGTCAAATGAAAATTAAAAACAGCATTATTCCTTATAATGTTAGTTGTAAGATAACATTGTGAAATTGGATAATGACATCATAGGCTTTTGCCACTTGATCTCGATAGCTTTACAGTGGATCGTGTGCTGGAAAAGTGAGGAAAGCCCCTTTTGGCCATGTGGCTCAGTGTTTTCAGCTGTGGTCTCTTTAATTACAACAGGAACAATGGGTCAGTTGTCTCAATACAGTTCCGAGGGTAACATCTTTACAACACGGAGAAGCATGGAGAAAGCAGCTGTCAGCGAGGATTTCTCTCTTTGTCTCCCTTTTCTCCCTCTCTTTTCTTTTTATCTGCTCGGCTTCGATGTTGCTAAGCACCAGGGCAAGCAACCATGTTTGAGAATATATTTAAGTGAGGAAAGCCATCCACATATTTATTCCATTCCTCACTGCTGGATGAAACCACTTTCCACCAGCATTTAGAATATAGCATGAGTTTCATCCTATGTGCAGGTATGCCACGGCGGGCAATTACCAAACCCCATGATGTTTCTGTGGAATGGAAGACATGTCCGACCAAATTGTTGTCCTAGGATTGTTTTTACCAGAGATATTAATATTTATAATAAACAAAAGGAGATCTCTGGCATTACGTCTCTTCTGGTATTCATCTTAAGTATAAGAGGATAGAAGAAAGCTGGAAAAAGAAGATGTTTCTTGCTGTTTGCTGTGCTAATGCTGACCTTGATGAAGCTGAGGTTTAATTGAGATTTGGAGGATTAAAGTGTAGCATAGCATTAGAGAGTGAGGCACTGCTCAGACACTTAGATTATGCAAGACATTTTTAGACAAAAGAAAATAATAGTTTGGTTTTATATTTTTTATTTGTATTATTTTATATTGGGTATTTTATATTATTATAAGCCAAACCAACAAATTATTTAAAAAGTTGATCTGTTGCATTCACTCCATGTAACAATCATTACAAAAGATCTGATAGGAAATATAAAATTTCAAGGTAGATCCAACTGAAACCAAATGCAAAAGTGACCTAGCACAAATAGAATCAAAGAGTTGTTTGTAATGTTGAAGACATTGTAAGGCCATGTATGCTACAGTGACAGTTTGATAGCAACAGTGGGATTTCCATAGAATACCAAGCTGTGCAGCGAATACACAGCTCGGTGGGTAGTCAAACAGTCGTACTTATGAGATGCATAAAATTGCTTGAAATAAGGTATAAGCTGGTTTACACCCAGATGGTTGCATGTTATGTTGCACAGAGTCAAATTGAACAGAACAAAGTAGTGTTTAACTGTCTCCCCTGCAGTGCTGAAATAATGACCCATCTTTGTGTGGTCTCTCCCTCTCAATTCTTTCTCTATTTTTTCTTTCTCTCACTCTTTGCCTTTTTATTTTTTTTGTAATTTTTTTTTTTTTTTTAACAGTTTTAGCCAGTTGAGATATGTAGCTCAGCAGGAGAAAAACTGCTGTAGTGAAACAAGACCATGAATAATTAAAAACAGTGTTATTAATGAAGACATGTTAATGAACAATTTTCAAGTCTAATTTGTCAGCGCGACTTTTGTTGTCTGTTCCATCACTTTTCTTTGCACATTAAGGGGCTATCATAATAACCTCAATTATGACAGTTTGTGAAGAAGGTGTCATTGTATTATACCAAAGTACTTTTGGATTGGTAGCTTGTTATCATTCTGTAACGCAGGATTAGTTCAGCCCTCGTTAACTTTTAGAAGTGTAAGCATTCATTGTGCTGTAGTATACTTTTTATGTGTGGATGTCAATTTGAAACAAAACTACACTTTCCATTAATGTTGGGCCTTTGTAGTTCAGACTGTGGTGAACTTAAACTCCAGGCTGGGTCAGCTTTACAATCATTCAGTGACAACATCACTTTTTGTTGATTGATAGGGATTTAATCTACCTTCAATCACCCCCTCCCCACAACACATACCTCATCATCCACTTCCTCCATTTCCCATGAACATTATTTTTTACCCATGAGCTGTACTACCAGTGACAGACAGCTGGTCTGTTGGAAACTGAAAGCGTTGCAGCAATTTTGGAAGGAGTTTCTTGCACAGCCTTATTTAATTTTCTTTCATTTCTTGAAGTGTACATGGTTATTGTTTATGAGATTAAAGAAGAACAGATTAAAGAAAAGCCATCAATAACCATACCACTATATAAATGCCTTTGAAAACAACTAGAGAACTAAACAACTAAATATTTAATCGCTAACAGCATGGTGATCTATTCACAGTGAGTCTATGAGTACCAGTTGTGTCTTATCAGCAAGACAAGATGGTGCGACTGACACTGAAGATCCCAAAGATCCATTAGTGTCCTCTTTTTCATTTTGACACTGACTTCTGGATATCTGCCATCACTTAATATTATATTACAGCAACAACAACCCCCCCCATTTATCTTTATTACCGGCCCCTAATCTCTTGTGACAGTTAATCATGTTACAAGTTCTTTGGGTCTCTACAGTTCTTTACGGCTTTTAGCATTGTCTTCGTTTTTGTTACGGCATAATATTCATAACTTCTGATCACAAATCGGTCCATTTTACATTGTATCCCCCATCACAACTTGTGTCTTGATAAGAGAAGTCACCCGTTTTCCCTCAGTGCTGGTTAGCCGTGCTGTGATTAATGTCTTCATGGTCTGGTCAAAGTGTCGATATCTTCAACAGCTGGGCCCATCTGTCATCTTTTTCCTGTGACACCCCTGAACGTAACTCAGGTCCTATCAGGGAGGCCATCCATCAAAGTGGTAAACAGAGACGTCTCACATTAGTAGCCATGAACACTTCATCATATACCATAACAGACAAGCAATCATCTGGTATTATGTCGCGCCACAGGCTAATGTGAAATATTAACGGAAATATACAGCACACCAGATGCCGATTGGACGGGGCATCTGTGCTTAGCGTAATGGGTGGGTAACAATTTAATATTGTGGAGACAGTAGATTGTAGATTCTCTCTACGGATTTGTTCCAAAGCTGTAACACTGGATCAGGGACCACGTCAGCACAGAATAAATGATTTTTAGGAAATCTTTCTCTCTTTACCCGTTTTTTCTTATCCATGCCTTGGTTGGTGTGTGTAAATCAAAGGCAGAGTCCACTTACTGTGAATAGCCTACGCCTGCATATTGATTTGTGTTGTATACTCTGCTTTGTAAACTCTGAGAAGCAAAGTAGAGAAGAGCATTTCACTTGTAGTTAGGTCTGCTTTATAAGAGACTCGTAAAAATGACTGATAACTGCTACCACCTTGGAACGTAGAATGTAATGATGCATTCGGATGAATTTGTTATTTGCCTTTCATGGTGTTTCCTCTAGGGGGTGGTAGAATCAGGGACAGCCAGGGTGTCTCTTCATCTGTCCGATTGGTGATGGATTCACCACCATTGCTGCTCAGATAAATGCTGCAGGGTTGAGGCCATGGGCCACCTTACTAGGGATCAACCTCATCGTTCTCTCCAGCACCCCCTCACCTCCCCACTATCTCTCTGCCTTTCTTGCAGTCCTATGCAGCACTTACTCCTGGCAGGGATTATGCTGACACTGTAGTGGGAGGAATATATGCACGTTGGAAATCAAGATATGGAGCTTTTGTCAGTGCTGTTGTCAAGTGATCGAGATAAATGTGTGTAAAATATGTGTTTTCAGTGTTCATTTTGGAAGCTCCGCCTCACACTCAGCTCTTTTTAAAACCAAGAGCCACATTTCTATTTCAATATTTTTCTCACTGCTTCCAGCAAAGGGTACTTTTTCATATTCACAACTGAAACATAGATAATGGTCTCAGCAGTGGGAATTCTGAAGAATAGACCTGTTAAAGTTAGAGATAAAAATGTGGTGATATCATAGATAAAACATCAGTCTCTTGGCTCTTGTGGGTGACCATTGTGGTCCATTATTTGGATTCAACCAACAGCAAACCACATGGTGTTTGAAAAAGAAAAACTCTATTAGATAAAGGAGGCCAAATTAAGCACAGGTCCCCTGAAATTGAAGCAAGATAGTGTTTCTTTGACTCTTTGAAATCCAAATCTGGCACACATTTAGGAGGAGGACGGCTAATTGCATCAGCACCTGTGCATAAAAACTCAGTCAGTTATGAAGACATAATGGGAAACAGGATTCCTCCGCAATGCTTCATGTAATGCAGAACTTTTTTATTTCCGCACTCAGAGGAATTTTTTTTTCTCCATCTGTTGTGGTGAAAGCAGAGATACTAGTTGTAACAGTAGGAAACATATAACATGTATTGAGGAATGAAGCAAAGGAGGCCAATAAGCAGGGCAGTTAAATGGAAATAGTTTCATTTCCTTTGGTGTAAACAAATACCCCATGTAGTCCCCGGACCAGAGCTGTGGGTAATCGGCTGCTGTAACTCAACAGAACACTTTGCCCTGAGCTAAACATAATACTTCCTGCACTTAACTAAATCCATTTTTCAACCCTCAGAAGAGTTATGACACACCGATACATTATTGTACAAATGTCTCACAAAGTTAAACCTGTGTTGCAAAACATGCAACACAGTAGTGTTTATTTAATTAACTACAAAAAATTTAAAAGGTATTTCAGAGCATTGAAACTATTTGGTGTAAAGGGGCTTTCTACTGAGTTACCCCGTTTTTCTTCATTTATTCTTTAGTGGACTGAAAATAATTATATCAAAATTTGAAAATGACCATCCTGAACTGCTCTTCTATTTCAATTCGATTCTCCTCATTTTCCATTATCCATGTGACTTGCACATATCAGTAGGTTAGTCAATAGGCCATTTCCCATCAGCATGGATTCTTTTCTCAGTGCTCAGGCTTTGCTTTTCATACACTGCGTAGCCCGGATGCTGACTGCGGCAAACTCAGATAATTAATCACCGCTTGCAGCTACAGGTCCACACAGAATTGTATAGATTTATAGAAACAAGATGTGCAGTTATGGGAGGAAAGCTGTATGGATTGAGCACAAAGTCATAGTCCTTCTCAAGGACAAAAATATCCAAAATGTGAGATTAGGCACCTGTCTGGGACTTGATCTTGCCTGCCATTATTATTCTTTTTTTTCTGCCCAAGTTCTTAAGTTCATCCTTTTTTAATTAGCACCTCGCATCTCTGAGATAGGTTCTAGTTGACTGCTAAGGAGAGGATGAAGCCTGCACTACTGTAATCGCGTGAATGCTTGTTTCACCCCATCACAGGAAGACGCGGGAGGTCTTTTTCACTTCTGCAGGTGGTGTGAATGCTATTGCCACACCTACTGGAGCAGCATGCTTCTACCCAAAGCCAAGATACTCCTATGATACCTCACACCGGTGATGCTGTTTGTACAACCTAGCATAAATACTTTGCCCATTTGTTTCACTCAACTTGTAATGGTGCTTGACTAGCTCCTTGTGCCTGCACGTTTCAGTTCATATCTCAGCAGTAAAGTAGGAGACGGGTCGGTCTAAGGTCCTGCTGCGAGGCATTGGTAGATAAAGCACACTGCAGGTAAAAACATGCATGGCCACTTACCATTAGATCACTCCCCATGCTGTCCCTGAGATGGCGCTCTTAATTAGAAGGTCCTTGGATCTTGCTGTCTAAACTCATGTTTTACTGCCCACATTCTGCCCACATTACCACTTAATATAATACAGTTCCTCGCAAGCTTTGGTAAAACATTGCAGGGGCGTACAGTATATTATGAATACATGCTGTAATTGACACTATTTTTGGGTTGTTTTATGGCTTCATTGTGAACTTCTGCTTTCTCCCGAGCACCGTCTGCGTTGTCTTTGGCGATTAGCCTGTTACTCACCTGTACTTCCTCCCTAGACAATGGCCTGTTCTGCTCATGCAGATGATGAGGTGCAGTATCAAAGCCAAATGAGATGGCTGCCAATTAGGGAGGGCTTCCAGGTGCATTTCAATGCAAACTCGAACCAGTAACTGCACCCTGTAGTGTCTCCATTCAAATACACTTTATAACGGGCAGACTTCAACAGAAACTTATGAAAGTATTTCAGTAACCAGAATAAATGACAGACCTCTTTCCAATACTTAGCATGGGGGGGACACTTTGTAATGATGTCTTACTAAATGTTCTAAGCAGGAAGTTAAATTGACTTGCCGCCGATACAGTTTGTGTAACCTCACTTTTCTTTCTTTGATGCTTTTTTTAAGCTAACTGAAAAAAAAAAAATCAAATAATCCATTTTCCTGTGTTCTGGATGGACTCCAGTTCAAATGCTTGGAAACAGTGTGAGACCACACAGTTATGTGGACAGCCCCCACACTCCGCAGGGGATACAATAGACTCTACAAGTGCTGTAGCGCAAAAGCCTCAGACAAATTCAATAACCTTTCACCAAATGTGCAGGTCAGTCCCGACAATAGTTTAAATATCTATAGATTTGGAATGATGTACCTATACTAGGTAAGGCTATTGTTGACAAGTGTAAGCTTCCTGTTCAGTGTCAAATTTTAAATTAGATTTGTGTTAAAATGAAGAGGAAAAACCAGTAAATGCTGCCCAAAAGAAAAAGAAATCAATGTAGACTTATTATATCCAGACATTACCTTTTTAAGCATTAGTGATGAACCAGGAACTTCCCTCTTTAAACACCTTTTACCCAAAACAGGTTAGGTCATGGCAGAAAAAAAGGCTTTCCTATGTTCTTGTGAGTGTGTTTCCTGAATCTGCAAATGCACTGTGGTACACCAAAGTGGCCTTTGAATCCAAATTTTTAGTTATTATTCAAATTAAATCAAGTCAGGGCAGACGGGAAGAGCAGTCAGAAGAAGCTCGCTGCTATAAATCTTGAAGCTCTACCTCTGTGATTGCTCAGACCACCGTGGAATAAAGATTAGAAGAAAATCACTAATCACAGCGGATGTCATTAGCATACTACCAATAACGGGATGCAAAAGGGAAAAGAGGAATTGCCTTATAATGCTGGTTAAAGTACGAATCAATGCCATGTATGGATGCACACAGCTGCTTGATAAACAGATATATTCACTTCCAAACATGGGTAAAGGAAGTGTCTAATAATGATGTTTTTTTCAATGTTTTTGTCTGAGTCACTCGCTGTAGCACTTGATGCTAATATCACATTCCCCCTCTCTCTTTTGATCAGCTTTTGCAGCTGGGCTGCCCTGCCTCACTTGGATGCATCAACAAAGCTTGAAGTGGCCACTCTAATCTGGTTAAGTATTGCCTGGTTGGGGAGAAATTAGCCGAATTCTTTTAACTTTTCAAACAAACATAATACAGTCAAACTTGCTGGATGAGAATCAATTACATGAACTGAAAATAGGTTCGGAGGGGGGATATCATTTCATTTCTGGAAATCATTTAATACTATCTATTCAATGGCATATGCCTGTAGTGTCACATCGGAGCCATATTTCAGGCCAGTGGAATGAATGTAGCAGAGGAGTATCTGTTGAAACACTGCCGGAATACGTTTCACAAATCTTTTTCACCCACTGGTGATATTGCCATTATCAGCATACTTCAAAAATAGTTATTCCCTGCCTAAATCCATAAGATATTGTAAGGAATAATGGGATAATTTTAGGGTAATTGCATAGTTACTCACTATGATTGATTGAATTGGTGACCGCAAACTATTGTCCTAGTTGTATTGGTCTATAAAATAAAATAATATCTGCCTAAAACATTCAGTTTATTCATATTTTACCATATTTGTTTCTGTGAAGGTTGAGAAATATATTTTCCTTAAATACAAATTGCTTTGCGGCCACCAATATAAACAGTGCATTGGAGGTCTGGTTTAGTAATCCAAAAGGTTGTATGTTTTAGTTCTAACAAATATATGGTATACTCTATCATCTTAAGCCTTTGATGTACCCGTGCAACCCATGAAGCAACTCTCATTAGAATTCTCATTAAATAAATCACCTTTTCACTCGGAAGTCATGTATGTTTTTGTATCTTAAGTTAAGAATATACATCTATGTACCTGTCAAACTAATCAAAGCATGTGTAGATTAATTACCACAAACATAGTAAAATAAATATTTAGCTTGATGCTATTTTGCTATCAACATTTTCTCTTTTCAAGATATAAGATTCAGGAAAAAAAACAGACTTCTTTTATTATCGACTTGCCTAACAGATGGTTGCGAGAGGAAAAAAGAATATGATCACAATGAAAACATTTTTGTTGTATTGAACATTTTCTCCCATTGGATCTTTAGGGCAGATTGTCTCCATTTTTCAATGTGTCTAAACCCTTTGTTTGAGAGAGATCTGTTAAATCTGTCTTGCTGCTAATAAACTGCCATTATTCCCTCCAACAAGGCTGCACTCATTAATAATGCTTCTGTCAGATGCTCATTCTCTTCTGTGAAAATAGAAAATATCATTAATTACAGTTTCTGTCACCCACTGACAGCTCAAGCAATTGTTCCAGTCCCTGAGTTCTGTTTCATTGTGTCCATACCTAGTGACCACCTATTCTTTACTGTCTCAATGGGGATGTCCAGCATGTGAGAGCCACAAAGGCCCTGGGAGATCTCACCACACATTGCAGAGCTTCTGTCCCAGCAACACATTAGTCATCCAGGGAGCGATCAAGTTTGGTGGTAAACTCAAAATGTAGATCTATCTCACTCTCTCAAGCAGAGATTAGGGAAGAGTATCAGTCAAGATTGAGTCGGTTTACTTTTCATTGTGGATTTGTTGCATTTTTGCTACTCAGAGAAATATCCTCCTCGGAGAAACACTGAGGGATTTTCTTATTCAATTCATCAACAGGGGGAAAGAAAGAGAAAAGACTAGACTTCAGATTGCAGCTGCTGAATGTAGAGGAGTACATTCTTGTATGAATACACAAGGATCTTATTGCATGTGGAATGCTTACAAATGAAAAATGGCCAATCTGAATAAAAGGAAACAGTTGTAGGACAAGAGCCTAACTCTCCCAACATATCCATGCGGTGTGTTAACAGAGGGAGTTGCTTGGATTGTTTAGTTTTACATTATGTAAACTACAGAGAAGCCCACAATCACACACCAACTGTTCCCCAGAGCGCTGCCATGTCAGACGAATATGTGGCATACTTTGGTGAGTCGCTTTTATTCATGCTAGTGAACTTAATACTGCAGCTACCTTACATTAGTCGCAAATTCAGACCAGGAATGTTTGAGTCTATTAAGTGTCAAGCATCAATTGGCCATCACATTGTTGTGTAGCACCGGTATATGGCAAGATGTATCAGCCTTCATGCAGAGCTCATTTTGGTTTATTTATGTATGGTTTTATGTATGGTGGCAAAATAAGCACAAACACAACTGTTTCTGCTCCACAAATTGTCATTTTTTGTAAAATGAGTTTGGGAATACAGTTATGTGCGTCAGTGAATTTATGTACATCTCTATAGGATTTCTATGGACTGGTATCGCCACAGTAAAATCAAACTTGTATGCCATTCACATCCTACATCTTGAATTAAATCTGATAATAAAAATATTGAATGAAAATGTTATAATAAGGAATAGAAACTTTTTTTGAATCAAATATACTTCTATGGTGCCATCTTTTGTTGTTTAAATTTAATGCCTATACTGAACAGGCCATGTTAGTGTATCAATGTTAATACAATATAAATTACATGGTTGATGATGAAATAATTCAGACCATCAGCAGTACATACAGGCCAAAAAGTAATAATAAAATAAACAAATTCAGCAAGAGAATTGTGGAGAGTAAAAGGGCAATGCTTAGATTGAAATAAAATGGAAATTAAATACACATTCCCCTCCATCTGCCTTATTTTGGGGGTTGATGGCAATTTTTTTTTCTGCTTCTGTCACAAGGTTTGCTTCAGCATGTCTAAGCAAATACAATCCTGCCCCTCTATATATTTTAAAGTTGGATACGAATACTTATTTGATGTGTATCAATAAACTGAAGGTCAGCGATGCAAAGATAAAGGTATGAAACATATCGATTTATTTCATGTAATATTCTGTTTTTAGATATATGGCCCTGAACACTTTTAACTCATGTTTGGTTATGTTTAATTCAGTACGTTCATTTATGTACAACGTATGATCTGCAGAGGTGAATTTACTTAATTGAGTTTAATTTTATAATAGAACATAAAGACAGTGTAAAGACATTAAATGGCATGATAATAAACAACACTGGGCTCAAAACAAAATCAGTCGCTCAGAAAAAAAGAAGCTGTTCTTCAAAGGCTTTTCAGGAAAAGATGAAAATGTGTTGTTCATTATTCATTTGCAGTCCATGAAAAGGCCAAAGAATTCATTTTATATTCTGTGGCTGTGATAAACCGTATTAATGGATAAGCTGTCGAGATACCATACTGTTTCTTAAGTTATTGCTGAAATATTCTTTCACATATTCTGTCAAACACAGGATTATATGACACAATAAGGTAGACTTTGGTTAAAGTTTCCCATGATGGATAAGCTTTGTAGAATATGGTACCAGACCCCATACATGGATGTAATTAAACAAGGGCAAGTGATAGCAATAATGTATCATCCACTAGAGCTGAGGTCCTGGCTTCCTACGAACCACTGTTACCAGAGACAAATGACTTGCAGCAGTCGCCAGCGTCGCTTTTAACTTTGCATGGTGCAGACACAGAGAAGTAGTGTCTCCCTAACAGTGGTGGCCCAGCCAAGACAAATGGACAGTCATAATCCCCCCACTGGTGGAGAATGTGCTTTATTAGAATACGATACAGTGGATGTGAAATATTTTTCTTGCAGCGCGATTCAGTTTCCAGCTCGTTCCTCACCACACACACAAGTCATACTTGACAGTTTCCACTTTTTTTGGAGCAGCTTAGCCATCTTGGAGCTTCTGCCTTCAAAGTTAGATAAGTTGTCTGTCAAGGAGGAGAGTCTGAAATGTATTATTACTGCCTGTTTGGTCCCGTACTAGAGAAACTGAAGTGTGTAGATATAAATAGGGCACAACATTCTGTGTAATTTAGTTGGACAAAATGTATAGTAGGTTTAACTAAGGAGAAATGTGCATTCCTAAGTGTCCTAAATTTAGAGACTCATTCTGGTATCTATTGGCAAACACTGTTTATCTATTCAGTTACAGGATGCTCTGTTTGGGCCACGCATGCAGGAACTGCTGACACGGAAGGATTTAGCTATTATTGCATATCATTACATGAATAAAATATGTGTATGATTACATGCAAAAGTTTGTTCAACGATTCTCCAATTTAGGTTTGTTGGGTTAGCGGGGGGAAGGCGGAGAGGGGCAGGTTTTGTCAATATCTTGCGAAGTAATAGGTCTATGACCTGTGTTAATAATGAATAGAGAAATTACAAAAAGTAGTTTGGTAATTTTTCAATAGAGAAAGGTGTTGCATAGATCGAAACTTTTCTTCAAGTAGTCTTTACCTAGGCTTGCATACATTTTCTATACACTTGTAGTTCAAGAAATTTCAAAGAAAAAGGAATTCATACTTGATATACCAACACATGAGAACCACAAGGACTCCCATTCACCTACTCATTGTGTTTCCCTCCTACTCTGCTCCTAATATATAGAGGTTGTAGAGCCTACAACCTCTATATTGTCTTTCATGTTACCCCGACTCTTGGGGCTCTAAAACACGTTTTCTTTTATCTCATGCACTTTGGTCATTTCCTTGAACACAGTAAAGACCTGCGGTGCTAAGAAAATCATTTATGGCTTCTCATGTCCCGTCCAATCCTCCAGGGGTCCTGCAGTGTCAGGGGAATGTAGATGAGCCCACCTCAGACCTCTTTTTGCCATTTTTTGATAAACCTGCAGATGGTTTCTTGCACACCGAGACCCCCGACGGGACCTTTTATCCTTATTCGAAAAATGACCATCTGAGCTCTTGATCATAAGTGTTTCAGGAGAGGGTGAGCTCTCATTCTAGTAATTCCAGTTGCCCATGAGCGACATTTTACATTAAGACACTTTTGCTTAGATTGAAAGACATTATTCATCTGCTTTTTAATATCTTAAAGTTACTGAATCTGTATTTAGTTGAAAGTTTTGTGCGAGAAATTCACACACACAAGATTTATGTTGTAATTACTTTAGCATAATTACCGGGGAAACAGTTAATCAGCATAAATTAACAAACCAAATACTTTGAAACATGTACTTGAGGAATAAACATGCTATCAATTATAATGAAAAACAAGAATTCAGGGTGCTCAAAAATTGCTTAAAAAGTCTATTCCACATTTTTCTTGAGAGAGGAAAGTTGCAAACTTACCAGCAAGTAGTTTGTTTTTAACTCTTTATGAATAGTCAGTCCAATAATAATCCTACAGATTTTTTTCTTGGTTTTACTTGAATGCCTTTTTTTGGATTGGTGTTAACTAAGCCGTTGCGTCCTACAAGCACGTTTTTAGCATTTACAGCTGCACTGCACCCCCACATGTGATACTCATTACTATTAAAGACCATGTTAAGTGCCTACAATGATGTGGTGGAAGGCTTGTTTACACTTAATGCACAAAATAGTAACTGTTATTTAACTTTTAAAAGCCAATAACGGTGTAATACATAATTCTGTAACTATATACTTTTGGTGAAGGAAGTTAAGACTTGAATGTTGCATGAACTTCATTTTCTTTTCAGTTTAATACTTTTAAATTTGAGGAATTTTTATATCCAATATTCAAGTCACTGATATTTGGGTTCCAGTTTCTTCATATTTTGACCAAACACTGTGCACCAAGCCTGCAAAGATTCCAGCATTTTAAGAGTCATATTCTTGTCAGGTTTGACAGCCTGTGAAACATGACTTACACTATCATGAGGCATTAAAACTCTCTCTTACTATACCCACTTATTCCTATCTTAGGGTCATGCGAGGCTGAAGCACATCCCAAAAGGCAGGGAAACACCTGCCAGTCTATAACAGGGCTAACACACAGACAGACAGATTCACATTCACACCCACAGGCAATTTAGAGTCTCCAGTCAGCCTGAGCTGCATGTCTCTGGACTGTGGGAGGAAACTCGAGCCCCCGGAGGAAATACACACAAAACACAGGGACAAACACGTGAACCTTTTTACTATAAAGTGACAGTGTCACTGAGCCACCGTGCCTCCCTTTGCTGAAATCCATACTAATGAAATTATTTTATAGCAGCAGCTCCATAAGACATATTGACGCTCCACACCTTTTCAGTGGAGATGAAAATTATGGGAGACATTAATACTCAAAATCAGTAATTTTGAAGCAACAGTTAGGTTGAGACAAGACGTAAAATATCTTTTCACAGCCCTCATTAGTGTCAATGTTTTGTTAGCATTGTAAAAAAAAAATTCCCTCAAGGAAGTCTAAAATGTGCATAAAATAGCTTTTTATAACATTCATACCCAACTACTTAAGTTTTTTCTACTATTTGAACATTTTAAAAAAATGCGACCAATGTTTTTGAGTTGTCATTTATTCAAATGAATTATTCTTAGCTTTACTGCTAACATTTTTCATTTGTTTGACTGTTTACTTTGGATTTTGTTTACTCAAAATGAAAAATCATGCTGATTTTAATTTCACAAGGTGTATTGCTGTGACTCATATGATAGGAAGATTTACATTTTCTTAAATGATTTATTATTATGAAATATTTTCTATTTTGTCGAATGCCTGATGCTATAATCCAGTACATCACAATAGGATTACCACTGAATTGATCTTAAAGTAGGTCTTTGCATCCTTTCTTTGCGGATTATAGAATGATCTTGTGAAAGGGATTTAGGAAAATATTTGTAGATTATGAGTAAATCCGAAAATGTTGGTGTTTGGAGTTAGTAATAACTTTCGTATTTTGGATAGAGCATAGCTGATAAATCCAACCATTTAACATGTTACAGTGATCATCAGCCTTGTTCTCTCGTCCAAACAGTGTGAACTGAGTCATGACTCCCCTAATATATGTTATCAAAGATTAGTTGATTGAAACAAAAATTTGTATAGTAGATTATTCCCTTCTTGAGGTAAAAAGGTTTAAAGTAAATAAATGCTGATCAAACATGACAACCAAGCACAGAATATCAACTTTAATTTCTGTACCTACTTGGTAATTCACTATTTTAGAATATTATATATAGAACTTACTTGTGGCTGAGCTTGTGATTGGATTTAATTTGGCATAGATTTCCTCTCTGAGTCAGGTACTATAGCAAGGATCAGCCCTCCTTAAGATTACAGTTAGCAAACTTTGTGTGTGGCAGGGGTTAGTGCTTATGTGCTCAGACAAGGTACTGTTTGTAGTGCCTCCTAAAGGAGGCTGAGCACTGTGGATTACAAGCAAGGCTAGAACTTCCACCCCAGACAACATGACTCATAAGCTCTAAAGAGCTGCCGCATATGTCTGCATCGTAAGTCCATTTGTGATATGACAACATGACCTTTGGATTCAGACCCATCTGTTCTGTTTCAAATGTTTACATATGAGCAAAGACATGCTTTGTATTTGCACTGACTGGACTTTTAGAAAATGTGCTCTACAAACAAACCATTTTTAATAAATCTTGTCCTCAGTGTGGCTAGTACAAGCAATGAAGTCAAGAACACTCACTGTAAGAAAGCTGCATTGCACTTTTGCCTGATATGTTCATTTTTCCTACATTGTTGCACTATAACATTTCACTATGCTATGCCTTCTTGGCATGGATAAATCACCTTCACCTATAGTCTCAGAATAATGCTGAGTTTGAAAGTACGGCCATGTATGCAGTGAGAAAATCTTTGTGATCCTAATTCTATATGTTCTTTTAAAGGACAGCTTTGTATATTTTAAACCTTCACTGATCACTTATATTGGCCACTTTTAAAGACAACCCTGACATATTATCATCTTATAAAGTTCACATGGTGAACGTGTTAGCAAACAGTTGCTTATTTACACATCCAGCTGCTATGAGCAAAATTAGCATTCATTTGGAGTCGTGTTTCTGGCCACCTGGTGAAGTCCAGTATTCGCTCTCCTTTTAGCTCTTTTTTGGTCTCCACCAACTCCTGAGGGAAATATCTGGCTCCTTAGCAGCTAAATGCTCCACCATGACCACCAGCTAGTCGCTAACTTTGTCTTTTTGCCGTTTAGTGCTGGACAGGTAGCATACAGTGGATTTATGAGAGCATAATTTGCTTAAAATGAACCAAAACATTAAAGTTGCGGGCTGTAAAACAAAACAAATGAACGGAAAGTGCTAAATTACTCCATATAGAACTGAGGGGAATTGCAGGGATGGTTGACAATTCACTACGAGCAAAACTTTTCACATTACACATGGCATTTGATCCATTGTTAAAGGGTTATTTCACTGCTGCAAAGATGGTCTTTTCATAAAACTGGGCTGTCTATGCAGTAGAAAGATGCAAATATTTTTGAAATTGGTGCTACATGACCAGAGAAAACAGAAAAAGAGATGTCATATTCTCTTTTGCTTTCTGCTACAACCAGAATGCACTGGAATCGTTGCCTGAAGTGTAAACTTCCCAAACTCCTACAAACAGCCGGTCAGAGCTGCTAACGTTAAGCTAACAAAATGGGGCGGTGTATGTGCTAAACTAGTCTTGAACGGGCCTCATAAAAAAACGTGTGTTGTATGTTTTCAGACTGTAATGTTGCACTGTTAGTATCAAAACATTGTCTCTATAGCACTTAACTCTATGCACAGACGTCCGTTCCACCCCGCTGGCTTTGGTTGTTTTTTCCAGTTTCTTTTCGGAATCCTGAAGTATGTCTCAAGCAATCCCCTGTCTATATGTAGCCCAAAGCTTTGGTGTAACGTGCTGCGGCACCACCGGTTGTCCCTGGCACGGGGCAGCTCTGTGCCGCTGTTCTCATTTGATGTGTTAATGTGTAACCGAAGTTCTTTATAATATAAATGCTTTAATAAATGGCAATATGCTACGACAAATTCACACTGTAAGTATTGCTTTAAAGACACAGTGTAATTAAAAAATACATTTTTCAAATCTAATCCTGTTTCCCTGTTTTAATTGCTCAATTATCTCTTGGTTTCTGTTGAATATATGCAGTATATGTATCTCTTTCCTCTTCCTGTAAAACATTTAAATATTTTTTGATGACTTTTCTTGAACTCAGGTGTGTATATGTAAATGTTTCCAATTCAATTCAGTTTTATTTATATAGCACCATATTATAACAAAGTTATCTCAGGGCACTTTTTCATATAGAGCAGGTCCAGACCGACTCTTCATGTTAACAGAGACCCAACAATTCCCACCAAGAACAAGCACTAAGCAACAGTGGCAAGGAAAACCTCCCTTTTAACAGGCAGAAACCTCGAGCAGAACCAGGCTCTGGGTGGGCGGTCATCTGCCTCGACCGTTTGGCTTTAGAGAGAGGAGAGGGAGAGAGCGAGAGAGAGGAGAGGGAGAGAGAGAGAAAGCAAGAGGAAAGAGAACATACAGTAGTACAGCACAGTACAATTCTACATACAGATATAAAGTAACAGTAGTGGTAATGGCATTAATGTTAATATTAATACAAATAATACTAATAGCAATATAATAATAGTAATACTAAGACCAATAACAATCAAATGTGATTTGAGGTGACTAGCTGAAACCGCCCATCTTACAAAACCTCACTTGACCGTTAGCTCGTGGGTTGTAGTAGTTAGCCGAGCAGAGGTCTGTGTTTGGATGTCAGTTGGCAAAAACTTTCTACATCTCCAAAAGAGGTGATGGTGCTCTAATTTATTAATTTTTTTCCTCCTCTTGATTTAACAACGTGGGTGAAGATGTGGGTGAAGGCCTGCGGTCCTCTACAGCTCCATAGTGCTCCGTATTTTCTAAGCCATGCCCACTTTCAAACCATCCTGTCAAGTTCGACTGATCAGGTTTGATCAAATACCCCTTGTATACCCTGCCCACATATTCCATTTCACTCAAAAATACTGAAGTTAAAGACGCTCTAACTGCCGTTTAACTGATGCTGTTATGCCGGCCTGCCTGAGAAGGATTTATTCATATTAATACAGGTGTTTTTAACATTAATCATAGAAATAATCTTTAAATAATCTCCATTCATTCTTTCGCCATCACATGACTCTTGTTTCACAAATAAGTTCAACACATGAAAAGGGAAAATTTTAATTAAGCTTCAATAAATTAATAAGTTACACACATTTTTTCTTCTGCTCTTTGCCAAGACATCCATGAAGCCCCTGTGTGGTTTTTCCAATAAATGGTCCAAACAATAAAAACAAGAGACATACAACTATTCAAATTAGAATTATGGTCTCTGTGGGCCAAGTGTAAAATTGCTTTCACCTCCTCTGTGTTGGCCGGCAGGCCAGGTCATTACTGTAATTCCACTGTGAAAGTATTTTGCTGCAAATCAACTTATAAACTGTGGAAATTAACAAATGACTGTAGGATGGTTGAATTACTATGAAGAATACAAAGATTGTCTAAAACGTATGATAATTAAGGTGAAGCCAACCAATATGCCTAAAAAAAATCCCTCACTCTTACTGTTACTGCCATCACTGTTTGCTGTTGTTTACCTATAATATGCATATCACATAACACAAAGAACAGTAAGCATTATTTAACTGCAGTCAGTCCAATCTTCCAGATGTGCAATGGTCTTTGTATCTCCTTTGTTCTGACATTTGACATAAAGACTACACAAATTAAAGCCTAGTATATCACTCATTAGTGCCATCAATCAAAAGTGTAAAAAGGTTTAAATATACAACACTGCTGACAGGTGGAACTAGCTGTTGACATAGCTCAGATACATTAGGCCCCTAAACAAACCATTCCTTGGGAAATCATCTGTTAATGTCATGCTTTTTGGCAAAAATGTGTCTGCGTTTTTAGTGTCAGAGGGTGCTCTGCTGTTAAATCAATTTGTGACCATCATTACTCTTAACTATGCTATAAGGGAAAGCTATGTGTTCTTGCCAGATGTATATACATTTCTCATAAACCACCCCACATTTTTTTCAATCAAATTTTTCATAGTGAGTAGAGTCTTGTAGTTAATGATCTTGCATTTACCCCCTCGTTTTCTGATTTGTTAGGATCCACTTGAGCTTGATATTGCCATAAAACCATAAAGCAGTAGTTAACTCTCTCATTCCTTCTTAGAGATGTTTTGAGTTTATGCTCTGAAATACACACAAAACTGATACAATAACTGTTAATCAGCCAGCAGTAACTGCCTTCCACTGACAAACATCTCAACAACAGGTAGACAAGCAAACAAATCTTCAAGGAGCCCATCCTGCTTTATCACTGGCTTGTCAGTTGGACCCGTCACAGTTTATGTGTAACGTTTATCTTACTGAGGAAACTGATAAGTAAATAAGTCCTAGGGGAACAAGTCCTCTGATAGTGTAAAGGAGTGGTAATGGTTTTGATTCCTCATTGGATAGTTTGTTTTTGGCCAGGAAGTGGCCCCCGTCCTGGAGAAATTTGACCTGGGCACGAGGGTCAGCAGCTTGTCACAATTATCCTCGAGGTCCTTTTACTTCCACTTTGGAGGGAAAAAAAAGAGCTGGTGTCTCCCAGAGCTCTTACTCTGCCTTTGGCCAATCAGGAGTGTCACAGGAAGGGAAGAATCCAGTTGGCAAAACCTTTATCAGCCATCAGCACCACTGCATGACACGGGAAGACAGCCAGACATTCTTCTCACAGGAGATCAGTTTCTTGGCTCAGCCTGTGTTTAAGTGGGTCCTCTGCCACTTCACTGTTGCTGATAGTAACCCATTTGGCAGCCAGACATGACTCGGCTGCCTGGAGGAGGGCTGAGGTGGAGGCAATAAGCAAATCCAGTCACTGTAAACTTCTCTGCAGTCATTCTAGGAATGTTTTGAGAGCACTTCATTTACCATATTACTCCCATGGTTTCTCTCTTTACATCTCACTGAGAGATAACATACGTCTCTCTGACCTAGACTTATGCATAGAGGGATCAGAAGGTATGGTCAGCCAGAAACCTGCACACCTGTGATACGAAGGGCTTCGGTGTGTTAGCTGAAGAACAATCTGACAGGGCGTTCTTGCTTTTGCAGGGAGCTGTCACTGCCCAGTTAGAGAAGAGTGTTTCAAAGAACAAAGTCACAGTAAAGCCTGTTAAAGTCTATTCTACCTCAAATCTAGGACCTACATTTCGAAAGCTTTCATGAAACTAAGCTACTACGAGCTACAGAATAGTAAACGCGTGATGATTTTAACACTTAAATGTGCATATTGTTAGTATCTTACGGTAAGATAAGTGTGGGTTTGTTTTTGAGACGCTGGAATCAGAAATTGTCTGATATTTGTGATAAAAATGATTTAAACAATTAATGGAATGATCAAAATAGCAGATTCATTTTCTGTAGATTAATATCAATTGATTGACTAATTGTTTAAACTCTAATTTCAAGACATATTTTGAATATGGTAAAGAATTGTTACAAGTGGTATAGAAAGAAAAAGAAAAAAAACCTTTCAAACACACATCAGTTTCTTGAAATAATAAGATTAGAGAGATCACCTCTTCCAACAAACTGACATTTTCCTGCCAAGATATTTGCCAATTTGTAGCTAATAAGCCAACAAGAGATCAATAGTCATTCACTAAAAGTTTAAGTATTTCTGCAAGCTTTCTGTTAGATGAAGTGGGTCACACATGAAGCATATCATTCACTCTCTGACGAAACCATGAGTATGCATGGCACGGCACTCAATCATTGTTAATCAATTTAAATTCCTCGACTATCCACATTGCAAATGTGAAACAAACGGTAATGGTTTCATCCTGGATAATGCATATGATGTGATATCTATTTATCTCATGCTAATTGTATGATTGTCTGAATTTTCGTTTACCCAGGTCGTGCCAGTTTGTACCATGCACCATCTGTTCAGTGCATGCTGGGAAAAGCTCAATCCAACTATCACTGTGAAGGAGTAGGCAGGTATAGGAAATGATTCAAATAGTGACTCCTCATTCACAGCTCTGTATGTGTGCGCGTGTGTGAGACTATACAAATTTACATACATCACAATGGGGCCTAGTGCCAAGTCTTTGTGCTTGTTTGTGATTTGTGTAAACTTGTTTTCACCATGGGCTTAAGCAGGAAGTGTCATGTCCAGAACCCGTTTGCTGGTTCAAAGCCTCAATCCAGCAAAGTACATCTCATGTTAATTTCCACTTATTTTCAACCATTGACCACTAATCAATACAGTTTTGCCATTTTTCATGGGAGTGGCAGCAGTTTCCTTTGAGGATACAGTTGAGGCATTCAGAAAATCAGCACTCTGTTTGTTTAACAATTTGTGGGCAGCCTCTGTTTATATGCACTCTTGTGAGTAAAGGCAGCCATTTGCTACTGTGATTGGTCTGGATCAGTTCAGACCGACTGGTCCAGGCAACAGTGAAGTTTAGAAAGCAGCCTCAAAGACAAACGTACCAGTCCAATGAAGCTCACAGCTCACAAATGGTTGGCTATGGTAAATGAGTGAAAAACAATCACTTAGGAGGGAAAATAGAAATAGCAGATTCATGGGACTTGGATTCAGGCTACCTCTACCGCCCAGCTCTACCTCAGCATCTCTCCTGGCTCCACTTAGCCACCGTCCTGTTGTCCCTCTGCCACTCTGCTACAGCTTCAGTGCCATCTTATATCCTGCCCCTATCCACTTCTCTGTCAGTGAGGTAATTATAACCAGAGCGGTGGCAGAGAGTCAGTGCTGGAGGCTTAGCCTTGGACCTGCCCTCTGAATTGTGAGCTACACCACCTTCTCCATGTCCATCTTCTGGGATGGCTAGCAGAGCTTTATAAATGACCATGCCACTGGTCTTTCAGAAGCAATGGAACAAGCCAAAAGTGAGCCAAAGTGCCACTTTACAATTGTCAACGGCAGTAAAATGAATATTTCTCTCGGCACCAAGCCTAAATGTTGTAATTGGTTCGAGTAGTAAGTCATTTGTGAGATATAATTTCAGCAACTGCTAAGCTGAGGTGCTTTTTGATTTGATATATTTTGACAGTGTGTCGATTACAGTGATATTTCTCCTTTGATAATCTTTTAATGTTAGTAAAAACAAACTATAATGCATTATTGTGCAGTTTTCCCAAGAAAGACCAACCTGGGTGTTTAAAACAGCAAATGTAAAAGCCTTCATTAACTGGAGATGTGTAGGTGGAATTACTAATATGTTATGCCATTTCCCAATAGACCGTAGCTAAATTCATTGATATGAGAATGTCACAAATTATGACTGTTTGTTTGCCTTGCCACCCAGGTGATTGTGGGTGTAAATAATTTTCCATAAACTTTGTGGTGTTATGATTAATGATACCCATTCAACACTATGTTGATTTTTTTATCAGCATTTTCATGAACATTTTTGGTAGTGGAGGCAAAGTGGCAGATACTTGCAAAAACATGCACATACGGGATCCCTCCACTATTTGCAAAATATCCTTTGTCTCATTCTAAATACATTTTTATATAAAACATTTTTATAAACATTATTAATACAATAATAAACAAAAATAGCAGGGAACGTATTGCTGCAACAAGCTGCTCAGTGGCAGATATATTCAATATTGTGTGAAAATTATGCCTTGTTATGGTCGAGCAGTTGCAGGATTTAGTTACATAGTGAATTGGACAAAACCAGGCTAATCATTTTAAAGGTACAATAATATTAAAGAAAGAGTAAGTATTTTGTCACAATTTAAATACATTTGAGTAGTAAAATGAAACAGTAAGGAGGGGAATGTTTACCTATTTCAACTTTAATTGAGGACAAAATCCATTAATTCTTGTCCCCACAGAACCAAGGTGCTATAATTTTCTGCTACTCTTATGATAAGTTTAGATCCGGGGCCTCTAGATCTTAAACCAATATGTAGCTTATTAATAGAATTTATGTGTCATATACCGTCTTCTCAGGGATGGGCTGCCTAATTATCCCACATGCTGAATGATATGGGTTTGCTTTATTAATGTTCCACGGTATTGCCAGGGACAACCAATAAATACGGCACTGGGGATTCCACCAAATGAAATGGGAATATTTCAGTCTTTTAATGAAGCACTGTCAATGCACACCACATATACCCTTATTTAAATATGCACATGATCCTTCAAAGACATATTATACAAAGGATGGGTAAGTGATGGGAGCTGACTTGCCTTTTACAACCGAAGAGCTGCTTTGAGACGCCTTGGGTCCTTCCTCATAAGAAAAACAACAACATTGCATACAGATAAAATTCACAGCATCTTTTTTTATTATGATGATATTGTTCGCTAGGTGGACTTAATGAGCACCTCGGGGCCCTGGCATGACTTAACTATTTTTTTTACACAGTGTCTAATCCTGTTGGAATTAATGGGAAAAGTTTACATTACGGACATGGGCATTTACAGCAATGGTTTAGGACATCAAAGTACCAGCCTTGGGTTTCTCTCACCTTTCATTGGAACATAATGGAAAATCAAACATCATTATCAGTACATCGAGCCATAAAAGATAAATGTGTGTGTTACTGCTCACACTCTGTTTTCCTCAGTGTTTTATGTGCTCCCGTAGGAGATGTTAAGGCCTGTTGCTGATCGGCCATAAATCCCAAACTTAGTCTTTTTTTTTATCGCAAAGGGAGGTTGCTGTCTGGCTGAAGATTGACCATGGCTCAGGGCTGGATAGAGACCTATATGACAGGCCCCACTGAGGACTGAATGGACAGCAGTGTCTGATGAATGGCCTGCCTCCTTCTTAATTACAAAGCACTCACACCAAGTAAGACACCAACAAAGGCGAGTGTGCACTCGGTCCATGGTTCTCAATATACCTTTGGTGACACACTCTGACTTTTTGTCGTATTTCAACGCAGTTACTGTGTCATGACCGGTCCTGCTTAGTCAATTCAACAACTGCAAAGTTGCTATTGGAGTATGTTTCTATGTGTACCTGTATGGCCACCAAATTTACAGGATAAGGCTGGTGATATTCAAAATGTTTCTTACTGTCAATAAATCCCATAAAATGATCAAAGCCAACAATGAATTGATCCTACTAACAAGTACTGTTTGTATATCCAAAGCCTGACATGGCTTATTCTTCTGTGCTGTAGGCCTTTATTGAGTCATGCCATTGCACTGTTCCCTTGCAATAAAGATGGCCGCTGTTGTCTCTTTTGAGTCAGCTCCACATTTATTTTAGTTATTTATTAGTTTATTTTTCAGGGACTACTTTAGTAAATAACCCTTTTTTAAAAAAAAAAAAAGTATTTATTTATTTATTTTACATTTAAAAAACCCCAAAAAACTGTATTTGTTTATGTCTTCAATAGGGTTCACAGATGAGTTTGAAATACCGGCTAACACATTGTTGGTTTTGGTCTTTTCACAAGATTTGTTGAGATTAAGAAAAATAAAGAATAATAGCAGTCTTACACTTTAAAATGCTAATGTCTCGGTTTGCTTATAAATTTGAAAGAAGAATATTTCACAAATACCGTGTGCAAATTTTTTTATTTCCTCCCCAAAGTTGCAGTGTTTTTCAAGAAAAGCTTTTCTGTACTTAATGTGAAAATCATGTTATTCTGAGTCCCATCTAACACTGAATTGCAAAATGTAAATCCTAATAGTCAGATAAAAGGCTTGTGTCAGTGGAAAAAGGTGACCCTAAATACATCCTTCACTGTTTGCACATTGATGAGTAGAAGGAAGCAAGATTGTCCTTCAGAGCCCGTTATTATTTGAGCAAGCTATTGCGATGCATGGTGCACAGTGAGCCTGGAGCATGGGTTGCATTTGCTGTACACTCCACTGCAAAATGAGACTAGTCAAGCCCTAATGTAACCAGCAAAAGCTGGATAAAAATCTATACAAACTCAATTATGAATCAATTTGAGTTTGTGTCAGACAGTCTGGTGCCAACAGAGTGGATTTTTTATTAACTTATGGTCTGGGAAGAATGAAACACTTTTCATTTGTGTACTTCAGTATGTTGCTTCATGATTCAGAGGAAGGGTGTTCACACTTTGTCTTGGGGGGGGACTTATCTCTCATGGTGGACCGAGTGGTGAGGCACAGCGTTTTATGTCCTAATTGTGAAATCAAAATGGTTTATTTTCAGTTTGTTACTTCACTGCTCAAGATTGTCAAATTCTAAAGATGTGAGGAGATAGAGAACCCCTTTTGCAAAGCAGAAGGTAACTCAACAGTTGATTGAGTAATTAAAATTAAATCCCTCCCACACTGATTCATATTAACACATTGCTGTAGTACATTTGAGTTCAGATGGATTTTTACCCTGCACCCCACTGTCCTGCTCCAGCGTATCAAACTAGGTCACAGGCTTGAATATTCATGATCCTCTATGACAACTCCCCACTATTCCATGTCAAGACCTATGTTAATTCTGAGATTTGCACATTTGAGTCTACTTGAAACTCTTTAACTTTACAACCTCAGATTTTGAGTACTCTGAGAGCAAGTCTGACAACTGTAGCACCTCTGAAAAGAAAATATTGTGCCGCACAAGACTCATTTAATATCCCTAACATCCAGTGTTTGGTGCAGATTTAAGCAAGTTATTTCTTTGTTTACTGGACATATGGCTGTCATTTTGTTGGGTCACTCAGGCTACAGCTGTGATAGCTTGAGATGTTATTGATTTGAACAAGATAGCCAGGTGGCCAATGGGATTTCCAGAGTGCGCTTGTTTTGCACATAGATACATTGTGCTCCAGTTCTCATGTGTCACCGGAAAAATGACAGTTGAGACTTGAATATTCTGAAATGTAATAGTCAGTTAGACCCACAGCTCATCAACGTTACAATCCATCTGTCAATCATTGTCCATCACGTCGTTATCATCAGCCAGTTGCCTTCTCTATTGTATTGTAGTGCGTGTGCGCACATGCAGGGACAAAGCATTCACACATGCACACAAACACACACAGGTCCCATTGGTTCCATTAAAAGTTGCCCTACAGTAGTTTGTCCTTTTTTGTCCCTAACTCATACACCTGCCACTTGCCAGGAATACCTGGTCTGTCCCTTAAGGTCAATAAAGCACTAAAGAATTGCCCAACAGAAATGACAGCATTTTCTCCTGACATTTATACCCAGTGTGTGATGACCTCTCATTAGTAAGAAAGTAGGTCATATAGGATCTAGTAGTTATCAATTCTTGAGTGAGAAACGGAAGCTGTGTATACTTCATCTTGGGAAATAAAACAACCCTCTTGGTAGTCATTTACTACTTTGCTGCCAAGAGCAGCAGCATCATTAATTGGAAATAGTGTGGAATGCTTGGCATGGTCCTTTTCTAACAAGTTGACTGAGAACTGAGGCTTTCACAGCCAAACTGTGGGTGCGTTCAGCACCAAAACAGTAGGGAGGAAAGCAAATGTGATGGGAACGTGCAATGTTTGATGGAAAAAAAGGAAACATTTTAAGAGGAAAGATAGGTAGAAGAACCATAATTCTACATGCAGTAGCTAGTTGTCTTGAAATATACTGTCCTGTTCCTCTGTCTTTGCTGTTTTCATGCTTTTTTTTTCTTTCAGTCGTTCAAAATTATAACCGCCCTGTTGATGTATCTTGAAGATGATTATCCGCTGAGATTGGACTTCTGTAGCTGAACATGCCCAGGGGAGCCTCATCACCCCCGCTGTAATAGACAAGAACAAAAGGAGTAGAGAGGGAAGGAGAGGAGAGAGGTAAGAATTCCACTGAGCTACAACAAAGAACACAGTCAAATCTCCCCACCCCACCCCACCCCACCCCCACCCCTCCTCACACCGTCTACGGCAGCCGTTCAACCTGCTTGCTGTGAAGATAGCTCGATCCCCATCTCACCCTGGGAGAGACATATACTGAAGCATATTGATCATAGTCTGCTTACAGCTGTCATTAATTCAGACAACTCGGAGCTTAATGAGAAGTTTGCCTCTCAGTTCCTTTGTTACTCTGTTGCATTAGATGCCCCCCCCCAACCCCTACTTAGTGTGACATAGATGCTGCCCCTCTCCACCTCCCCCTGCCAAATCCAACATTTAAAGATTTATCTCTTAAATGAGAACCTGTGGTAAACAGGCTAATCTGTTTGGCAGCACTCACGGTCATGGCTGAATAAAACATTTGACAACGCTAAGCTCCTGAATCTTCCTATCTCTCTCTGGCAAAAGGCCTCTCGCTGCCTCCCTTCAGGGCTCCTTCATTGTTAATCCTACCGATCGCATTCTTCTAGCTTTTTGCCGTGCTGCAGGGGTGTGGCCGGACTTTTGTCTCGTCTGACAGAGAGTTCATTATGTGATTGGCGAGGGGCTAATGCAATAACGCTCCTCACGTGCCGCTACCGGGGCCAAGTCCATCCATTCATGCAGCACTCTGTTCTTCTTCCTCTCCTCTCTCCCCCTGTCTTGTGGAGGCAGCCTGCCACCTCTCCTGTGGTGACAGGTTCCCTCTGAGGTATTTAACCACTTGTCTTGCAAAACCCCTTTTAATTGAAATTACCCATTGGCTGATAAGCTTCTGGAGCCTTATCAGGGAGGAGATATAGTGGTTAGGGTCTTTCATGCTGGAAGGTTTTGCTGCGGTTTGGCCTTCTCGCTCTTTTTCTAATTGTCTTTCTCCGTCTTCAGCTCTCACCTCCGGTCTGTTTCTTTTTTTTTTTCCAAATGGACGATCTTTTATTTCTGTTCATTTCTATCTGTTGCTCACTTTGTTTCCTTCGTTTTGCTCCTCCTCCACTTTTTCCAGGTTTGAAAGTTGCCCAGTCAAGCATCCCGTCCTGTCCTTTTGGTGATACAGGTGCTGTTGTGGCGGCCTCGTAGCGTGCAGTATACTACATGATCCAGTAAGCACTTCCGTTTTTATCTGGCATGCACAGACCTATGAACCACTATGACACGTCTCCCCTGTTGTGTGCTGTCAGGAGTCACCGGTTAACAAAGCTCATGCCGCTCCAGCCACTGCCACTAGCCTTGTGTGTTTTCAAATCAAATAGCTTTGCAGCGGTCTCATCAGTCAGCACACATTCAGCTGGTTCAGACACATTACATACTAATGCAGAAGTACCATAATTAGGTCAGTAACAATCTGTTATTTAAATTCTGTCACAGTCAGAATTTGACAGTCTCCCTCCCACACACACACACACACACACACACACACACATACACTCCTAGTGAGACAGTACAATCAGCAGAATATGTCTTTTTTAAAGTGACAGGGGAAATTTAGTGATGGCATCATTTTGTATTAAACAACTCACCCTGTTTTTCTCAGTCAGCTTCTGCCTGGCTGAAACCGTCTCTATAGGATGATCTTCTTGGATTGGGTACTCTGGAGCGTGCAGACTTCTCTTGTAAAAAACACTCAAAGAAGAATGATGTTATCAAGTCAAAGACGTCTACAGTGCATTGGTTTGCCAATAGAAATGCACATTAGCTTGGTTCAGTATCCCCTCTTTCTAGTTGCAGCACAGCACACTGCACTTTTGAATGGGCTCCAACCCAGAAGGTTAAATTCAATATGAAAATGCAGTCAGTATAAGGCAAGGTAAACAACCTCATCCGTATCCTTACTTTCCCAAAGATGATATGAATATATGTGCGGTAGGACAGGCTCATGAGTACACACAGCTCAAAAGGCTGCTTGCATGTTTAACAAAACACACCGCAGCCACCTGGAAAGATAGAGTCAGAGATTGTTTTTTTTGGTTTGATATTCAAACACTTTTCTTGTGTCAGTAAATAAACTTGAGCCTCTGCCCTGCCGAATATAATTTGATGAGTACTTACTATGCTGAAACCCACATCACTCTTCAGGCATGACACAAATGAGCAATTCAGTGGTCATTTATAACGAAGAGGCTGTTTTTATCACAACTCTTGGTATGAACAAATCAATGTGACACCAGTGTTACATCTGAATAATTCATCAGCGGTTATTAGGCCCTTTCATTTACATGTACTAATTGGAACGACTGCTGCACACATGCCTGTGTGATAATAGTCATGCTTAAGCTGTCAAATGCATACAATGGCTAATAGATCTCTCATACTTTGTGCTTCATATGTATGTGCTTAACTGTTTGATTGCTGAAATGATGTGTCAAAGTAGGGGATGTTTGATTAGCAAGCAGCACATGGCTAATATGAGCCACAAATTAGGTTTTTTTTTCTTTCTCAGAATTCTTTCTGTTTCTTTCAGAACATTCAATATTGACTTAATTCAGCTTGTGTTAATTCAACCCTACAACTACAACTCTTGCAATTATTTAGTATATATTCAAATTAAAATATTTAAAATTTAACTAAAACCTGACAAAACCAATACAAGGCAAGAATTGCACAATGTAAATGTGGAGATATATATTTTAACAACCTTCTATATCCTTCTTCTGCATAAGGAGGAAATGTTATAAATAACATATTTGCCAAATTGCGAACTGTTAATACTGAACATATCAGTGAATAAAACATGATTGAATGTTTTTATGGTTATGCTAAGGCTCTCACAGCACTTGGTTATGGTTAGGCAATGATTGTGGTCTTGGTTAAATATAGAAAAATTGACTCGAAGAATGAGACATGACGTGTTTACTTTAGTAACATTTAACAAAAAACATGATATTCCCTAGCCTTAATCAAAGTGCAGTCAAAGTCTTGTGCTTTGTCGCCCCCCATCCACCCTGATCTCCTCCCCACAACTTGTGTGTGGTACATAAATATAATACTTCCTAATCTTGAAAAAAATGTTGACTGCAAACATAATCCAGGCAGCAATTATGTTTCTCCTCAAAACATAATTAGTTAGTAATATATAAACATCATTTCTAAGCGACACTGTTGAATAGTGATGTGCAACAGGGCCTCCATTAGGTACAAAACAATATAAGACTGAACATATCCAGTGGTGGAAAGTAACTAAGTACATTTACTCAAGTATTAAGTACAGTTTTAAGGTACTTGTACTTGTGCTACTTTTTATTCTATTCCACTACATTTCAGAGTTAAATATTCAACTTAACTCCACTACATTTATCTGACCGCAATACTAGTTGCTTTTCAGTTTAAGATTTTACTTTTTAAAAACATTGATAAGCTTATAAAATACAATGCATTGTTATAGATGAAATCAGTTGTTCCCAACCTTTTTGGCTTGTGTCTAGCCCTTTGTCATGTTTCAGATGTCTGAGTTGTTTCAGAGTTTTTTGTAGTTTCACCAAAGAGACATTTCCACTCTAAACTTCTAACATGGATTAACATGGATGAAAGTTTGAGGCCCAACACGGTAAATTCATCCAATATTTCACAAAAAAAAAAGCAAAGATTACAGAAAAGACCAAAAAAATGATACAAATTTGTGTTGCAGAACTTTGTTGTTTTTTTTCTTTCCTACCAAATTAGTCATCTCACGACCCCTCAGATTTATCTTGTGACCCTTTGGAGGGGACCCAGCCCCTAAGTTGGGAACCACTGAACTAAACTACCTAACTGTATATTAAGTAGTTAAAACTACCTCAGCCCCACCTCGACCAGCTAGAACAGTACTTACACACTGATGCATCAGACAAAATCTAATGATGTCAGTTATAATAGTATCAGTCAAAGGGGTGATTTTTCTCCAGAAATACTTTTGATACTTATGTACATTTTGCTGATAATAATTCTGTACTTTTACTTAAGTAAGAATTCAAATACAGGACTTTCACTTGTAATGGGGTATTTTGACTTTCTTGTATTAAGGAAAGGATCTGAATACTTCTTCTACCACTGAACATATCACACCACATCTATAAAAAGCAACTACAGTATTTTCTACCTGTGTGCATTCCAGCACACTAGAATACAGCTGTAGCAGAAGAAAGTATTTTTGAGTGTGACCAAAAAGCTAAATGAAAGCCTTGGGCATTCAAATTTGAGATTTATTCAAGCGTGTTGCAAGGAAACTAACACAACTCAGGAGTTTAGGTGGTAAAATGAGAAGATTAAAAAGGCTAGTACAGAAAGAGAAAGAGCAATGTGCTGCAGATGGAGGGGAGTGTGGAAAAGTGCCAGTGCTCCGGACGGGCGTGACCTGAGAAACAACATGTGGAGGTAGAAGGGCCCGCTGGAGCCACCTGAGCCTTGACTCTGTCTGAAACAGGAGTGCTTCGTTGACAAGCCATCACTCAGAGACTCCGACAGGGCTTTCAACAGACCCCCGTCCTCCCTGGCCTTTCTCCCCACACCAGCCCCCAGACACACGCTCGAACCCTACACCACAGTGTATGTCAGCACTGTCATTAGGGTAATTGCTGATTACATACGCAATTGTCTCACCCAAGTCTGCCAGACGTGCATCAATCCATAACTAGCTTTTCTTACATTGCAATGACAGGTCTGAAAGAAGATTGTTCACAATGTTGACTTCTTATTTCTCTAACAAATAACAGTCCTTTGGTGAAAACGGAGGAATTTCTCTTTTTGTGGACAGAATTTGTTTTACTTTGACCAGTTTTAGTGTAATATTCACACCCTTCCCTCTCTTGCAGACCGAAGAGTCGTGTGAGATATGACTGGCCAGATGTCATAGGCACAAGATGAAAACTCACAGCAAATGCTTTCGTTTTGAGGCCTGCTGATGGATAAGTGGACAATGTGTCACGCACAGGTAGCTGTGAAAAATTGCCCTTGTTATGCCTGTAGACAGTCAGGGTATCTGTGGAATTCAAAGCGGTAAAAGTCCTTGCAGGCTTTTTTGACAGTCTGTCCTTCTTAGTGGTAACAATAATATATATATTAGGGTTGTTGTTTTTTTGTCGTTTTACATAGTCTGTCATAGTCTACAGTCTCTCTATTTGAACTGTCAGAGATTAGTCAACTGTCCAATCATAAACCAGTCTGGTTTGTACACCCCTAATATCTAGTCAAATTGGTCAAATTTAATTATATCTTAACTTTCTTCCTGAATCCATTTTAAAATCTTTAAACCAGAGCTTTGGCAGGTTTAGTGTTGAATGTTTGGGATTAAAATCATGACCAAAGAGCCCCTGTTCAATCAAACTACAGTGTCTGAGTCAATTTACATGTACATTTTAGGCTGACACTTACAGAGGGGCTTACAGTGAAGAAGTGTGCCTCACTGATGGAAACTTTGAAAAAACAAAGTCTTGTTTTTGGGATTGTACATGGGACCTTTCTGTTACAGGACAGCCCCTTTTGATGGAGTCCTCTCATGATGGACAACAGTTGTGCCTGTGGAAATAAAGCAGCAGCTTCCTACACTCTTCGTCCAAAACACTGGTTTGATCAGCTTTTTTTTTAGGCTGGCGCAGTCACACTGATGAATATTTCAATTTGTATTTGGGGACTAAAATCAGCGCTCCTTGTTAAAAATGCATGATTTTATAACAGCGCCATGATAACAATATTAACCCATTCAAACAAAGGCTCACCTATGCAATTACACCAATCGGGAGGGCATGCTGATCTGGTCTTCTGTATTCAAGTCTCCCATTTCCTTATCATGTTGATTTCAGGTGATCACTCTGAGTCGCCTTCAAATGTGTTATTTACGACTATTTGTGAACATCACTTGAGTAGAAAATTGCTCCTGCCTCATACCTTTGTGCTCGCCTGGGTGGTAAGGGTAAAAACTGGTGGAGGTGGTGAGGGCAGAGGGATCGAGATGGCGGTTGAGGTGAGCGGTCCTCCATCAGTACCAGGTGATGAGTTTATGCGTCCTCACTCCCCACAGGCCCTGAGGCCATGACCTCCCATCCATCCCCTTACGCTCTCATTCATTTCACTTTCATAAGGACCAGTAATGACTTCCCTCCAATGAAAGGGAGAGAGAGAGAGAGAGAGAGAGAGAGAGGAGGCTGAGACACTTGTTGGGGAGAAGTGGAATCTTCTTCCTGCAGTGGCAATTGGTTGTGCTCTTTGAAAATGCTGCAAGGGGATATATACCCATTACTGAGGTCACGCAGGACAGGAACAACAATCATTTTCACCTTCTCATGTACGCACACTGCTTTATGCAGCTGGCACTGAAATAGATTGACACATGCCTAAATGTACACATGCATGCACATAGACTGATAGCACTTTCACACAGTGGCTGTTGGACCAATGGCTCTGTGCATTGTAATATGCTTGGGAGCCTGTACACGGATTAGCAGCTCATTTCAGTGGTTGCACAGTTGGCCTTCACAGTCTCCCAGAGGAGGGAGACAGCTGTGTAGGGGTGCTGTTTAGAGAGTGGTTAGCAGTGTGTGTGTGTGTATGTTGAAGGGGAGGGGGGCATGGCGTATGCTTATCTGACACCAAGGGGCAAATTTGAGATGGTCCAATACCAGCTTAACCAATACACACCACTGCACTTAACTGAAACGGGACGAAGCAGCTGACTCCCGCCTCTCAGGAGACGTCTTATCATATTGCTCCTCACTTTAAACAAACTACAAGTTTGTGAGGATTTAGAAAGGCTTCAGCACAGACATGTGGTGAAGCATGAACACATGTGTGAGAGAGGATTTGTGATGATAAAAAAAAAAAAGTTAATTTTAAAGTAGGTTCCAGCTAATGTGAAAAGATAAACACAAACATTGGTTTCTTTTTTCAACAAAGTACTCAAGGCGCACAAGGCCCAGACTTTGTTGTGATAATTACATGTGAAACCACTAACTTTAATTACATTTGGCCCAGACAAACCTCTCTGGTGACTTCTGGTGATGGGATCCAGGTGGACCTTATTATGAAAATGTGAAAGGTCTTGAGTGACGAAGGGTCATGTGAAGATGTGCA
Source organism: Maccullochella peelii (assembly GCA_002120245.1). NCBI lineage: Eukaryota > Metazoa > Chordata > Actinopteri > Centrarchiformes > Percichthyidae > Maccullochella > Maccullochella peelii. The sequence continues at coordinate 479,948 of LKNJ01000002.1, forward strand.
GTCATGATCTCATACAAACCTGGAAAGAAACAGGAGGTATCTGCAGACACCTAAACACAAATAAATATTTAAGTGGAAGTTAGCTCCTCTGTCAACTGGAGGCTGGGTTTCTTGACTTATGGCTTCTGAAGTGACAAGGTGTGAATTCTTAGATTTGATGATCTGGGATTGAGCCTCTTTGGCTCTTCCTGCACCCACTCTCTCTCTGTTTATGTAGCTTTTTTTTGCAATATTTCCATGTCTCCCTGTTCCATGGCTGTTTTTAAAGCCATTCATTGGAGAAATACTGCTGCAAAAAACTTTCCTGATGAGGATTAAAGACAAGTTTACACTTTAGCATGTATGGCCGAGGTTGTCATTGTTGCCAATAGTATAAATGCTGGATCGTAGCGACTTTGTTGTTACAGGTTAAGGTTTCATGCCTGCTGGTGGGCCGGCTTCCTCAATCCTAAAACGTCAACTGTCAGCTCCAAAGCAAATACCGCCAACTCCAGGACGGAAAGGGAAAAGGAAACAGAGAACAAATCCAGAGTTCAGCGATCCAAGAAAACCTCTAGCAGAGTAATACACTATGACATGAGTCAGGGACTCACTCCACTGGTTATTTCCCAGGCGCTCTGAGAGTTATACAAAAGTGAACAAAAAATTTAAAGATCCTCACCAACTGATGTCACCTTCTGTAATTTTGCAGACAAAGAAACCTTTTACTGTGTTGTAGCCATTCTTTTATGTCGGGCAGCATGACCTGTTGTGGCATTTACATGAGAAATGGGACTGGTGGTGAGCCTGGGCTCCATCTCACAGTTAGTTGTCTCTCTAATCCAACCTAGTGCAATGATGTTGGCATTGCAGTACCAAGGTTGCAGCAGCAGGGGACTGCTTTGTGAAGAGAGGAAGGGCGTTATAATTTTGAGACCCCCAAACCATGGAGAGGTCACTGGCTTTGCTTTTCTGGCTTCCTCTTGCTGTGTCGACATGAGGCGTGGGATCGAGTGGGATTGTGAATTCAAAGGCAAGGTTAGCTTTAAATCACTTGAGATATCAGATGGGAAATAGGACTAACAAATAAAAATGTGTTATAAGAAATATGTTCTCCACTGATTGTGTACTTTGTGGTGCAAGAAAGAAATTGTCAACAAACATTTCCACCTATTGGACAAGTGGAAGCCTATGCAAATAAGACCTTCCTGTTTCTAATGCCTCTCAAATTTGGACACAAATAAATATTTACTAAGTCCTCAGAGACAAAGTTAAGATACAATTGCCTGCTGCCAGACCTCCACCCATTGTAGTGCTCCCCCACTCTATAGCACATCTTCTGCGGAGGTTTTAATGTTTGGGTGCTGGAGAGGTTTGAGAAGAGTCCTAGCCTCATTGTTCAGAACACAACAGCTGTGACTTAATGAGTCCATTCCAAAGTGCTCACCCTTTGCCCAAGTCTGAGCTGCTTCCACTGCTGCCTCCTCATTGACCACATGACCATTGTCACCAAGGTATTCACTGGGTCTTAATGGTAAGACACACAAGAATGCAGCGATGGCTGAGCCTTTGCCACCTCGGAGCGATGGTGGGAAAGCTCCTGAACTCAATTCCAACGGCTTATGTTTACCATGACAAACCAGTGACCTATGGGTTCACTCTAATTTGAGAACCTCCAACACACACACACACACACACACACACACACACACACACACAGACATACTCACCCATCTCTCTCTCTCTACAGCTCCATTTAATCTGCCTCGCTGTGTTTCTGTCTCTGTATCCTAACGAGGACATTTATAAAAAAAATCAGACACAAACACTGGTTTAAATCTGTGTTTCTTACTTTCATTTTTAGAGCTAATAGTGTGAAATGGAAAATTCAACATTCTCCTTCAACATGGACAAAATAACAAGGATGAAATTCTTGGCTCTTTATCTGTCAACACCATAATATCATTACCCGAAAAATGCACTAGTTTCTAACTGAAACTGGGTCCTCTGTGATCTTCGTGGCTGCAGTCTGTGTAAAGCTGAACAGGAGCAAGACATGTGATGTAGTATAAACCTGCCGCCTGGCAAGGGAAGTTAGGATGTTGCCATAGCAATTGAGATGAAATGCACAAGTGTTTTAATTAAATCCAGCCTCTTTTGTAGATTTGACAGCGAGTAGAGTGGTGACAATAGGCAGCCATAATAATAAAAGTCCATCATTAGACAGTTCTTGTGGAACCATGCAAGTAAATTTATTTTACTTCCATGCTGAGGCGATTTGACTGGGACTGCTGGAAACAAGCTTTTTACGAATGAATTATTCACACAGATGTGGTGATCTTGGCTCATAACAGAGCTGAAAAACAGAGGCTTACACGACCATAAACCCTTCTTACTGTCTTTTATTCCACGTTCTCTACAGCTAAGTTATACTTATGTTACGAGGCTAATCGCGATGAGTGTTTGGTACTCGTTTATGCTTGAGGAGGGAAAGAGCGCCTGTCAGTCCGCCGCATATGCATACAAAGTGGTGCACTTCTTTATTAAGCACGATACAAACAAGAATGTATTAAGAGCCGGGAGCAAAGATGATGCTGAAGAGCCTGGAGTTACACACCCTTAACCCCAGGAATAACACAGCATGGAGCTGTCATTTGAGTCAGGTATCATTATCGCGGCAGGTCTGAGTTCTTAGTGAAGGCTGACAGCTTTATGATTTGACTGACTTGTGCTGTGAAGTAATTAAAAAGGAAATATGAAAAGTAGACACCTGAAATTATCTGCGGTTGCAAACGTGTGTAAATGCATGCAACCTGTTTACAGTAAATCCATGTGTTTCTAATCATACTGCATGTACAGTAAAAGATGCATGTCATGACATATTTGTAGATTAATGTAAATCAGTTACATGAATCTCTTCTGTTACACCCACCTAACAGCATGCTTAAATGACATTCAAAATTACCCCTTTAAAGACATTTTAATTTATCTCACCCCTTTTCTATCACGCCATCATCATGTTGTGAATTAAATTCCAGTCATTTGTCCTCCAAACATCCTCTGAATCATCTGGGGATCAAAAGTCAGTGTGTTTGACCCTGGACATGAACCTCAGGGAGAAAAAAGCTTGTTGAAAACCAGATGGGCCAAATTCATGATAACCTTTCCCCCTGGAGGTTGTGCTGGAGAGTTACTTCTCTTCCCGTCTCTTCCACTCGTCTCCTGGACATGACATGCAAAGTGAATGACATGATATTAAAGCACTTCCTCATCAAGATTGAAAGGCGTACATTTTTTTTTTGCCTTCAAGCAGTCAATTATTTGACAAGTACACATAATGAACAATGCAAGACTAGTCGGAATTTAATCAAAAGGCAGAGACGGGCCCAGTGCAGATGGGAAATGATTAACACAGTTAATCAAACATCCCAGCGTTAGGTTAAACATGGCAAGCCTATCCCATCATCTGAAAAAAGGATGGGATCCATTGCACATTTCCATTTTTCCATTTCCTTTTGCCTGTGGAACATGTATTGCATTTATTATGTTGACCCCTATTTATTCTGCTTCTCTCATGAAGGTATTTATGTTAGTCCTGACATCTCTGACTAATTTCAACCTTTGGTGAGGCCTAATGCAGACAAATGTGAGGTAACTAGCTTTGAAGAAATCATCAAATGCAGTCTAATCCAAGTGGTATTTATGTAAAGGTTTGTTTGATTGTGCTTCTCAGAGAGCTGCTATTGAGAACATTTTTGAAAAAACACCCACACAGAGTTTATAACACAAGCTCTCCAGGGAAAATCCAATGCATCAAGCAGGTCAAAGCATAATAGGTGAGAAACTGAACAGACACTGAGACATTTATCTTTGGCATAGTTTTTCTTTTGCATCAGATTGACAGAAACTCATAATAGAAAAGGGTCAACTTTGGACCAAAAACTTATGTATCTTTTCACTATTTCACACTGGCAGTGGATGACTGTACAAATTGGAGGTACTTGTACTTTACTCAAGTGTTTCCATTTCATTGCTACTGTATACATTTATTCCACTATAATTCACAGGGAAATATTGTACTTTTTACTCCACTACATCTATTTTGCCTGTTTTAGTTACTTGTTAAGCCACTTTACAGATTTTATACACATATGATGATCTTAAAAAAATATGGCATACTGCTATTGATAAAAAATACTCTTTCATATAATAGTATATAAACAGTATATAAAGTAATCCATTTGGATAACATCCAACACCTCAATCAACTACAGCAATAAATGCTGCTTACACATTAGTGGATCAATGATAATAATAATCAAACGATATAGTATAACACTTGTAAGGGCTTTTTCCTGCATTATGAGTCCTTTTACTTTTGATACTTTAAGTATATTTTGCTACTAATACTTGCATACTTTTACTCGAGGGATATTTTTAATGACCTTTACATATAATGAAGTGTTTTTCTATTGAAGTTCAACATTCAGTGAGACAGGCTTGCAGGTGTGCAGTAATGGAACTTTTGTAAATCTTCAAAATATCTCTATTTTGCAAACTCATGGAAAGTCTGGAACAATGACTATTGTTCCTTTCCCACTTTACCACGCAACAATAATTAGCCATGATTACAAAGTATCTCTTGAGAAATTGGGACAGAACAATTTAGTTCATTGTCCTCAAAAAGTGGAGTTGCCCTTCCTTTCCTTGTCTTTTTCCCCTATTGGATTCATCTGTTTTTCAGTGTGCCAGGAAGAACACATCACTAATCAAGCAAACTATTTGATTGGCTTGGAAAGATTTCATTTGGACTAATTTGGCTTAATAAACAGTTGTGTCAAATGATTTGGACGGGTGCAATTCCAGACCTATTAACGAATGCGTATTAAAGAATGTGCTCTTGGTATTGGCAATATTTACATACGACCTTGCACGTTTGCAAAAGCCTGTGCTTCCTGAGGCATGTGGCTGGAAACACACCTATAAAAAAGCAATCAGCCCTCAAGAACAAGTTGTTTAGTCATCTTTGCACGTTTCAACAAATTGAAAAACCTTCAAAGATTGTTGTTGACTTGGTAATGCGTTTAAGCATCTACAGCAATAGCCAGCATAAATTTGGCCATTTTTATGCCTTGGTGAGCAGGCTCTGTATTTAGAACAGTAATGTTTTATGGAAATAAGCTATATGTATTTAAAACTTATAATTGTGTTCCTTTATACTGGCACAAAGAAGTTACTTTTAAATTAGTAAAATTAATCGGAATGCAAAATTGAAGGGAGGAATGTCTGTCCACACTGATGAATGCTTAAGTAAGATTTTGCTTCAATTAAAATTTCAGGCAATTATTCTAAAAGATTATTGACCTCTAAAGGGACTGATGAGGTCACATGTTTTCCTCTGTCTTTGCAGTATAGTATTCATCTTCATTAGAGAGAACAATTGAAGGCGTTTTCCTCTCGTACTAGAGGGTATTAACACAGAAAGATTATCCCCTGCACACTTCACTAATAAAGTTGATTTCTATTATTGTCTGTCCAGGTAAAGGCAGATTTTGATGCATTGTCTTCTTCACACTGACCTACTCCTCCTCTTCATCAGACTTTCTTGTCCTTTCAGCAGGCATAGAAAGGTTATTTTGTTATGGTGTCAATATGAAGATCACTGTATAGTGTATTGTGTTTAGACTGGGAACAGTTCTCTGCATACATGCAAATACTGTCAAGGTTTAATGGGAGTTAATGTAGGACTCTGTTAAAAATAATTATGCTATAAAGCCCTCTTTTTGCTAAACTGAAGAACCAGACAGATTTTTCTTTCTAGTGCATCTGATTGATGCATTATTGCAACCTGCATAAAACGTTTGGAGTCTTACACTTTTCTCAGTGGGGATATTTGGGGATGTATTAACATTAAATCTGTGGGAGACAGTTGAAGAATAACTATGATGCAAAAAAAAATGTTAGCTTATTATTTCAGTTCCTTGAAAAATTTAAACGTGAAAAACACATCACAGATGTTCTCTGTTGCTGAACAACTCTGTTTTCGAATTATAATATATCAACTTGATGAATTATAAGTGTGATAACATTGTGCTTGACAGAAAACCTGCGGTGTCAAATGTGTTGTAGTCATGAATAAATGGAACTTTCTTTCAACCCAGGCATTTATACTGAGAATTCACTTGGTTTACAATGAAAATGCCACATCTTTTGTTTGAAAAATATGTCCACATTTACACAACACAGAGCACAACACGGCAAAGTGAAGCAAATTGGAACCGTTGGCCTCTGCTGAACCATATTACTGGTGACCATATATCATTTTTTTATAGGTCACAAGTGAAGCACATCTGTTTCCACTTGGCTAAGTTTCCATACAAAACATTTGAATAGAGATTCTTCGCCTATATCTGTTGCTCCCCTATGCTTGTTTAAACCAACTTGTGTCTCATACATCAAACCTCAGAAAGAGCAAAAGGCTGTTTTGTACCAGAAAGTGTATTTCTGAAAAGATTTGATTGTAGCACACAGTTTAAAGAGTGCTAAGATTCTTTAATGTTTACACTGTGACACAGTTTGTTTTAAATGATGTGTTTATGTAGTGTGGTCTTTTAACACTCAACTTATTTGACAGTTGTGCAAGCCAGAGCCCAACATGCCCACACTGGACCTTGCTTTTTTCTAATTTGATCTCAAAGCCCCTCATGTGTTTGACTTCCTTTTAATTGCTTCCTGTCTGCTGGGTCAATTATAAGTCCTGGGCCCCTTTAGGGGGGACTGACTATAGCAGCATTTTTGAACAGACGGAGTGATTAAATAACTGAAATCTGAGCAGAATGATGAGATCACTCACTGGGACTTGATTTGATAATATTTTACTCGGTGTGCCAGCTCACAGCATACACATGTTGATTTACGTTTAGACAGAAGTTGATTGCTTGGGGTGCCTTTCTTCGCTCTGTGTAATGAAAAAAAAAAACGGGAGAGGGACAAAGACAGGCTTACTCTTCTATCCATTATTGATTTTGGGTCAGGTGCAAGCGGGTTTAAATACCCCGTTGGTATTGTATTTAACACAAAATATGAGCCATGAGAAAAACGCTCAGAACATTAACCAGTAGTCAGCAGGCAAATTAAAAATACATAATAACAGGTTTTCATTAACATATGGTAATCCATTCATTTTTAATTAACCCCAGCAGCAAAGTTAAAGCAAAATAATGTCTGTGTCAAGCTGCACTCTCACCGTCTAGTTTCAGATACTTGTGAAAATAACGGCAGTTGATGATAATGCATTGTTTCGAAATGTCTGGCAACAGTTACATAAAATGTGCTATCTTAAGATATGACATAAAAAGAAAATCAAACAATCAAACAACGGCTAACATATTCATGTCAAAGTATTGGTAAAAGTCTCCATAAATAAAGCCTGTTGAATGAACGTAGTATTCAGCTGTCCTCTCTTGCCAAAATACATATGTAGACCTACCAGCAAGACTCGTAACCAAATTTCTGTAGAGAGCTTTGAATTATATATTATTTATTACATCACCAGCCACAGGTTGAAATTTGACATTCTCATACACAACTTACAGAAAAGCTTTGTAAGTATTCGAACTTACAAAATTAACATTATACACGATGAAACCTCCTACAGCCCTGTTGCTTCCCTAAGCTGTGTGTCTAGTTCAACCAGTGCAGAAACAGGGCAGCTCCTCAAGGTGCTGCAGAAGTGAGGTCAAAACTCCAAGCTGCATGGTTGCCCATGGCTACATAAATATTAACCGAGTCTCCACTGTGTAGAGAGGCCTTCTTTGATTATGAGTCTACTCCGAGGGTTTGATATCCAAGGAGACCACTAAAGCCAGCTTGACAAAATTGATGAGAGAATACCGAGAGAGTCGGTGTGGTTGTGATGTGGAGGAGTTTCACTTGGTTTGGAACAGATCAAGCTGCTGGATTTCATGCAAACGAAGCAGGGAAAGAAACATCACTAGTTTGCAGTTCACATACTTGAAGCTTCACTTTGAACTTTATGCTGTAGCGGTTGGGAGAGATGTGACGAAAAGAAAATAGGAAATACAACCCCTTTCAGTGTCCTGAAGCTGATTCTTTTATCGGTACAATTTAGAAAACTGTTAGCTCAAATGATGTCTCAATTACAGGAGCTGTTAGACACACTTAGATTTTTTGGGCCACGTCAATAACACAAGTACATGACACAAACAAGACAAAATAAAGAAGGTCAAAAGCACTTAATGAACTAATGATTGAGTGATCGAGGTTCGGCACGGCTTTGTTAATTGTGCTCTGAAGCATACAACCTGGCCAAATCTTTGTCCTATCAGCGAAAGGACACTGATTTGTTGGTGTCGGCAGCAGTCCTGTGACTGGTCATGTGCGCCTGAAATGTCAATCATGTGCAAATATTTTGGGAAGGAACCAATAAGCATTGTTAGGTTAATAGCTGAAGGTTAAGAGGCAGGCTTGGAGCCACATGGGAAATGGGGAGACATGTTTGCTCTCACCATGGATGACTGAGGTCTGTCTAAAGCATCTGCCATTATTTTCAACTGAAAAACACTGCAGTTACATCTTTACTATCCTGCAAACATACACTTAGTTTTTCAGTTTTGTTGGAGTGTATACCTACTTGAAATTTTAAAATGCGGTCATCATTTTGGTCCTTGTTTTTCACCAATGTTTTTTGTGCTGCGTGGAAGAGCCAGCGTTTAGCGTGCACCATTTGGTGAGTGATTACGTGCAATATTGTGCCGCCTTTGCAAGATATGATTATATCACAGTTTATTATAAACACTTGCACATAAACAATTTATGTGCAACCGCTGTGAGTCGTCAAAGAAATGACTGCATGAGCTGGGGTCACACACACAAGGTGGTCTATAATTAGCAAAAGAAATTGTAATTGTCGGGTGATTCAAACTGATATCGCTGTCTTCACCTGTTTGTATTTTGTCTGGTTGTACATTTTTACAGTTCTATGATTTATGTTCATTCAGAAGAACAGCAATACAAGTCTAATGCCCTCTGTTGACAATCTGAGGAAGCAGATTCAAATGAATTCATGCAAAATGGCAGTTTAAGCTATTCAATACTGCAGCCATAGAGACACCACATGTGTTTTTAGTCTCGGCTTATAAATAAACATTACTCCAGATATGGATGCCTGCCACTGGGTGACCTTTTATTACATCTGTTTTCTCTTTTTTGTCCCTTGCAAAAAAAATAAAATAAAAGGCTGTATTATTATGTAAAATTATGCTTATGAAAACACAAGTCTGCCCCTCTCCTGCGTTCACCTTCACCTGGCAAGCATGACTCAACTTCACATTTCTCCATAGTGGGTGAAAGACAGTTTTTATTGAAGCCAGGTGTGCACCCACGTCCTGCCTGATAATGTTTCTGGACAGAATTCCTCAACCAGATCATAACATGCTCCATGTCTTCACCAAATGCAGAAATAAACATGAAACCATTGTGACCTGCACGTTTTATTTATTCTTTTAGATATTCTGATTTAAAGATAGAGGCCCTGATGAAAATATGGAAAATAGCAGCTGCATTGGAAATTAGAATTTCTAACATGGAGAAATATAGAGGTTTTAATAAAAACACATATTACAACTCAGCTTCATTTCAAAAGGAATGTCCTACATAACATGCAGCTTACAGTAAGAGGTAGTGGTGGTAGTGGTGCGAGGGTCAATGCCACAGCAGCCTGACAATATTCCCTTCACTGCCGAATGGTGTCATGAATCATGTAAAAGAAAAGTGCAGGGGAAAGAAAACACACACTCACAATTGAGGAGAGATTCTCGGTTTGAAAAACTGCTTGGCTCCACACACACACACACACACACACACACACACACACACTTGGCTCTACACACCAGCAGCAGCAGCAGCAGCTTGACCACTGCTGCCCGGGCCAGTGTGTTATCCTGTGGGGCCGGTTGGAGTGAGGAGAGGAGTGGGGGGTACTCTGCTTGTGCTTCCATGTTCCTTTTGATGCTTGGTAGTATTACAGTAAAATAAGTCCTCTGTCATTGGTTGAATAGGCTGGACTGCCTACTGTGGCAGAGCGTGGGCCTCTCATGCCCAAAAGGAAGCCAGCGTTGCATCTCTAAGCAGAAAAGGGGTCCAGAAATGAGGGAGAATATATTGATAACCTCCTTCCTTTCTGTATGACGTAGTTGAATCTTCTCTTTGAAAAAAAAAAAAATAGAAAGAAAAAGCTGAGCTGATTCCTGCCGGGCATGATAATAAGTTGATGTGATTAGCCCCTTGCAGACTCCGAGTCAGCGCGGATGCGGAGTCCATGTCAGGTTTTAGTGGAGTCCTCCGCTCAGACTGCTCCTGCAGACGGCAGCCTGCTCTCCACTGCACTGGCGCTGTTTACTGGAAGCCCGCTCCGCGCTGCTTCCACCAAGTGTCTCAACACTGTGAGCGGGATCTTTTCCAGAGGCGAGCCGCTGAAACTTGCCCACTCTTCACAGTTTCATTCAGAGGAGCCAGGAGAGCAGCATCGGCGGCTAAAGTAGCGGAGAGCGGGAGTCTTCTCCCCCCCCTTTCGTCAGACACAGAAAGCCCCACACTCTTCTTGTCAGTCCCTCTCAGTCACTCAGTCTTTTTTCTTCTGGGTCCCCGAGCTCCGCTTCTCCGCTTCTCCTCTTCTTGTTTGTTGTTGCTGCTCCGGGAGTGAAGGCGCACAGGAGAGCCGAGAATAGATGAGCTGCTCAGAGGTGCATTAGGTTGTTGATGAGTCAGGACTGAGCGCAGAGCAACACCTTGCTTGCCATGGAAGTGTGTGTCCGGTGCAGGGGAATGTAGGCTCCGGGCTGAGAGGGGGACCTGCCGCCTGATAGCCAGCCTCTGTCCCAGATAAGGGGAGCATGCCTCAGACTTGCAGACTCACTCTCTTCGCTACAGAGGAGTTCCCATCAGACTGTCTTTCCACAATCTGACTTTTTCCTTTTTTACAATTCACATCCCAACTGACTTCATTTCAGCCTGTTTGGCTTCACTGCTTTTCAAGAAAGGTAAGATTTTTTTTTTTTTTTTTTGCTTTTGCAAGGTAATCTCAACACCACCTTTTAAATCAGACCCTCAGCAGTATTTTGACAAGTTGATGTGGAGTGTAGTAACTTTTCTTTTCGTTGCTCTTTCACTTCAGAACCTCGCATTTGCTTTCGGGACTCATTTGAAATAATAGCAAGACGTAACTCAAGTCTTACAGAAGATTTGAACTACTTTTTAAAAGTAAAAAAAGTTAGGTTTTAGGCCACTATGAGAAACATAATTTGGTTCGAACAGTGAATGAGTATTTAAAGCAGGACACCTCTTTTAGTAGTGATTTAAATTGTCCGAGGGGTACCGTGGTTAATTGAAAAATGGTTAATCAAAACATAACCAGATGTGGATTGATTTGTTCGGCTGTCTGAATGGAAACTATTAAAAAGTGGGGGAGCGGCGCATTTCTGTGAACCAGAACATGTAAAGCACCATTTAATTGGAATTTATGCCTCCAGAGTTGAAGTGTATAGTTTGCTGGTGGTACTGGTCACCGAGGCTTTTAAATCCACCGATGGTCTTGTTGGTTTGAATAGGGATTTATGTTGGGAGCTGTGAAGCGATGTCGGTGCGACTCTAGAGAGCATTCACAGGCTAATCCATTATAATTGGGACTAGGCTATTTGTCCAAAGAAAGAAAAAAAAATCAGTCAAGCCTCGCCTACCAATGTAGGCCTAATAATTAGTTTTGGCCAGAGAGAGCCAATGATGCAATGGGCTACAGGCGTAGGAAATGTCACGGAAATCCATCAAAGGGAGAAATAAAAATGAAAACGCACATAAAAGGGGGCGAATCTGGCTGCTTAGACTTAACTCAAACCCAGTCGGCGTAGAGTAGCAGTAAAATTAGATCCTCTTACTGCACATTTATTATTTAGGCCTACCGATTCCGAACGCGTCTTGACAACCATGTGTAAAAGAGTAGGCAGCAGAAGCGCACGGTGTGGTGCCTCTCCTGGCCCGAGAAACACACGGCGGCCAGCCGGTGATGCATGGCAGCCTGGAGCAGAGCGGCAACCTTCAGTGATCGATCAGTGGATTGGGATAAATTTAGCCCTTAGTCTTCACATGCCCTCAGCTTTTTTGTTTTTTGGTTGTGCGCCTGGTCTTATAAAAAAGAGGGAGCTACGAATTCCTGCCTGGATTAGAGTCCATGCATGTGTCTCGTTTCTGTGTTTGGTCTCTTAGCATCTCTGTAGAACACATTCATCATAGTTGTCCATTAGAGGAATATACAGTTACTGTAAAATGTGACATCTGTTGAGTATTTAGTCAAATGTGCTAAATCTAAATGATCTAATACAACAATCCAGACTGAATAGGCACAACCTATATTCTTGAGATGGTAGAAAATAAGAGAATAAAGTGTTTAGAGGATGAAATGGCTTTATCTCCCTCGCCATACATAACAAAGTGGCATTCAGTTAAACACAAAGGCAGCCTATTTGTGAATAGGCTAAGTATTGAGTTTTCAGGAATGTGTAAGAAATAAGATAATACACTCTTTTATCAGGCTCCTGGAGCTACACCTCTTATTCAAGCCTCTCTATAGGGAAAACTCATTTTCACGAGTTTGTGCATTAAAAAATGTTTGAATTAATGTAAGTGCAAATTCCAGCTGTTTGGAGGGAACATATTAGCATTTCAAAGTGGTCAGAGCCCTTGCACAATGGAAGGAGTCGTATTTTCTGCCACTGGTGTTTTGGCTGAGCCTGAAAGGCTTGAGAATGAGTGTGTGAGCTGGTAAAACTCAAAGACTTGTGTGTCTCTCCCCTTTCTTGTAAGTGGGGCTGTATGACATCTTGTGTATAACATAATCTCACTTGTACTTGTTTGTGTGTTGGTGTGAGAGAATATGTCAAAGCTTTCACACGACAGGGTAATTGTACAGTGACTCACAAAGCAGTGTAATGTTGGGGGAAAAAAAACATTTGGTTCATAGTATAAAAAAATAACGTGAAATTATACATTGCAAAGCATTACTTTTTTTGAATTCTTCCAGAGCAAAATTTTTTAAATTGTTATTCAGTTTCTCAATGCTTGTAATAACAGGTGTATCTACGCTCACTGGAAATAATACAAACTACTTGTGAGTGAGGGTTAAAGCAGGAAACCATCTTCTCATATGTCTCAGATGCTTGATATCTTTAGCTCGAGCATGCCATTATGAGCATTTTCCAGTTGAATCCAGCATGAGAGAGAGTATCTTTGTCTATAGCCTTGTTTCAGTGGAAGTGCGTCTGGTTTCAAAGAACTGCAGCTGCTCTTGATCTGCCAGAGCACCAGATTGCCCCTCTTTGCTTGTGCGTTCATTTCTTCTTGCAGATCAATACAGCCCAGCACACTTCTACATGGGTTTGGGGGAGACAAAGTGCTACATATCGCTCTATTCTCAACTCTTTATATCACACTCTCTGCAGCACATGAGACTCTTACGACTTGTGAGTGTGATTGGGAGAGTGGGTGTGAACGCATCAAAATTTGTGACATTACGGACACATATTTCCCCCCAGAACAGAAGCTGAGGTTTTGTACTATCCACTGTTTTCTGACTGGTGCATTAAACAGATCATAACGCAGCTTTCAGAGCCTATCCAGTTTTTGAAATTATAACAGCAAGCCGGGCACTTCCACTCTGGCTTTATTAAGGTAATTTGTTGTTGATTTGATTCAATATAAGCGCGCACACACTGACTAGTGGCAACATTTGCTCACTTTTTTTTGTGTCGTTCTCTCTCACAAGCCTGTTGTCTTTGTCTAAGCAGCGATTGGCGAGTCCATATGATTGATTTGAAGGTTGCATTGTGAACTGAATGGACTGTTTGTGCTAGCGATACACTACAGGGATGTCGTGCTTTTATTCACGATGAACACCACCAAATTCAAGCTTCAATCTTCTTTTTTTTCTTGAGCCTTACAGTCTTTGTTGCCAAACAGTGTGTAAGGAACAAGTACCAATTTCAAGTTGCAATCCTCACAAATGATGTGTTAGCTACTAGTAAAACCAAACAAATGATGGAGGTTGTGAATGAGTCAGAAGTAGAGGATTGCAGGGAGTTAAAGCATTTAGATTTACATCCCATTGTTTATTTGGCGTGTAAATTGTGGGTTTGTGTTTTCAGATGCAGTCTTTTCTGTTGCTAAACCACCTACATGGAGCCATACTGTGCGGATAACTGCTCGCCATTAAAGGGAAGAAACAAGGCTGTAAAAGAAAGCTATGGCAAATTTGATGTAACGTGCAGGCCTTTGGTGGGCCAGAATACCTCCCCTTTCATGACTGATTTTATTTTACGATTGGCAATCAGTAAAACGCCGTGCGCCAGCGTGTTCCCCTCCCTGCCATTTTGTGAAACATTTGTTTCCACTTGCCAAAGGCCTCTGGTGCGACGGGGGATTCGGTGCCCCTGAAATGGCAGGTGAAACTTTCTGCTTGCCTAAATAATTTCCTAGCAGAACATTACGCAGAAAGGACATAGGCGGTGGAAAGTAAGGGTCAATTCAAACTCTGGTGACAAGAAACAACATGGATATTAGTCGATGGCTCTCATATAGCGCTCTGTGCACTGGTTAAGTGGCAGCCTCTCCGAGCTTATCTGGCATCTCTTTTTTTTATTGCTTCACTCATTTTGTGCTACTCTGAAAGGTGTTTAGAAGAAAAGGAAGTGCAAAGTGCAAAACAGGGTCATAAAAACTGTCCTCTGGTCACAATTGGGTGTAACGTATTGGCCTGGTTTCTGATCGGAGCTTATGTATTTGAAAACACTACGGTGTGTTTCAGATAAGATATGCTGTGTGCTATTAGCAGTGTGTGTTTAGGTAACTCCCAAAATGAGACAAAGAAATGTCTGTCAACATTGTGTTGTGCAAGAAAACTTTAGGAGTTCATTACCATAGGGATTTTTTTTAACATATTATTTTACACATTGAAATTAGGGCCGCCATATCAGTAATAATTACTTTTTATCACTTGTATAATCATTTTTAAAATAATAAGGAAATTCTAAGCAAATTTGTAATTCTTGAAAAATTTTATAATTATTTGCATAATTACATTTTATACATGATAGTTGTTTTTCTTGCTCTCATTTAGTTTGTCACATGTATTCTTTTTGTAATTTAAAGAAGACTAACACACACACACATGCACACACACTGACCCTGTCTCGTTCTGTGCGCTTTGTGAACAGGACTTGTCCTTATCTGTGCACAGCTGTAACACTATTTGGGAAAATATTCAATTTCTGTGTGACAGAGGAGAACCTGGGAGGCAAGGCTCTAAGCAAACAGCAGTTATTGCGGCTCTGCCATAGCAGCCGAGAGCAAGGCCTGGCTGGGAGAGAGGGGGGATCTGCGGACGTCTGCCAGGGGAAGGAGTAATGTCTCGGCTGGATTATAGGAGAGCGAAGCACATCCACACTTAAAAGCCCCTTTTCCAACAAGACAGGGCTGTTATTTAGGGATGGTGTGGGTAAACACGCCAGAGCAATATATTTCCTCCATATAGGCTGCTGTTGTCCTTGACAATTGAGACTCATTGCAAGTGAGATAAGTTTTGCTCTCCTTGCCTTTTTTCTTCTTCTTTTTTTTCAAAAATAATTTCATGTTGGGATGTGGGCGTTCTTCAGTATATTCAGACTGACATTATTCCAGCGAAGTGCAAAACTGGTAAGCAGTGTTCAACAATAGAATATCATTTTACTTTTGTTCAAATGGCCGTGTTGTTTTATTTTATTTGTTTTTTTGTTCCGGTGGTGTACTTTAGATGTAGCTGTGGCTGTCTGTCAAATGATATACTTACCTATTGTGTTGAGTTACATACTATTTAGCAATTAAGTGAACTATGATACTCTGCAAAATTCAAAACAGTCTGAGAGATGGCATCAGTAGGAAGTAGCACCAACCCACTCAAACTATTTTAAAAAAAACACCAATAGTATGTCTTCTAATGGGTGAAAATGGAACTAAGAACAAGTGATTCAGTAAAAATATGTGTTTCGCTAGTTCTTCTGATGTGTGTGCATATTGATATACTGAGCGCGCTTTAATTCAGAAAACTACAGTAGATGCTCACCTAGATTAAAGTCTGTATGTTGGAATGCCAGTTTTCAATGCAACGTTGATTTTGGATGATCAGAAATGTCAAACTGTGAAAAAATATGAGCCATGCAAGTAAATGCACAATTCATTGCACAATGCATAATTCATTCTATATGCTAATTTGGTTATCTGGTTGGTTTGGAAGTCTGAGGCTTTGATAAATGATATTTTATTGTACAGTATTTAGTTGGGGAGTGTGGAAGCTTTGTTCTTGTAATGTAGTTGCCAAGTCAGATGGAGTTGAGCGTCTGGTTTGGGAGTTTCAGAGGAATATCACAGCCATGGGAAGTTGCTAAAAACTAAGCTAATCAACAAAATAATTGTCTGTTCAATTGCTACCATGCCAGAGACATCAAACACAGCCGAGGTTGAAAAAAACAATCAAATTATCTCTTAATGATTGCTCACGCTGACAGATGAGCGCTTGTGAGTTGGTTTGGTTTCTAAGAGACATATGTGAGGAAGAATGAAGTTTGTGGTTGCTCACTCATAAATCCTGTGTACATTTTTGTAATCTACATAGATATCCATCATCACCTGTAATGAAAACAATTTTATCTTATTATGTGGTTTTTGGCATTGAAACAGAGAGAAGTGTATTAATCTATTAATTTCCTGCAGTGAATCATGAATCCTGCTGCTTTTATCCTCGCAGTACCCTCCATGTGTGGTCCACAAAAAATGTTTCTGTTTCCTCTACAAACTAAAGTTTGGCCCCTATGTCTGCTCTCCTCTCTCTCTCTCTCTGTCTGTCTCTCTCCCTCCCTCCCTCCCTCCCTCCCTCCCTCCCTCTCTGTCTTTCTCTCTCTTTCTCTCTCTGCGTAGATAATGTCTCTGCAAATGATTTAACCGCCCTCGTTGAGGCTCCTTCCAGTAATTGAACAAGCAGAGACTGGGTGCTTTACAGGAAAACAATAGTCATATTATCTCAGATCTCCACCACTCTGAGATTCAACAAAACACTACCTTGGATTGGACTTTGCGGACTACTTCGAGGGTCTGAATTGAAGAAAGGAATCAGGTTTGCTTTCTCTCCACACAGAAAAAAACAAAAATAAAAAAGTCATGGCAAAATGGATGCCATTCATTTTCTGTAGGCGCGATATATTGAAAGTGTTGCATGATTGGAATGCATGTCTTGCAAGATCCACCTGGGGGTAAAGTGCAGCCTTGGGTGGTACTTGGTTGACTTAGAAAGCATGCGTGCGAGAGAGGCTTGGTAATAATTAATCAGAAATGTGTTTTGCCAAACAGTGACAATGCTTGTAGCAATAATTAGTAGAAAAATGTGTGCTAATTATATAATTATATATCATTAGAATTATAACATTATAAATAAAAATATTTACATTTATGCATAAATTACACATTATTTTTATTATTTGATTAATTTATTTGGCTTTAATAAATTGCTTGACATGCAAATATGGCTCAAACCTCCATATTTCAGTATGATTGCTTCAGGTTGGAATTCGTTTAGTTTTTTGGCAGAGCAGGGAGCGCTTTGATTGTGTTACTGTGGAGCAGAATTGACCTTGTGTGTCAGAATGAGGTTTTTCTACGCCTTGTTTCATACAGAGCACTCTTAGTCTGGAATGGCCTTAGGAGGAGTTGTTCTTGACAGAGATGCATTGTTTCAGGCAGCCAATAAACCACTGCAATGAGTGGCTACATCTGTGAACCTCATCTTGACTACAGTGTGGGGCTAGCAACAACACGGCAACTGTCACAGCTGCACCTGCTGCTGTCTCAGTACAGAGCCTCCCTCTCTGTTACCCACAGAACCGCATCACTCTTCTCTCCGTGACAAGCCAGAGGCAATGGTCTCTGCTTGGGTCAACTGGAGAGAAGCTTCTTGGGAAAACATTTGAAAACAGAGGACAAAATGTCAGTCCCGAAAAAAGATGTTAAAATAAAATGTCTGCCCTGAGGGCCAGGATTTGGTTCCGGTGGAGCTTGGGTATAAAATTCCTGTCTGTAAAACATAGTGGGGTTTAAGAGCGCTGTCTTAGTAAAACCTGACCACCACTTGAGTCTTCATTCTTCAGCGCATTTGTCCAGCTACAGTAACAGTCCGGGGTATGATATGACAGCAAGTTGTCTCTCCCTGATATTGTAAATGATGAATACAGATAAATGGAGCTGACTCTTCTGTGCACACACCGCCCTGCTTGTGTATTGAGGCCATTCAGAAGATGATCTGATCAGCTAAGAAGAGATTCACGAGCATTAAAGGCTTTTAAATCTCATATGTACTCATATTTGCTACGCTGCTGTTAAAAGTCACAGAGTTAGCATCTAGTATTGAATAGCATTACTTAACCTCCATTTTTGGCACACACTTTATTTGGTTCAGTGAATACCTGAAAGAGAAAACTAGAAGCAAGAAATATCTTTTGGATCATCATGCTGTCTCAGAAAAAGATTATTGGTGGGGAACAATGCCGAGAGGATTTTCAGCCAGGAGAAGTGATGCAACATGTCCACTTTCCTGCCAAATTGAACTTAGGAGTGTGAAAAGCAATGCAGGGACACGAGGAGAGGGGCTGACGTGAATGCAGATAGTGTGGGATTAACACAGGGGAAGATTGAGCGACAGTGGCCGGTGACGTCTCTTTACAGCTTTGCTTGTACAGCTGTGCCAGGCCTGGCATTCACTGCTGCCTGTTGGGTCCAACTCCTCCTCCACTGCCGGGGGGTTAGGTAATGAACATCTTAAATACTGCAGATAAGTTGAGCTCCTGAATGTGTGTGTGTGTGTGTGTGTGTGTGTGTGTGTATGTGTGTGGACGGAGACATCAAATTATTCATGTATTTATAATGAAAATCAGAATGCTTAATATTGACACCTCAGTGTGTCTGTCCGATTTGATCTTTTTGGCATTTGCGCAGGAAAAATACATATACAGGCTGCCCTAATAATTCATCATGCCTCCTTCTAAATGAGGTGTGAGGCGGCTCTGCTGGTGTGAATTCTGCTATAAATCACACATACCCTGACTGCTTTATCCATTAGAGCGACCTGCTTGTCTCATTCAGCCTTTCAGTCCCGAGCAAACTGGTTTTAGTAATTAAGACGAGTGTGAGAATTGCAGCTTCTACTTCACACCTGGTATGTTACAGCTGGAAGCGAGACACATAAATGTGGAGAAGAAAAAATAGAATTAGCCACAACATGACAATCCAATAGTAGTAGGCTTCATTTCATTTCTCCAAATCAGGACAGAACATACATCAATACCATATGTATCTTTTTACAGCGTAAATAAAATAGTAATCTAGATGGTAGTTATTTTTACTCTTCAACCGCTGGTCACCTGTATTTAAGTAATGGTAAGAATTTAAAATACATTAAATACTATTGCGTCACTGTCCTATGAAGACCACGTATCTCCAAAACGTCAACTTTTATTTTAAGAAAAATGTCCTTGTTTTCCGCTGCATGAAACCTGTTTTTCAGCTAAAGCAATCGATTTGTTTTGGTTTATTTAGCTGAAGAAGTAGGAGTCCATAAAGGAAAACTTGATCCTTCGGTTTATCTGAAAAAGTCAAAATCCACAGTTTTGGAAATACATGGTTTTATTTTTACTCTTAACTGGTCGTCAAACTATTTTTTATAATAATTTTAAGTGTGTAATCTGCTGCGCTGTGACTACGAAAGTGTAATTGTAATTTGTTTTAAAAAAAGTCAGGCTTCAGGTTTTATAGACTGTTTTACGTAGCTGAGTGCAACTACATAAAAACAGTCTATAAAACCTGATATTACTTTTTGAGTAACCGTTCTTATTT
The DNA here is from genome assembly GCA_002120245.1 of Maccullochella peelii. Lineage (NCBI taxonomy): Eukaryota > Metazoa > Chordata > Actinopteri > Centrarchiformes > Percichthyidae > Maccullochella > Maccullochella peelii. The sequence goes on from LKNJ01000002.1 coordinate 499,907, forward strand.
GGAGATAGATGACACTGATTGGTCGTCATCGTCTAATTAATTAAATGGCGAAAAGCCAAACTCGGCGAGCAAATATAACATTTTTAAGCATAATCTACAATATACCTCTGTTTGGTGTATATATATACTAGGAGCATTAAGCCAAATGTTTTTGTCCTTATGAATCACCCAGTGATAAAATCAAAGCAAGGTTAAATGATGACCAGACAGAAAGCTCTGAGCAAGCTGCACAAATTCTCAAGTACTGCATCTGTGCCCGGCAACACATGTTTCATTTTTAGCTTCAGCATCAGCAGCTGAACCAATGTGATGAGTGCTATTCTTTAGTAGTTGATGGAAATGGGAAAAAAGCAGTGTAAAGAGGACAGTCAAATGGGGGGGGGTCAGAAACGGGTGCATTTTTGTCATTGCAGTGGAGCCAGTGGCATTTCCATCATTCATCAGCCCGAGCTGATTACTAGTGAGTCTGGAGTGAGCTGACAGGATGCAGCTCCTGCGGCCATTACCATCAGAAATAAGTCCAGCAGGCCCGGGGATAGGCGAGGAGCTGCAACTTGAAGAGGCCCAGACCTGCCTAAAAGATGGAAAAGTTTGCCATGTTTTGCCTGATAACATCCATCTGGTGTAGAGGTGAGCTAGTAGTACATTTTATTTAGATAGTAAGCATGGCTTTAAAAGATCGGCCCATGATGAACCCCAGGGACCTTTTGCTCTGTAAACGGTGGTGCTGAAATGTAGCTACGAGAAACTGAAGCTGAGTCTAACAATCAGCGAGAGATGGTTGCAGACACCGCAACACCTACTCACTTTACTGCAAGGGCCAAAAGAGGGATCTTTTATTCTCTCACCTGAAAAGACTCGTAGGCTCCTGTGCATAATGGAAGCAGTGTAGCAAAGGGAGGGGTGTGCAGACATTACTCGGGGACAGTGCAAAAATATTCTGCAGTCACGGCCACAAGACTCTCTCAGCTGCACACTTGGTATTTAAACTTTAACAGAAGTTAAACATTTTGCGCCAAGGCAGAAATGTGTAATGAAGCTTTCATAACACGATTCATTCAACTGGAGCGTGCAGTGATAGCCCCAAACAAAAGTTCTAATTGACGCTGTAGATATTTTGGTGTTATAAAACATAGAAAGATGACAGAGATGGAAAATATTCACAGGACAGAGCTGAATATTTATTAGCTAGGCAAGAATTTCTCCTTTGAAGTTACAGTCTATCGCTGCTTTAACGCGTGGTTGTTAATCGGAACACTTTCTTTTTTGTTAAGTCACATTTTAGTAAACTTTGAGGAATGCAAGTCAGGACATTGCTTATGAAGCCGATATTTAGTTAGTTTTTCTTTTGATTTTTTAAAATCAATAAATTATTAATATATGCATCGTCAAACACATGAGACGCTCTCCATTGTGAGAAGTGTTCATCGGCTTTTCATGGATTGTCAGGCCACTGACAATGAAGTATAAAAATGTGTTTGTAATTAAGCATAATTCCAGTCTTATCACAATTAACTAGCTGGTGCTTTTCCGTGTTTTGCAATGATTGATTCTGAAAAATATTCACGCTGCTGCGGAGGGCGGTGATGGCGAAAGGTTCAACTGTATGTGCGAATTCAAGGAAGTGTTGTATATCTAAGGCAGCAGATTGCACTGTAATTTAACAAGAACATATTAATTGTGTAAATTGCAAAACTCTTTGGATATTAATAAGTGCATCTTGTTATATATATATGTCTCTTTTATGTTGTTTCCTATTCATCAAATCAAACACAATAACTGTTGATTATGTTAACAGAAAGGTGGTCATGGAAAGATAAAACTTATTCTATGATATAATCCACCAGCCATTTTAGTCAAATAAAACCTTCTATTTGACTATTCTTTCACCTACACGGCTCATTGCATTATGTTGCTCTGAATGGTGCGTAGTGTTGAGAAACCACCTCACAGAGACGCTTGTTAATGTTCAGAGGCGAATTTTTCTCCCCAGCAAGAACCCTTGTCGAAGTATTACCTTCTCTCCCAACATGGGCCTTTGTTATCACACTCACTTCATATTCATAGTGAGTTTTATTCTCCTGTCATTATTTTGTATAACTTAGAGCTGTAGCAATTACACTTCAGTGGATTACCTATGCAGAGATACAGAGATTAAAATCTCTGCTTCATACTACCTCCAACGCGGTGGTTCAAAGGTGCGACCTGTACTGCAGTCCGCTATCGTTTGGCAGAGCACGAAATTGGTCAACCTTTCAGAGTTTGTTTGGGAATTTGAATCCCTTTGGTATTCAAAACAGGAGGGCCTTATGACAGGGAGATAATTTCCTAGTGAATGTTTTATCGCAGTCGGCTTGACAGTCTCCTGTATCTGCCTGCTCTCTCTCTCCTTGTGTCTTTAGATTCCCTGACTTTGGTCCAGTTATTCAGAGGGGGAAAAAAAAAAAAATGAAACCCATGTTTGTTTCCCCCTCCTTTTGTTATCACAAAAGAGCAAACACTTTTTAAACATACACAAGGTGCAGAAGCAGTGATTGCTGTATCTGCTGTCCTACTGTGGGTGGCAGGGGACGATAACATAAGCCACAGATCCATTTACATATTTTTTTTAATCATGTCAAGCCTGAATCATGGTCAGTTGGGAGCGGGGCTTATTCTTATACCTATAACAAACATAATATTTTTTAACCATTACTGTTATTGTCATCTTTCACAGCAGCTCCACTGTATTCTATTGAATGTAAGCCAATTGTTTGCTTGATGACATCTCTCACATCCAAATTGAAGTTGAAACTTTTCTCAAATTTAAAAATCTACTCTCTCTCTCTCTCTCTCTCTCTCTCAGTCCCAAAGAGGCTGATCCATTTTACAGTGAGCAGGCAGGAGTGAGATCCTATAGCACTGTAGTTATTAAAAGAGGGGGTTGGAATGAGCCAATCTGAGCTTGTTTGCATCACAATCCCCCACACAGTGCTGATGTTATGCTAATGAACACGGTGGAGAAGGCTCAGCCCCAAAACTGTCCTCTCTCTTTCACGGCTGAAAGTGGGGAGAGGGCAAGGAGTGGTGACACCGAAACTGCACAAGGAAATCTAATGATGCAGCCTGAAAATTCAAAGCAACTTAAATTACTCTATTTTGTCACGTCGCTGTGTATAAATGTGTTTTTTTTTTCTTTTTACCATTCTTTCATTTTTCTATTCAGAATACGTTTCATGTTATTGTGCAGCCGAGCGTGTGGAGCATTCATTTCTGAGCAGCAGCTAAATGCCTTTTACACATTTTCTGTGTCTTTAGGAAAAAAACAAAAACTGCCAGTATACCTTCATCAGGATTAACAAGCACCATTACCTGTCAGGGCAGTAGTGAGTGAAGATTTAGGGCTGACAAGTGATTGCATTCAGGAAAGACTACACCCACTTCTTTTGTCTGAGCTTCCTGACGAGTCACAGTGCTATACCTTGTTTTAGGTTGACATACGCCGCTTCCCCTGTCTGACAAAGGCATTCATGCCATCTTTTAGAATGAAAATAGATACGGCAGCACTGGGATGGAAATGTGCTAGGATAAAGTAGGCTACACTAGATCCACTCCACTACTGAAATAATTTGTATAGTATTGTGTCTGCTGTAAGGGTAAGGTCCTTGAGCTGTTTTCTATTTTAGTGAGGACTGAGATTACGCTGTGTCCCTTATTTTGTCTGTGTTTGTCCTTCCTCTGAGCCACAGAAAGGTTAAAAGCCTCAATTAGACAGAGACTGAGCCAAGGTCGGCCACATTATGCACAATGCCTCTAATCTGAAAGAATTAGCACCCTTCAAAAATCTAAATATCCACCACTCTAGAAACACAAAGCTTTCCAAGCTTGTGCATTTTTAGGATTTATTGAGTCATTTTCGAAGGAGACAGAGCATCTTTTTGATGCTTTCTTAAACAAATGTGTACTGAGAGAAAAATATACCCCCATCATTGCTCAAGTGCAATGATGGGGGTGAATCCAGGTAAAAGCTATCTTTAAGCCATTTTTAAACATACCAGTCACAAGGAGGAGATGTGGCTCGACAAGCAAAGCAAACAAAGAAGAGAAGGATTTGGGATCTTTTAAACAATTGAGATGTGGATTCTGAAAAATGGGCTGTGACTCAATATCAGGATTATACATTCAGTGCAAGCCAAGAATTTACTTAATGACACATCTTTCATTCAAGGTGGATCCCCCCGTTTTCTGGTCCCTAAGATAATTGCTCAGTCGCTCTTTTGTTTCTCATCACTTAAATGAGTAAAGACATGGATAAATGGTGTATTTTTCCTACTTGCGCCACTTCCATTTTAAGTGTGTCTCTCGCAAGTCATCTTCTCCATTACCTTCGTCATGTTTTGTGTTGCTGCCCACTACCTTAAAAATTAATCATCCTGTTTAATAACGCCTCACGATCACACTGCATTATTGATGGCAAGGTCCTTAATAGAAGGACGGTGCCGGGTTTTTAACCATTCAGCTGCTCATTTTGAAGGGGGGGTGGGGGTGGGGGGAGGGTCACAAAAGCTGCTTACTGGTGCATATCCGAGTAAATACAGCGCATTAATATCATAGACTAACACCAGGCCCTGTGCATCCGAAAAGGACTTGGTCCCTTTTCTGCAAACAAACATGTTGTGTTAGGTGAGTGGCAACACAAAATATAAATAAGTTACACAAGCTGCCAAACTCAGTAACAGTTTTTCAGCAAATTTGACCCCATATGAGCAAATCTATGACTTCAACTGTTTATTTGTTCACCGTAGTTCAGTTTCAAGCATGCAAGCAACATGAATGACTCGGACACATTTTACCTGACACTCACAACAGTAGAGCGTGTTGCTTTGAATGTGCAGTTGTTCGTGTTTTTTGTCCATGCTTGACTTTGCTCAGCCGCGTTGCATTGTATTATTTTTGCATGAACGCAACAATGATTATACTCTGCTGAAATTGAGAAGATGAGTTTGGGAGAGTCTCTTGGCCAGCTGCCGAGCTCAGTTCAAATAATCCTTGATTTGTTTTGACTAATTTAGCCATGGCACACTGGATCACACAACAAATGTTTCTTTTATGGTGTCCTAATGCGCTCTCCAAGCTACAACCCTGCAAAGTATTTATGTGCGCATACTAATTGGATTGAGTTTCTGGACAGGGGAGTATACACTACATATTGCATTCACTCTGTGTATTCCAAGGTGAATCATGCCGTGTCAAGGACTTATTGGACTTGATTGGCAGGTACTATCACCGTGAGATGCCCATATAATGGCAGGTCTCCCATTCCTGACCTTCCTATTTATCTTGCTGTATTAATGTCAGCCTATTAATTCCTAAGCGGAGGAACATTTGGCAAAGACACCGTTTAACGGCCCTGGCTGAATCATTCTTATCTCAACAGACCTGAAAGGAATAGTTTTGTGCTATCAGCAAGTGGAAATGACATTTTGAAATTTCATTTGAGATAATCCACTTCACTTCCCAGTAAAACATCAAAATTACAACTAAAAATGTATGGAACCTGTATTAAAACTTTGTTACCATGGCAAATCATCTGGCTATAATCCATGTGGACAGACAGGTGTAGATATCTTTCAGCACTAATAGGATTTTTGTTGCATTGCTAAAGTGATTATAAGGGTATGGATTTAATATATATTCAGGCAGAGAGCAATGTAGCACTCAGCGCCTAGGGGTACAGTGAGACTAATAAAAAAAACACATATATTTTAAATTAGGGAGTACTCACTGATAAGTTTCTCACATTCAAAACGACACCTGAAATAGATATTTTTCTATCTAATGGTTTTTGACAATGCTTCCATTTTTGTCTCCATAAATGTATTGATGAGTTGGAGTCCGGGGTTTGACGCATGATTGCTTTATTTAGTAGCTATATGTCCTGACCAGTGGGGAGTACTCTAATCGATTAATTGAGTGGCTCATAAAAATGATCAATGGTGCAAACACTAAGAGCAATGGGCATGACAAGCACCACGCTTATGTCACACGCTCTGGCAATCTCTCTCTCGCATGCTACTGTATTTTCTGTGGAAGTGTGGCCTGCATATGAGCTAGGTAATGATTCATTTAATCCAAACATTATGATGTACAGATTCAAAAACAATTGTTTTTATGTACTCTCAGATAATGAAATGTTACATAATACCTGAAAATGATAATTTACTACACAAGACAGTGTTACTACAAGGGATGTGAAAAAATAGCCGTCCTAATCAGACATCTCTGGTCATAATAGGTTTGAACTGTCTGAGGTATTATTTTTTGCTGATAATATTCTGACAAAATGTTATATAACAGCTTTAACAGAGAACCCTTCAACCAGAAGAAAAACCCTTATGCTTTGCATTGTTTTCCCCTTCTCTCTCCTACATCTCCCCCACCCTCAGTCCCCCCCTAAAGTAGCTGAGCTGTCCTGTTGCGCAGCATGCATGTTTGACCTGGTATTTCACTGGCTGAGCTCCTGTCAGGGTCAGGGCCTATGTTTGGGGCACCAGCAGTCACACAGTGTTTGGTTGGGTGTCATTCAGCTCCTCTGGCACTGTGCTGCTCTCAATCATTCCCTCAGCAGAGGGGTCAGCGTCTGATTCCTCTCTGGCCCATATCTGACTCAGTGGCGCTCCAGACTCATCCGATCACCAGCTCAATCTCTCCCCTCTGGAGTGCGAATTTTCTGATTTACGCTTGCAAATTGTACATCTTCAGCATTGTCAAAGTAGGAACACTTCGGGAATATATTTCCTCCACAGCTGAGGCTGAGTGTTCTGTGACTGAGCCCTGTGTCCCCAGGTATTTCAGTTTTTCCTTCAAAGTGGGTAAGAGAAGCGGCGATAAGAGGAGTCTTATAGTATGTATGAATTCATGTATGAGGATGCTGTTGGGAAAACCCAATAGAAACCAAATGTTTTCTCCTCATTCAACATGTGGTGGTCTGTTGGTTTCTGATTTACATTTCAGTGAATCTCCGGCCCCATATTTCCCTTCCTTTGCATCCCTGTGATGTTCCGTGACAATTAACATCCCAACTCTTTCTTGAGGTTTGTTGAAAGCTCAGGGGCTAATTCAAGGGTCAAGCAAGACTTGCAAGCTGTCAATCTTTTATTGTAACTCGAGCCCCCCTCCCCCTCTCAGGTTCTTTATTCTGGGTCCCCCCTCCATTCTCCCAGACCTCGTTTATTGAATGGCCCAACTCTTCCTCTATTCTCCTGTGGCCCTCTAACAGCTAGAGAGGGACAACCAAGAGCTTTGTCTAAGGAGCCCGGCATTCTTTCACATCTGCCTCTTGTTTTCAGACCCCCTGCTGCATTCAAATTTCAAACTGTCCTTTTCAATCAACCCTCCTCCCCACCCTTCTAATAACCCCCTTCCTCCCAGTTACTAAGCTTTTTTTCTGAAGACGGCCAACTGAGCTCCTGCAATTCACAATTTTGTCACTCAGTTGTCGCTTATAAAGCATTCTGTTGTATTGCAAATATATCAAATACACACATGTTTAAAACCTCTGGGCCAACGCCCCTGTGGCTTCTCCATTTCTCAGAGTACTTAAACATCTGTCCTCAATGACTTAATATTTAGCCAAAACAGTGTGATGCCTGTTGACATTTTAACAATCTGTGCTTAACAATCACAGAGAATTGCCTTGATCATGTGTCTCATGCATTAGAAACAGCCGTGTGGATGACGATGCTCTTCATCATCTGTCCATCGCTCGTATAAACTCCAAACCCCAGCCCCACACCACATTGTTGCAGATGCTAAAACCTGAGATCACACCCAAGTCAAGGGCTATTTAAAAAAAACAGTCAAGGTATGATCACCAGCGGTTTCTCTTTCAAGGTGGAGAGAGAAAAGAAACCCCCAGCTGAGAGGGGAGACCTCAGCACGTTTAATGAGGAGAACGGCAGTCAAGCAGTCTCCCTCCAGTCTGTGCCTTTGGTGTCTCAGCATGTTAAACACTCACAGCATGATACAAAATATATTAAAGTATAGGACTGTTATCATCGATTTACAGAACACCCATCCCCATGTACTAGGCATCTACATTCTGAATTTTTTCTTCATGGCAGGGAGTCTCGACTGCCTTGGAGGCAAGACTGTTTAAAGGCATTTTGTCTTTGTCTTCACATTCTGACACAGGAGGTCTGCTGAGCATGCTGCCTCTTTTTTTTTACACTAAGCAATGATGACAAGGGAGCAAGAATAATCATATTGATTCAACACTGTTATCTCAGGCTGAGACTTATAAATAGTTTGTTTACATATGTAAACACAAGCACCCGCAGCCACCAAAGAGACACAAATATACTGAACTGCACTCTTAACCTGTTCCAGATGTAATTAATGTTGTGCTAAGATATATCACATTTAATCTGCAAAAGTGAGGAATTAAATACTACCTTGAGTTAATAGTTTGGGGGTTAAGGTTCTCAAGATAGATTTAAGTTTTAGGTACGGCGCTTAATCAACTACATTAATGTCAACTGTGATGATAAAATCAGTGTGTTTACGTGCACTCTAATAATTCAGTTACAACCAGAGTAAGGCAATACACCAATTATTGCAACTATCATGTAAAGACCTTGACCGGGTTTCTTGCTTGCGTCAAGGTCATAAGCCGAGTAGGCATAGCATCAGAGTTTGAAATTGCACTTGGCTCGTATATCCCATATTGTCTGTGTTGTGATTCTGCGCACGCACCGCAGAGGTCAGGGAGTGAACCAGATGCAAAGTGGGACTATATTTGATAAAAGAGTGACAACGCTAGGGATGGTGGGAAAATAAAACTCGTGTTTTCGAGTGACAGTGAAACGAATTTAGTGCTACACCAAACACCTCTAGTGATAGAGCCTGTGTGAATCTCCTCTGTAAAATTCAGTGTTTAAAAAAATGATCACCAAAGATGTCTCTCCATTTTCCTATTATATTACTATTTCCTGTTGGCTTGTATATACATTTAAATATCAAACAACTCATGTAAACTTACTGTATTATTACTGGAGAAACTGGATTAATGTGAACCACGTAAACACCTTAGTCAAACTGTTACTCTGAGTTTTAACTGTAAATTATTTTGTGCATGACAGTATAATAATTGAATGGGATTATCATCACTCGGATCTCAGCACATGTAAATGTGTGTGTGATCTAAGTATTGTCTTTCTCACTAAGTGGACACAACAGTAAGAGCTAAGACTTTGTGCGTGCGGATGAAGATCCTTAAGCCTATATGATCACTATACAGCTTTACTGTGGAGGCAATCTGCTTAAGGCCTCGTTATACTATGGACCTTGAGTGTAGGCTGATTATTTGTAACCACTTGCCTGATAAATTTAAATGGTGCCACATGCACTGATCAGCTAAAAGACAAGGGTTAGGGTTTTGTTGGAATCCAATATGTTTGGTCTCTGCGATCAACTTTCATTTGTCGAGTCTCATGACTGCATATTATTCCATTGAAACCAAATACACTGTGGCTGCGCGTACTCAGCTCCTGTTAACCTCTTTTAAATGGCTCTAAAATTAGAGGTCTCAGGTGAGGCGTAATGTCATACTAGATGAGCTGATTATGGCAGGCTTAATTATAACTTTGTTGGCTAATTTGTGCGCTCCGCATGTTTTCTTGGTGATGAATTATTACACTGTCTGAGAACTCAGACAAAATAGATCAAAAACTCTTCAGGCCGTGGATATTCTCCAGTGTGCAGGAGCCAGCCGAAGCTGATTTGTGCAGCTCTGACTGTACATGACAAACAGAATTCCTCACCGTCTTTTCAGTTGAGTTCTCTTGTTAGCTGCCAGTATGATGGATAACATTCAGTCCCTTGAATCTTAACAAACAATTGCAGGCTGTAGACACAGAAAAAATGGAATGTTGTTTTTGAATGTGGTATAAAAAAAAGAAGAAAAAAACAGTTTCTAATGGGGTCCTATGTGCCTTGTTGCCAGAGTGATGCCATATCCCATGGTGAATGTGCTAATGGTTCATGGGAGTGAGAGGACTGAACTAAGCCGAGCAGTGTAAACACATAGACAAAAGGGAGCTGTTAGTAGTGTGAAACGCATGCCTGGGCGCGCAGGTAGGCATTAGGTTTCACCCTACACAGCTCCAGCACTGTAACCATGACAGGGAGGAGGCCATTTGCTTTTGTAGCGAAAAAGAGCAAAAACAAACATTCAAACAGACTAGTACTAGAGGGACAGGTATGGATGAGGTGGGGCGAGAGGAATTCTGGTTTGGAGAGATGTAAGGGAGAGGGAGGGGGTGGGGAGGGAGAGGGGCTTGGAGAGATAAGGTGGTTTGTGGTCACTCACAACAGAGAGAAGTGACCATTTGCTTGGTAGTGTTTATTTGTTTGTTTGGCAAGGGCACGGGGGTGGAAAGAGACACAAAATATCAGTCAAACAGAAGTACTGTTACATTTGAACGTCTACTTAAGTAGAAGTGAAATTCCTGTAGTAGGAAATTCAACTTAAATAACACTGTAATCTAGCCAATTTAAAATTTCCTTGAGTAAATGCAACTGAGCTACCTACATTGTTACACACAATCCTCTCCACATTTTCATTTTCAGTTCTAAAAATAACTCCATGTTAAAATAACATCAGCATTTGACCAAACAAGACATAGTATGTATCTGCCTCTATTATGAAACAGAATTTTTCCATTGATTACTCAGACACCAACCAAGCTAATGCAAACCAATATGACTGTAGCAGGATGAAAAGCTTTTTGGCTAATGTTCACCAAGCTATTATCATGGATAATTTTAGCATTTAATGTTACTGTCAGTTAATTTTAGCATTTCCGCCATGTAGGTTGTAGACTTCTAATGCCATGTCAATTTACAGTTGCCCAGTTCCTGATGCAACTCTTTTACTTTTTATTGTTTCTCTATAGAGCTGATTTGAAATTTCAATCTGCAGTAAGCTTTTGCTACAGCTTTTGCTAATACAATGAATTTTGGAAATGGTAAGTCTCAGCACACGGTGAAGTTGCTGCTATCAATCAACATCGCTTTAACATCCCTACTGATATGAACTGTCACTTTGTGTTAAGGGAAAGTAAAAATCTTAAATCATAATTTAAAGATTTGAAAATGCTCAGAAATATAAATATGTTCTTTACAGAAAAAAGTACAGAAAATGTAATTTGACACAACACTGATCACTTGCTATAGGTCACGGGGAGATGGACTGGGTGGGCCTGTTTGATGACAGCGCTGGTCCCACCCTGTTGCCTCTCCCTGCCAGTGAAATGGTTAACATTCATCTACCATTAAGGGATTTCCCTTCTCAAGATTACTGACCTTCTGCTTATTTTTGTGGCTTATGTGGGTTTGTAGCATTTCACAGCTTAAGGTTTGTCACATTTCTGCAGTGGCATGTAAATGCAGCATCAAGTGCCTCGTGATATGAGTGTGACAGGGTGAATTCCTGTGTAAAATCACACAGGGACAGAGCTCGCACATGGAATATATTTCATCCCTAAACTGAACGTCTCTCTCGGTCTGCTCCACAGGTGAGAAGATCAATGATGAACATCTCTGAGACCAGTTGGCTTGGACTTCTTTAATCAGAACCTTTTAGTCACAACACAAACCTGCCACAAACCATCAACACCAGGCGCCATGGCATGCTCCCTGTGGAAACTACACACCTTCTGCTGGTTTCTCATCACACTCGCCCAAGTACACTCCACAGAGGGTAAGTACATATGAAATAGTCGTCTTTGTTTTCTCTAAAAATGCACTGATTTATTCTCATGTAAATATTTTTATAGCATTTTTTGAATGAGTATTGTTTCAGGCTCAGTGACAGCCAGTGTCAGAAAATATTTTTTTTGCTATTGTCTTATTTAGAAATATTGCATGAGCAGTGAAATTGTGACTCAAGCCAAAGCTGCTCCTCTGAGTGCAGGCAGTGCTTGTGTAAGTAATGCAGCTCTGAGGACAGTGGGCACAGGCGGATGGGGGATAATCTTGAGTGGTTTCATTAGTTGGTAAATTGTGATTTGTCTGAGATTTTCTGCTTGAAAGCGCCAGTTGTTCCCAGTGGCATCAGAGCTGGATCCATTTGTAAATTCCTCGCTAAAATGTTCTGTCTCATGGCAGGCACACACAGATTTCACACCTCGAAACATATAAAGCTTGAATGTGTTTTAATCATAGTGCATTTAGCTTTGATTAAATCACTCTCAGCTGTATCGTAATTACAAGATTTATGCATCCAAACCATATTTCATAAACTGTATCCTTAACATGTTAGTGTTTAATCACAAGAATAGAGGTGCATTACTGTAGATGTTTGATGACTGGATTTAGAATAAACCAAAGTTGGCATCTTTTTAGTAATATATTAGAAGAACCATTACAGATTTGGTTTGTTGGTGCCAACTGTTGAAGCTCCAGCCAACTGTTCACTATACCTGCTTTATTTTTTTTTTTTAAAACTCAATAGTGTAGGATTATTGATTCAAGTCTGGAAGGCAATGGTTTCTCAAGATGCTTAATTTACACTGTAGCAAGTCACACTGCCACAGTATATGTTACCATATGTGTTTTGACATGTATCATCTGGATTGGATTTGATCTTTCATAAAAGATGTGTGAAATTTGAGGAGTGTCTGGTCTCTATAGGCTGCAGTGGATCAAGGAAACAGAGTCACAGAAATCACTTAAAAGCGGCTGTAAATAATTATATGTATTCCATATATATGTCAGTGCTCTGACATATTGTTTTAGAAACCTCATGCAAAGATGAGAATTTGCAATTTCAAGGCCAAGGTATTTATAAGTAAACCTATTTCAGGGGCTGAAAAGATAGTCGCCACCCCAGTGAGTTTCTGTCCCCGGTAGCCTCGCCTCTGGTTTCACCCGGTGCTCCATAGAACTCAGTTGGCAGTGTTTGAAGGTGGAAAGCCAGTGAGGGATCTTGACGCTACACTACTAACCCCTAATGGTTGGTTAGGGTGCATCTGCCAAATAGGGTGAACCTTCGTACGTATTATGAGACTCTGCTAACAGGTGACTCCATGTGGTTCGGAGGTGACACACGACAGTCTAAACACTCCCAAGGCAAACAGAGTAGTAAGCAGTGACTGTAGTATGTGAGGAAATGCTTATTTCAAATCAGGGGAGAGAAGGAGTAAATGCAACAAAGGAATAAACCCATTTATTGATGACATTTACCTTTTTCTCTTGTTGGTTCCCCTCCACCCTCACCTCCTTCCCATTTCCCATCTCAGCCGCAGAGATCAGCCCAGAAACAGTTCATTACAAACAATATCCCCAAGTAAACATGCTTCATTAAACTGCGTCTACCCCTAATATCTTTTTAATGCATTTTTATAATTGAATTAAATGGGTTAGTGGAATGCTGTAAATAGTTTAAAGTTAGTTTTTATTTCCTCGTTTTTTTGCGTTTAAATGAAGAGATACACACAGCCAAGATTGAAACTGTAGCTGTGGGGGATTGTGTTCCTGTCTGACCTCCTTCTATACAATACATGTCTCATCCTCCACATTTGACTCCATCGGTTGGACTAGTACACATATCTGTGGTCTGTATTTGCTCAGCTGATGCACTGCCATTCGAAGCCTTTCATCTCCCATTTTCCTTATTTTCTTCACATCTTAACCCTTAAAAAAAATAGCTTGTATGCATCAACAACCCGAGCTTCCCAGTCTTATAATATATATATGACATATCAAAGGAACCCTGAGGCCTACAGCTTTTGAACCTAATGATATGGATGTATGGAATTAACTATGTTATACTCTGCTGTGTTTTATTATGGTCACTACAAAAAAAAAAAAAGACTATCACTGTGGAGATCTTTTTTTTCCTGTCCCTTTTGTGAACAGCTTCTTTTGAAGTGCCGTGTTGTTTACAGTCATGGTACAATTGCTAAAACTATACTAGTTATTTTGTTATAATACAGGTAGTTTTATATACTGTGATTGTCTGACAATCCTGGAACATAAATTTGAGCCAGTGCTCTTGCAGTATGCCCGTAATCCTACAAACGCCCCAGAGGGCCTTGTTGTGACACAGATATTATAATCAATATCAATATCAGTACGGATGTAATGATATGAAACTAAATATCATAAGGGATTTTGGTTATAACATAGAACAGTTTTAATGGGTCATCACATGTAAAATCTGCAATTTGGCTTCAATTTCATTAAACAGGCACCAAAATTACACATCAAGTTCAGTTTACTCATCACAAAGAGTACTACACAGCCCGTTAACACAGTTGTATCATGTCTTCTGTGGCTCTGGAGGGAGATTTCCAAATATCCCCTGATGATGCCATGAGGACTTTTCTTTTCCCGAGACTCTTTTCTTGACAATTTGTTTTGACAAAAAGTCTGCATTACAAACTGGGGGTGTGCAGTTTAAAAGACACGGGTGCTTACCAGGCAGGGAGGGGTCTAACAAAAGACGTTATTAAGTTAGGGAAGGGGTAGGAACCAGTTTTTTTGGAGCTTGATCCACACTAGGGACTAAAAGACAGGATATATTGGTGTCTGCTGCATCTATTTTAACTTTTTCTTTTATCTGTGTCTTGCAAGCTTCTCAAATTTGGTGAAATACTGAATATAAAGCACCATTAGTTAAATTCCAAAAGTAGTGTCATATTGGATTTTTTTCAGTATTTTCCAGCTTTGTAAAGGGCTCATTGTATGTCAAAGTAATTAGCTTGGTTATATTCAATACCCCAACACAACATTCATTTATTGAGTCATTTGTAACACAGATGACCATTTTAAGGAAAGATAGGTCAGGAAGTAACACACATCTCTTGTCTGTCACTTTAATCAGCATGCTTTACTCTGACCTGCTTTGGTATTATTTTGCATCAACACCAGTTTGCCCTCTGGCATTCAGAGTGATCTTCTTTGAAGCAGCAGGTTTATTTCCTTTTGTCCTACTGGTGTCCTCTGCGGATGTCACCATAGCAACCAACCAGAAATGAGGTGAAGGTGTAATTTATGAAGTAATAATGTTTTTTTGTAAAATGTAAAAACTGTGATGATTTTCCCTCACAACACATGGTTAAATCGGCTCACATGTCTTCCAAAATAATTTAGTCAAGTCTGGTGGGGTTGAAAGGATTTGTCTGTATCAGCGACAGAATAACAATTCATACCAAGCTCAGCCACACGCTCTCTTCAAAGGCTTTCCCGAAGATTGTTAGAATTACGGTGAGACAAAATTAGAGAGCAGAGCAAGGATTCTGTGTCAAGAGGTACTAAGGTGGGAGGGCAAAGTGTGCAACATGCAAGACAGAGTGCCAAGAATATATCAATGTGTCTGTGTTACATTTCTCTGGTAGTCTAGTTTTGATTCATCTCGCCTTATTGCGATCAACTTTTATGTTGAAAATAATAACTGATAAAGCTGAAAACTGAAAATCACTGTATTGACATAGTGGATGCTTTTCAGGAATTTTGATTTTATTCCTTCTTTATCTTGTGGCATTGCTGGGTTTGTAGTTTTCTATGTTAAATTATTTCAACAACAATTCTTTTATCTAGATTGCATGTTGTCATTGCCTGTGCTGTTCTGTCTGTGAGGTTAAGGGCACATAAAGAGTTTCCCATGATATTAAAGCTGCGTTTCAGTGGCAGAACTTGTGTGAACAAGTCTGACACAGAGAATTTCTGTTCCCTCCATACACCCTGAAACCACACTATTGTTTCTCCTCATAGCTTGAAATGTTTGAAGTACTTGAGATTTCTCAAGGGCAACAGGGAAGGGCACCTTTAAAAGTCCTCTTTTTGTACCATGTGAAAGGAAAAGAGAAGAGACTTAAAGCCTTCATCTAAAAGTGAATGGAGTGAAATAGACAATCAAGGTGCTGAAATGTAATTACTGGAAGTAAAAGCCCAGGGCTTAATGTGAGTCAGAATCTGCAAGAACAGGATCCAGCACATCCCAGTGCAGTGCCACCAACTATTTGCTCTGGTTAGCCTTTTCTTGTAACCATTAAAGCATGTTTATATAACTTTTCCTTTTGGCCTGCCCTCATGTGCACCTAACTACAGTATATTAGGGCAGGCTGATCGTGGTCATGGAAAGCAGTTTAGTATCTAACAGGTAAATCCAATCAGGTAAAGTATACATCCAGATATCATAAGTCTGTTCTTCAGAGGCAAAGATATCTGTGCTTACCAATGATCTGCTTTTCATTCTCTCTACTGGGGACCTCTTACGCAGCAGCTTTGTTTTTGCGTGTTATCTTAAAAAAAGAAATTACTGTCTGTCAAGTAAGCATTTGTGGAACCACGGGCAGTAGGCTTGCTCTTTTGATGTACTAATTTGTGGCAGAGTTGTGTCCATGAAAAGGAATAGTACCCCACTGCGTCACCACACTCTTGTTCCCTGACCACTTAATTTGGTATTTAAGGTACTTTGAAAAGGCGGGCCATAGCTAATTTGTTAATAGAAACCAATAATTTCTTAGGTAATTATTTTATGAAATACTTATTTGCCTAGTTTTTACAGCTTCCAGTTTATTTCATTTTGGAAACAGCACTAAAACAGTTAAGGCTAAAGGGGTGAATTTTTCCTTTGTCTCGTGTGTCTTTAGTAAACAACTTTTGTTGGTTTTGTCTTTCTACCTCCTGCTTGATGTCATCCTGGTTGTTTGCGGCAGACTGCGGAATCTGGCTTCCCGTGGAGCCAGGCAGGCGTTGGGCCTTTGCACGAAGGCCCACCATGCTGTCATGTCTCTTTCATCGCCAGCCAGGCTTGGCCAATAAGGAGATAAGGAGACAATGACTGGGAGAGCAAGCAGTGGCAAGGTGTAACCACAGCCCCTGGGTCTCCTCCCTGCCGAGCACTTCAAATCCTCATTAGGATTTTCAGCAAAGGAAGGAGGGATTTTCTGGATTAGGGCTTTGTCACTGTAGGCTCCAGGTTGGTGTTTGTCATGCAAGAGCATGGCGGAGCTCTTGACATCTTGCCACCCTCCTCCCTCCCACCCAAACACAGACCCTTCCTTCACCTGGCTACTGAGGCAGTTCAAAGATGTTCCACTAACCCAAAATGTATGAAACTCATAATTATTAACTCACTGCCCTTGCCAAAGGTTTTTAAAGCCATTCTAGTGGCCTATGTTAGGTGTCTGTGGGTTTGGTCTGCTGCATCAGCATTCTCCTTAATGGTTATTTATGCAGAAATAACCTTGGGATGCATCATTAGTTTGTTGTGTGCTGTCGCCGTCCATAACTCATGCTGAGATCTCGGCCGTGACACCAATGTGGCAGTTCAGACAGGAGACAGGATGCCTTGTTTCAACTCCAATTACTCTCCTCTATGTGTTAGTTATAGCAGGGACACTGTAAATGGTATTTTATGAGACTATTCATCCCTCAACCTCTCACTTATTTCAAGGCTCCTGAGCTGTATGTTTTTCCTGTTATAAACCATAAAGAGTTTTTCTCTTGTTTAATTTAGTCATGAGTGTTGCGGACTTCTCACACAAAACAACAGGATTGTTTTTCGACATGGTGTTCAACTTCTAACTTGTCTAGGAGTGTGGTTCAGCATGACAGAGCCTCTGACTTAGTGAAACCTACCTTTTCCCATCGTTCTCTGTGCTGATCTTTGTGGATAATGGGCATTCACACGGGTCCCACGAGGCCATCGCTGGGTGGGATCTCAGGCACCCTAGATTAGTCATCTACCCACATGTCCCTATCTGCCTTGGATTTTACCGTCATGCTTTGTCTCACTTTGTTCTTGCCCAGGTAGAAACATGCTGGCCCCTAACAAGTATATCCCAAACAATCTACAAAACATGTTCTGATAACCCATCGAGTCGCCTCTCTGAATCCCATACAGACAAAAACAAATATGACTTATCAATCTCCAGTGCAGTGGTCTATAACCAAAGACCTATTATTCATGGAACATTTATTGTTTTGTGCATTTGTTGGTTGTCTCTGATCTGACCGTGGCAGATGTGAGTAGCAGTATGTGGGCATCTTTGTATAAGCAGGCTTCAATTTGTCAGAGATATGCCTCCATTTTTAAAGTTGTTTTTACTTTTTGTTTGCTCCTGTGTTTTATATTTGTTGCTTGCTGTGGTAGAATGAAAAAGTGGGTTTAACTTGGGTTGGCTGCAGGATTTGATTTTAAAGGTTCTGGTGTATGTAGCACAAATGTAATGTAGCAGCATGTGTATTGAGAAAACACCTAAAGCTACCTGTATGATAACAGAAATGGCACAAGCTCTTTAGTTCTTTAATATTTTTATGTTGCTAGAGCCTGTGTAGTGGACATCAAGGACTGCAGACAGACCTCACGCAAGGACTGCTGATGAAGCGCTGTCTGGAAGGGGCAGATGAGGAGAATGTTTTTGATTATCCAGTGTAGATGGTATTTCAAACAGGAACCAGCATGTTCACCTCGCACCAGACAAATGAACCAGCTCAGCTGGTCAAAGGGCAAATGTAGCTTGGTTTCCTGTTTGCCACTGTAATACTGTGGTATTTTAAGGTGACTAGACTGCAGCATTCAGGTCACATGGAGTGCAGCATTGCAATATTCACTTATGTAGGCCTAAGCTTTTAACTATTATGAATGAACTGTTACTGTGCAGGCTCTGCAGTTTTCCTTCATACAGTGAATTACATGTATTTATCAATGTGAGCAGTTCAGTTCCTCTGCACCTTCTGATTTGAGCAGAAAGAGCAACTGAGGGATGAATGCATTGAAGTGGTCTTATGAGAACTGCTATTTATGCAACCATTGACTCATGCCTGTGAGTTTTCCATTCCTTACAAGCTAAAATACCTAATGTAAACAACAACAATCTGCAGGTGTTCAAGGGGAATGTAATCACGTTTCCATTGTGAGGATGCTGTTGAGGATGCTGTTCACTGAAGCACAGGAAAGTGTGGTTATGGTTTGGATGTCATGCAATGAAAACTGATTGCAGAACATGTAATGACAGATTCTCTAAAAGATAACATAATATATGCAAAGGCTTATGATTTCACAGATTTCACAGTTCACTCTCAAGAATCAGATGCAAGACATCACTGCTTGCCCTTAGTGGAATCCTCTTTGTCCTCTTGCTTTCAGTCCTGATTTAGAGCATCTATAAATCCTGAAGAGGCTCCTGTAAACGAGGGGTGGTGAAACTACGCCCATAAATATAAAGGATTTAGAACCAGGGCCTTTTGAAGGAACCCTGAGTGCCCATTTATGAAGCTAGTTAACTTACAGAGTTTCACTGGTACATTCAGTGTTTTCCCCTTTTGTTCAAAGTTCTTACAGCCTTTTCATTATAGTGAAGCTCATCCAAAACCTGCTTGACCAAAGGCAGGCTGCTAAAATATGCTGTGAGTTAGAAATAAAGTTGTTTTAGCTCCTTGCCCCATTTTTGTCGAGCATCATTATAGTGTCATGAAGTGCTGATTTACTTGCTGTCAAACATAGCACACGCCAGGTTGGGCCATTTGTGCTCTGGTAGATCACTATGACTTGACCGCGTGTGACTCAGCTTTTGACCTTTTGAGTCATAATGACCCCTGAGTGCATCCGTATGTCAAGGGCTCAAGGCCTCTGCTCTTAAGCCCCCCTCTCAAGTAAATGACAGACTGAAGAAAATAGTCATCAAAGACAGATTTCCCCTGTGGAAACATTACAAATCAATATAAAATGAAATAAGTCATTTTGAATTAACCACTCCGTATAATGGTGTCTTTTATAATACTAACTCAGCTCAGCTGGACCATTGCCTCTTGCTTAATAGTTGCTCTTGTACCCTAATTTCCATCACACACATGCCCCCCCACAAGTCCCCAAATTATTTTTAAATAGCCAACAAGTAATCATTAAGGCCGATAAGCATGAGAAACATCTGATAAATCCTTAAATGAGAACTTCAAAGTGCCCCTGCTGTGACGAGTGAGGGCTGGAAACAGATGGAGGAGTGGGAATGTTAGGAAGAAGGCTTAGTCTATGGACTCGATTCAAATGAGGTTAATCCAAATCTCAAAGTTTCTAATAAAAAATGTTGGGGGGGGCCTTATTTTGAACGTTATAACAATCAGTTCACTGAAGGGAAAAAATACATGTGAGATGGAAGGTCATCAAGATAATATTCGGCCTCTGGATTATAATGAATAGCAGCCAATAAATCCTTGATGAACTGAAACAAGAGTAAAATTCAATTTTAGCTTGGCCAGCTTTCTCTTCAAGTGTTATGAGATGGAATCCTTGAACTGCAGGAAATCTAAAGATAATAGCCCCTTGATTAAAAAAATAAGAAATTCCTTCAAATCAAAATTAAAAAACACAACTTTCTGTTGCATTTGTCAGATAAGTACTCTGTAGGTGTGCAGAATATGCGCATAACCTTGAGTGAGTCCAGTCAGGAGACAAAAGCCTAGGAGGCCAGTGTATCCGAGTGAAATAGCATTGTGTCACATAACAAACTGCCTAACCTGGAAGTCTGCAGTCTAGAATAAGAGCTGCATAAAGAATTCAGGTGGAGCAGCAGTCGTGTCATCATGGCTTGACTAGCCGGTTGGTCGGGGGAATTTAAATGCCAGGTGGGGGTCAGTTGAAGCACTAGCTGAATAATGTGGCACAAATGCATACACATGAGAACCGAGTCTAGGGAAGAGGAACCACTGCTGTGGTTTGCTTGAGGAAGTGCACTTTGGGAGCGCAAACCAAGCAGATGGACCCTTCTCATTTGTGTGTACTGCCACTGGTGACCCATTGGGAAATGCTTCCTTATTGAATGGAGGAGCATCAAACGCTTCATTGGAGCAGAGAAGGAAGTCTGGGCTACCCAATGTATCTGAGTCCATTTTTTTCATAATTTGTAATGGAAACTGTGGAAATGACATACGAAGAACACATAGCAAATCAAGTCTGAAAGGTCTTTTTCCAAAAAATAAGACTCACATCCTTATCACGTTTAAGCTCTGGATCATTTGATAATGTCACTGATAAGGCTAAGTAGCGTAATGAGGTCCAAAGCCATCGCTAAAAGGCACCATGACTCTTAGCAGGGACTGCCCTATATCAATTCTCTGCGGGAATGACTCATAGTATCAGTCCACTACTAATCAAACAAAACACGTTTAAAGTGCAGCCAGCTCACTTTCAATTTGTAAAATTTAAAATGCAAGATTAAATCACAGCTCACATAATACTGAAAAATCATTCATTCTGTATCGTGTCTTAATTTAGTGTAGGTTTGAAGGATGTCCTGAATTTTTAAAATTGCTCTAAATTTGCCTCATCACTGCCATTATAATGACAGGCAAAAGTCTTGACCTATCCTTGATAATCTGGAAATGTGTAATTTAAGGCTCAAATGTACCAGTGACCATTTGTTAAGGACCATGGGAGAAAATTTACTGTTTGATGGTCATCGCAGCCATTTCATTACCAGAAGATGTCCTTGCTTTTTTGTGTGACCTAAAAAGCACTCCCTACTTCTCTCTCTCACACACACAACTACACACTCACACAGCCTGGCCCCAGGGCTATCCGATATTAGACAGTGAGATGACATTGTGTGCTTGTGCGAGTGCAGTCAGCCGACATGTGCAGATGATGTGAAGTCAATAATGCATTATGAAAAAGGGGGATTTATGACCTTGATGAGCCCCATAGAGCTTAATTAGGCCTTAAGGTTGATTTACATAAAAGTGTACATGGAATTTGATGAGGCTGTGTTTTCCTGCTGGTGCAGTGCATTTTCATTTTGTCAGGAAGCAACACTTGATGCCTTGTATCTGTTCAAATTCTTCTAGATTAGATAAAGAAACCTGTCTTGGCTACCAGACTTTGTTAGTGTCCATGCTTTGTCAGAACACAGTAAAATCATCAAGTACTAAGCAACAGGATCATGTTTCTTTTCTGTGCAATGATGGCATTTCCTGTGTAGGCTTATGCGTGCTGGTTGCTTAGAGAAGCCCACCTTAATACAAAAAGCGGGGGGCGTCTATTCACAGAGAAATGACAAGATCTTTTTCAGAGTCATGTACCTATATCAAAGATGCTCCTGATAGCCCCCCTGCTGTTGCTATGGTAGTAGCGGAGATGTAAATGAACTGGAGTGAATTGGATGGTGGAGAATACAAATGAGGTTGAAATGCTTGTTCTCCTGCTGCTCTTTGCCTCTTCTTCTTCTTCTTCTTTTCCCAATAGCGTTCTCTTTTCCTGTGTCCCTCTCTCTGTGCGACTAGGTTTCAATGACCTAACATTAACCATTATCCCACATATTTTGACACTACATGATGTGATATGGGATCTTCTTCTTTTTTACATTTCTTTTTTTGAAAATGGCTTCAGATCTGTTTTACTGTTAAAATATTTTTTACGACAAGACCACTATGGCTTTGTGCAAATTCCTCTTTTTTTTTCATTCTGGCACGGTGCATCGTGCTGATGGATGGATGAAATAAGAACAGAAAAATCAATGGTTTTTCCCCTGCAGAATAACTTTGGGTTGTCACTGATCATCTCTAATATAAATATGAGCTAAGATGTCGTGTCACTGTATTCTGTGCCACATAAGTCATGGTTTCGACATCAGTTGTCAAAGAGTTTAATAATCTACAGATGTTATGGGCTGAATTACAGAGGACAAAAAACCTCTACATAAGTGACTGTCATTTGCTGTTAGCCATGCCCAAAAAATGACATTAGCTTTCAACACACAAAGCGGAAAAAATAGAAACACAGTCTTGAGTTAAAGTTAATGTTAAGAAATTCAAAAGAATGTTAATATCTGTCAAACCAGTAGTGTAATTTTTTTTTACAATGGCCACACAAAGTCAGCAGTCTACCTCATACCCTGCTGTTTGCAGGATATATGCAATATTTTCTTTCTTCTCCTCCCCTGTGTGGACCTGACTTCTTAAGAATACATGCTGTTGTAAAGGATATCTCTGGATTATAGAATCAGCACTGTGGGAAGAGTCTTGACTTAAAGGTTTCTTTTCCTTCACAGACTTCCTTTGCTTGTACCATAGAGAGGAGGGAGAAGGGGTGGGGTGGCAGAACCTGGAGGACTCAAGCTGTGTTTCCTGTGGCTCCAAGCTAATGCTATAGGCCATACTTTACTTTCACCCCAAATCCCCCCAGCAAGTGACCTTGTCGGCTCAGGAGTGCAGAATAATGGCAGGCCAAGCAGAGATGCTAGCTCATTTACAAGCAGCTGTTTAGCTCTCATCAGAACAGCGAGGAAAATCAAAGGGCTGCGTTAACTCTAGACGACAAGCGTCAGGAGCGTCCCCGTCACACTTCTCATTGGCTCTCGACAGAAAAATTATCTGGTTTCACATCAAAATAATCTGGAGACCTCTTTTGTGTTTTGGCCACAATGATGGCAGCATGAGTGGCTGAATAGACCTTTTGATCAGCCTCTGCTTTGCCCCTGGACTAACTCTAGAAGCATGTGTAACTCTAGTTACAAAGGGTCATTTTAATATGAAAACCATTTACAGGAAGCAAGATAGTCCTGATGAAAAGCAGAATAGTTCCCCTGTCATTTATACTGCATAATCAGCGCTAGGCAATAATGGAATCATTTTATTTAATTGAAAGAGACTCAAGTTTGTTGCCCTCATTAAACGTACAGCTGTTTCAGAAGCTGCATTTTAGCTGTGTATACTCTTCATGTTCTTTATGTCCATAGTACATAGTATGCACTGTATGTCCCTATGGGTTTGATCATGGCAATGTAGTTTCATGGGACTACATGGTAGACGGTCCCTACATGGCTGATGATCCTAATGACTCCTCGTTTCTGTGAAATAGGAAGACATTTTGTTCATTACCTCTGCTTCAGTGACACTCGTATCCTACCAGATGGTCACTTTCCAATTGATTTGGCTCATCTGTGGAAAAAAAATGAATTAAAACATTACAGCACCAGAGAGACGATGCATAATGGGTCCCCTTCACATATGGGAGTTTCTCTCAGTTCTTCAGCTGCAGATTCTGTATGGACCTAATGTAATGGCAAAGGTTACACATGGTAGTAAATGCCGGCATGGGAAGCTTTAAAAAGAGGTTCCTCATTGGTGTAATAAAGTGCTATAACCCATGGAAATACAGTTCCTGTGCATCAGTCAAAATCAGTTACTAGCATGTGATAACAACATGTACAATAAGTACATGTCAAAGGTTGAGTGATCATGTGCTTTAAAAAAAAAGCAGCTGTTTTTTAGTGGACAAAATTAAAATTGGCTCTAATTCTAATTTGAACTTGTTGGTTGTAATATATGCAGCATTTTAAAGGCTTACAATTAAATTTCAGTCTGTGGAAAGAAAGAGTAGGGCCCCAACACAGTGCTTTTCTATTGTGCAATGGCACTGATCATTTCTCAGATCAATGCTTGCTACATAGCTGATGAAGAGGATTTGAAATGCTTTTCTAGTGGTGGTGGTGTGGGTGACCAGAATGCCTGATTAGGAAGAGTGTCAGCAAGGTCGTGATAAGGATCTGACCAGTAATGTATCTGCTGCACCATGTTGCCATGGTCACAGGATTGAGCTTTCCACACAATAATATTATTGACTATGCCTTGATCCTTTGCTTCCTGGCGTTTGATTAGTGCAGAGAATGTAAGACTCCTCCTTTTACTGCAAGTGTTTGATTGATAGGCATCTCTCTTTCCAGTCCTTGTATGGGATTTGGATGCACTATCACACAGTGAAAGTACATCAAAGCTAGTAAAATAGCATCTCATATTTTGAGGAGGTGTCTGTAGTGTGTGCTACCTGGGGAGAGGATGGTGCTGAGTTTCCCTTTGAGTATGAACAGTGTGTGTATGTGCGTGACAGCCTAAAACGAACACTACTAAAACTCCTCTCAGTTGCAGTCATGTGGCTCTGTTTCTGCACCTATGAACCAGTGGTGTGCGCTATGTGTGGCGCCATTTTGTTTGCTCAGCAGCCTTTTCCCAATCGCAGAAAGGTCAGAAGTAAAAAGGCCCCTGAAACACAATATAGCAACAAGTGCTGTCAGCTCCCCCAATAAACTGTTGAGATGTGATCTACATGTGTTTTTGGAAGACTTATCAGGAAGTGCAAAAGAAAAGAATGTGTCTTATATAGTCAATATTTTAACATCCAGTACAAATTGATATTCTTGACATGGTCTTCTGTTACCATATGGAAAGTAAATAATTTTCATGCCATGCATGCCCTGAATAATTATGCTAATGACCCCACAAGCAAAATAATGATTACTTTTCTGGCTCATTTGAATAATGACGTTATTAGTTGAGTGAGACAGTAAGCATTGGATTGTGTTTATGTTAGATTCACTGCGATGATATTATTCTATTGTAATTGCAATGCATTGTCGTGCCAGAGTATGATCGATGGTGTTTTGGTGTCTTCACATTATCTGTATGAAAACAGAGAAAGAGGCTGTATTTGAAGTACAGTATTTGAACCCTCCATCATACAATATAGAATAACTTGTAAAAAACAATTATATCAGATTTTGATATGTCAGTATAGCAAAGTAAATCTTTTTTTTCCTTTAGCTTATTTTGACCAGTAGATATTTCTGTATATTAATGTTGTAGGTGAAAATTATTTTGCTGGATCACACCAACACAGGGGGACATTTGTATTTGAATTGAACCAAAATAAAATGAAATAGTTATACAAAGCATTAGAGAGAACAACAGAACATTGCTGATTAAATTGTAATAAGGACTTGCATCTATTGCGTTGAAATTTGTTTGCTAGACTACTGGGTGTCCCCGTATTGATGTGTCTGTGTCACTCATCTCCCCATGTACCAAAAATACCATCCGACACCAGGGTGAGAAAGTAGTTCAGCCTCAGGCCTAATCAATGGAGAGAGGCTTTTTGAGGTTGTTTACGACCACGCTTTTGGTCCATGATGCAAACCCAGCTGGCAAATAAAGTGCGCTTAGAGGATGGCAATTTTGCTTGATTTCCAGAGATTTGAACACGAAAATGTACCGTTATTACAGGGCCTGTCATCAGCATGGTTGAAAAGTTGCTGGTGTATTTCAGTAGGAGTCTTACAGTATTCTTGAGTACACATTTATCTCCTCATGACTCCGGTCTCTGTTTTCCTACTTAAGCAGAGAGACTGCATCAGTTCTAAATCATAAAACCAGAAGCTGAGATTGTAAAGGCTCTGCAGAGTGATTTAAGTGTTGTAACAGTGTTCCCGGGACACAGAGCATCCGTGGTTTGGCTGCGAATTTGGAGATCAAACTCAGAGGTCTTGCATATGGCCAAAGAACCAGTTCACTTCCAGCCACAAAGTAGGCAGTAGGCAATGTAATGTATCCCACCCAGCCATACGCAACTGCTGCCCAATTGATCCATGTGAAGTCTATGTGACCTCTATAGAAAGGCAAGCAAGGATTCAGTCAATTTAATGGAAGAAATGTATTGTATTGAAGATACTTGTATATGAATATATATTGGATTATTAGATATATTGATGTATAATATATAAAATTCTTCTGCTTGTGCAGTGATATAGATTATATAGCCTTTTCATGGCTATATAATATGAAAGCTGTCTTTTTCTTTGATAAAACTAACTGGTGAGAGAAAAGCAATAGGTTTGTCTCCATTATACAGCTGCCATTTTCAAGTCATGGTTTAAGTATAAAAATTGTATTGTGGCATTGACTGATGTTTTACATAGGTTCTTATAGTTACTACACATTGTATTACTGACTTTTGATGGAGCTATGCCGGAGTGCATTGACATGAACTCAAGATTGGCTGTCAAGTCCTGTTTCTAGAATGCCGTGTTTTCATTTTTTCCACCTGGGCTTTCTCTCTCAAGCCAACATCTCTGATAAATTGTCTATCACCTTAAGCGTTTCTTTTTGACTCCAGAGAGAAAAGGGGCTGCAAAAATGAAATATGGCTGAAACCTATCATATTTGAAAGCCTTTCTTTTTCATACCTATTGGTCACATGAGGAAGTTTGCTGTCAAAAAGAGCAAGTAGAGGAAAAAAGATCCTTCCCTGATGATTGTATGCTCCCAAACAAATAAAGTCTTATAGAGGTTAGATAGGCCAGCTGCCCTCCTCCATACAGATATATCCTTTGTTTACCCTGCGCTCTTCACTGAGCACCTTAGAAATACTACTTTCACCTGATTGGTGCACAAACGGAGGATCAGGCAATACAAACTGACATTTATCTTCCTTTGTAAAATACCACAGTAGTATTTCCTGGCGAGGGGCACACTACAGAATGCTAATCCCCTGCTACTGTAGCATAGAATTTAATCAGACAAAGATAATTGTATTGGTAGTTAATTGATGAAGCATCCAATAGGGTAAAATGAACTCAGCCTTTCCAGGCCAATATAGCAGAGCCAAAGTCAGTGGCTTTAAGTAAACTGTTGCCACACAAAGGACATTTCACAGGATGACTCATAAAAAGAAAAAGTGCTTTGTAATTATAAACAACAGCACATATGGATTGGCCCGACTTGTCTAGGTGCCAAACAAATTAGTGCACGAGAAGTAGTAACAACATTCTTTTTTTCTTTCTCCTGTGACTGTGAACTAAACCTCATTAGGGAAATAGAGGCTTTGGAAATACTAACAACATAGCCAACAACCAAGTTGCAGGTAACAACACCATTTTTCAAAGAGGTGACAAAGTCACCACTGCATTCAAGAGAGCTGTAGTTATTATTCAGTGCCGCCAGTGGTTTAGTTAAAGTCGACACAGGGGCAGCTGGCAATCTCTTTAAGCTCTATGCCACTCTCCTCTAATACTTGACATGTCATAGCTGTAGAAAGCTGCTCTAGCCAAAAATATCCCATATTTTGATTGGTATAGTTTATGTATGTAGTTCACTTTTAGTTTAAGTATGGCTTTTAGCATTGTTCACATTTGCAGAGCACAACGCCACAATATTGATTTCTTTTCTATTTTTCCCTACCCCCTCACCCTCCCTGACACACACACACACACACACACACACAAACTTTTCTCTTTTTTCCCAGCCTCCCAATAGCCTGCCCTTCGATTGTCAGCACTGCAAAGTGGATTAAATTACACTCATGTTGTACAGATGCTTGTTGTACTTTTTCATTTTGGATAGAAAAATGAGCTTTGCAAGTAAACCGCAAGTCTCTAGCGATAGACTCTGTGATGACAGTGTGTTCCCATATTAAAAGGAAACACAGAACAGCAGGATGGCAAAGAAAAAACTGTGGTGGCGGAGTGTTTAAAAAACACATTACAAAATAAATTCTTAATGGAGTTGTTTTGTTTTTTTTACCATCACTTCAGCTGTCAGATTTGGTTATTAATGTTGTATAAGTGTGCTTACTAGACGGTCGTAAGGGGTTACAATGCTCTAGACATTTTAGCTGACAAACTAGACTTTGCTGACAATTATCGATTTTCAGGACCAGTTAGGCATGGGGATGACATACTAGCACCATTAGCTCACTGGCGCGGTTGAGATCTGAAATGTTCATTCAATATACTGATGTATGTCAGGCTAGTAGTCCAATCTATGGTTCACTATCCACATATCAGCATGAATCATCTTGCTCAATAGTTATAGCCTTTTGATTAAAAAAGAATGAACGTGCACAAAAATGCTGCTTTTGTGTATATATATCCAGCACATCCAGCTCTGATATCCTGTGTCTTCTGCCTTTCATACCGTCTTCCTCTGTGTCAGCCCAACTACACATCTCCCTTCGATTTTCACTGATAGAGCTCTTTCTCTCTCTTTTCTCCCTCAGGGTTTAGTCGAGCTGCCCTGCCATTTGGCTTAGTACGGAGAGAGCTGTCTTGTGAGGGTTACCCCATCGATCTGAGGTGTCCAGGAAGTGATGTCATAATGATCGAAAGTGCCAACTATGGCCGAACAGACGACAAGATCTGCGACGCCGACCCTTTCCAGATGGAGAACATTAACTGCTATCTTCCAGATGCCTACAAGATCATGTCACAAAGGTAAAACTGCAGACATCTCTGTGCACTACCAAAGAAATTGATTCCAAAATGAGGAAATAATTGACAGGGCTCAACAGTAACGATTGCCTTGTTGCCGTGAGCAACAATATGGACCACTGTCAGCCATTTCATTTTGTCTGGTTGCCCCTGTTGGCATCCATTTTTCCTATACTTAAAAAAATCCTTTGCATCCCTTGCCTTTGGAGTAAAATCTTCCGCCAAGGAGAATAACAGGGCTGCCGTCGGATTGATTTACTCCATCAAAAGTAGCAAAACTGAAAGCAAGTGTGGAGTAAAAAAAAGAAAAAGGCAAGGCCTGTCAGCATCAATAACCTACAAGACATTAATGTTAGCACCAACACTGAGACAACTGAACCTGATCGGAAGAGAATTAGCAATTTCCATCAGAACTTGGGAGGTGAAGTAGGGCTGAAAAACAAGAGAAAACTTTTTTTTGTTTTTTTTTTTGTTACAGAAACCAGTCAGAGAGAACACGATGGATACCAAATTCACCTTTCAAAATATGAACATAACAAATTAACTTTTCATTCATTCTCAAAAACAAAAGCTGTTTTCAGTCTTTCCTCATTCAGCACGACTGACAAACTGAAGATCTGATCCGGCTTGCAGAAGATAATTATTCTGTCCATTGTAATTTACTCTGTTAAATATGTTACCTTGCAAATGTGCACTATAGATTAAGTATGCTAACATTAGTCTATCACTGTTAGCTTTGTTTTGCCGTATTAGTGGAGCTGAGTCACTTGCTGTCAGCAAAATCCATGTAATGTGTACCTGTGTGTGCTGTGTGTGTCTGTAACACAAAGAGATAGAGAAAAACAAAAAAACAAATTTGTGTTACATAAAAGAGGCCTATGTATACAACTATTTTTGGTAATAAGTTAATATGTTGTCAATCCAATCATACATTATTATAATAGATATCTCATTTTACATTTTTATTTTTTAAAAGTTTTTTTTAATAAACCAATTGGAGTGTTAAATGTGCTTAATTAGGAGAATTTCCCGGTGGTAGAGAATAACTAAATACATTTCCTCAAATAGTGTAGATAAGTACAATTTTTAGGTAGTTTGAGTATTTCCATTTTGCTACTTATACCTTATTCCACTACAACTGAGTGACAAATATTTTACTTTTTTTCCCTACACTACAATTATTTAACAGCTATAGTTAATATTTTGTTTTCATATTTAGATTTTACTTCCAGAACATATGATCATTTTATAAAATATAATACACTTTTAAACTGTAAACTACCCAACAGTATATGAAATAGTTAAAATGTGCACTAGCTGGACCAACTACCACATTAAAGTACGTAAATAAAGAATCATATAATGTAATAATTATTTGATTTAAATCTGCCTAAAAATTAGTACTTTTAAATTTGATACTTTAAGCACATATTTAATATTTAAGCACATTGATAAAACTTCAGTACTTTGACTTTAGTAAAAGTTTTATTGCAGGACTTTTACTTATAATGGAGTATTTTTATAGTGTGGTATTTCTTGTTTAGTAGTAAATTATCTGAATACTTCTCCCACCACTGGTATTTCCTTAACTTTAAAACACTGCTCTTCTGTATTGGCCCTTTGGTAAATCCTATTGGTCAGTGTAAGGGCTGGCTCTTGGCAGGATCGACTGCAGATTGATCACTGACCACAGACATGTCCCACATTTTAAAGCCCCTGTCTCTGTACCTATCACTCATGTGCAAAGACGGGTGATTTAGTGTGGAAAATAAACCCACGAAGGTGCATGGACTTGCGCGCACACAAGCAACTCAGTAGGGTTCCACTCGTAACACCGTGTGCATGAGACCTTATACGTGAGACCAGTTGTCACATTGGGATGCCAACTGAGTCAAAGTGCACAGGATGGAATGACATACGAGTGCCACAGAGAAAGATATTGGACGGTATGAGACCGTCAGCAACTCTGGCAAGCTGCCTTGGGAAATAAAAAAAATAATGAAACAAAACAGTAGAGCCCCTGTATTCAGGGGGTTTATTGTCAAGCCCTATTTGATGAAGTCAGATAGCTGACTCACATTGTCTGTCTTGAAAGGCTGCAGCCTGCCTGTTCCCTGCTTGTGGCCCTGTGTATTATGCTGCCCTCAGCCTCACTTGTACAAAAACAGTCCACTGAAGCACAAATACTGACCCAGCAGGAGCCACCTGACAACAAAACAGTCTCGTCGAAACACTCTCCGCCAGCGTCTGTAGAGGACT
Source organism: Maccullochella peelii (assembly GCA_002120245.1). Lineage (NCBI taxonomy): Eukaryota > Metazoa > Chordata > Actinopteri > Centrarchiformes > Percichthyidae > Maccullochella > Maccullochella peelii. The sequence goes on from LKNJ01000002.1 coordinate 531,187, forward strand.
CTGGTTCATTCCTCATATGCATATCCTGAGAGTGCCAGAGGGCCGTAGTTCAGATGTTATTTTAAATGTGTTTTTAGCATTTCAATGTCACTGCTGAGCTATTGTACTCAGAGCAAAGAGAGAAATATGTGCGTTCTAAGAAAAAGTCCTGTGATAGAAAAGGTTTCTCTCAGGTGCGTGGGTTCAAAAATCACACAACAAGAACCACAAACGAGTTTACATCTGATACCGCAGAAAGAAATCCAAAAGACATCAACTGATGCAAAAAGTGACAGTATAAAAATATATCATAATGGAAAGTGTGAGAGCAGATTTATCTTATTGTTTATGTGAAAATGAGCCATAGATTTTAAGATGCACAGTTTAATATCTATATAAGTCTATATCATAAAAGCAGTGTGTGTGATCAGTGCAGAAACTTAAAACAGTCCACTGTCATGAAAATAGATTCAAGGACAGCTTGACAAACGTTGAAGATTGCATATGGGACTAATTAGTGATTCATTTTCTTGTCAGTTTATTTACAGGAATAGACTAAAATAGGAAACAAATGTAGTGAAACAATTCCTCTGCTGCCAAAAATAATTATCCTCAATCGAGAAATGTGGTGAATATTCTGCCTATTTGGAATGCAATGTTTGTTTCATCGCTACGAGGTCTGAGGCCTTCACTTCTCCACAAGTCAAAACTCTGGTCTGTGCTACGGCTCCTGCTGAGGCTAACTCAGCTGAAATTTTCCATATGTGGGGCAAGACACTGCACACACTGTGTATGGAAAGAAATTGTATTTCCTACTGTACAGTCTCCATCAGTAAAGGATTGAAGAGCCAAAATATTTGTTGCCATAATTATCCTGGCCTACTAATTTAAGTGTGTGGGACAAAATTACATTAGCACTTGTGTGGAAAACTGTGTTCACTTTTAAACATCCGAAATTGATGTGGTCCTGAAGTGTGGAGAATTGGATTGAGGCTTCACTGAGTTTGATAGATCCTGTTGCCACTCCAAGTTGTTTTTATATCTGGCTGGCATATTATATTCATGAGCACAGTGATTTTATGAAAATAGCCTTAGGACTGTTGTGGCTCAATTAGAACATTCAGCTGCAAGCAATTAGTCGACTCAAGTGGGTGATAATCTGTACAGGAATTTTTCACGTGGACACCTCCCCAGCAGATGTGAAACTGCATGGCAGTACAGTTTGAAAATAATTATTCATTGATAATAATATTCAGTGAGGTGGTTTTTCATGTTCTTCTTTTCAGGGTTTTAGTTTTTAATAACTACATTTCATCTGCACTGATGATAATGATAATGATTGCAGCCACAACACATTCTTACCACACGGATAACATCCACTAGATTAAAACTGTAATTTAAATGCGTTTGAATATTTGTAATAAATTTAGTCGTACTTGCACTAACCATCTGGTGCTTAGTTATTATTGATTTAAATCTGACCACCAGTCCTTATCACAGTAGCTTGAGGAGTAGTAAAGATGACAATGACACACCTTCACTAATCATTTTGACAAAAAGAGCATATTAAGATATAGAGTATGAATAAATGGCTTATATGTATTGATTTCTCTTTGACTAATGAGCTTCATTGTAAGTATTCGATAACAAGGTCATTGATTGCTGTAACATAACATGGCTGGGTCCTGCCGTGCTTATGGATCATGGCTTTTCCAAGGAGCGTATCATTGACGAGAATGATCAAAGCAGATAGCGCTCTAACAAGAGGATGTGAAATTCATTAGCGGGATTACAGGACAACTATGAGTTGAGACTGAGCTGATTAACGATAATAATTATCATGAATATGATCATTACCATTAATTTTTATTTTGTAATGACATATCAACAGCTTGAATGTGACTTATTTTTATTACGTTAATAGGGTTTGTATCAGCTGACTTGTAATGTTGAAATGACCCAGTAATATTTGCATGTAATCGGTTGTATTTTTCAAGTTCTTGTCAATAAATGCGAGCCAGTTCTGGAGACTAAATGATACTGCTTACACTATTTATATCAGTGACAGGACTGCTTGCATGGCTCTCCAAGGAGCTCCACTGTTGCCTCCTGACAGCATACTGCCTTGTTCTTCCTCTCTGTACATACAGTGTTAGTGTTTATTTAAAGCACAGCAGATTAAGATTTCATAAAGATCCAGATTCAGCTTGAGCGTTTCAGAGGGGTGTGCACAAGTTCATGAGCCATGAAACTGCTCTCTACTCAAGACTATATTAGTGACGATGTGCTAAATTTAAAAAGTGAAGATCAACAATGAGCCTTATTAGCCAAACAACTGCTTATACAACAAATAACACGTACGGAATGAAATCATATAAATACAAACCTTTTCGCATATTAAAATGTGGGGAAATTGATTTTGATAGGCTTAAAAACAGACATGTTATATTATGTTATAATACTATGACAACAGGGTTGGAAAATATTACGTATATACTGTCATACCATATTTGCCATACCATTTTTACCGTAGCAGCTATCACTTTAACATTTCCGGATGTATTAGACCTTTGTGGGCAATGTTGGAATGCAGGACTGCGTCATGGTCATATTGGATTTTTGCATCAATGTGATAATGTACCTAGATTTGTCAGGTGTTTAATTTGGCTGGGTTTGCCAGAAACAGACATTGTACAATAACCATGTCTGGTTATTTTATCCATAAAAACTTAAAGTCATTTGATTTTCCAAACAGTTTACAAAATCATGATATAGATCAATGTCACACTATAAAATTACATGTACTATTCACTTTTTTTGTATCAATATGGCCCACCTATAATTATTAGTAGTTAATAGTATTAATAACGTGTGCGAGATGCATTTTATTGCTCCATTCCATGTTTGAATTATACCCTTTAAAACGTACAATTTTCAAATTCTTGATCTGGACTCTGACTCGGCCACTCCAGCACATTGGAAGCCATTCCTCTGTAGCTTTGGCTGTATGCTTGGGTGTGCTAGCACTGCGTTCTGCCATCTTATAAAGGTCACATTTAGACCTGCAGAATGTCACAATAGTATTACCGTTGACTTGAGTGTCATGGCGATATACCTTTGCTGGTTTAAAAATCAATAGGTGAGATGGATGGATGTGAGTCACACAGCCTTCCTCGTGACTCTGTAAGAGCTTGGATTCCCCCCATTGAGTACCATAGGCAGCTCCAGTAAATATAGTATAAACACAAGCATATGACAGTAATTAGTTTTACCCGGATATTGGGTCCGACCTCAAGTTGAAAGCAGGATGCTAATGGTTCATTTCTAACGACCTATTTCCTGAAACATTATTGGGCCACCCCCTTTGAAAATGGTCTAAATATACAGATATTGGAGGTGATTATACGTCTAGTGTGTGTGTGTGTGTGTGTGTGTGTGTGTGTGTTTGTGTTTGTATTTGTGTGTGTGTGTGTGTTTTTGTGTCATGTCTGCAACAGATTGTTTCTTTCGCTGCCATTTTGTGGTCCTGGAAATGATTTAATTTTTCAATGGCCTGCCTGCTATCAACAGGCTTGCCTCTTGAGAGAGATGTCTGCCTTGATAATTGTGCCATGAACCTCATCAGCATTTCAGATGAAATGGAGCTAGACGGGTCACTTTGAGTTTAAGAGACGCTAATTTGATTGAAATTCAAACTGGGAGCACCAGGAAGTAGATTGTGCCTTTTTCTGTAATGTGCTCCCCTCACTCATGTCGCCTTTCTCCTCCAGTTACACAGCGATTGTTTTCGCTGCTGATGCTATTTTTTATATTGTGAATTCCAAATGGCTGCTTAGGCTTCCTGAACGCAGCAGAGTGTTGAGGGATAGAAAATTGAGCAGTGAGGGCAAAACAATCTAGGATTCAGCAATTAAAGAGCATCTTGCCCTTAGTCTAAACTGGTCGTGTCACATGAGCAACTTTAAATGGTTATGAGAGACCTCCATAACTATCCATACTGGTTCAACTTAAAAGCAGTCAAAGGCATAAAGACAAGACTATTTACAATTATTTTTTCCATAGAATTTGATGTATGCGATCATGCTGCAAAGTAATACTTTACATATGAACTAGAGGGTGAGGTATTTGCAACTGTTGGGCTATTTTTTTTTTAATGCAAAAGCAAACCTTGGCTTGGTTTTCAAAATGTTTATATCGTCCAATGTTCGTTTTTGTTTAATCAACACATTGACATAAACAACATTTTTGAAAAGGATCCCTTCAATTGCATTTTTAAAGAATTGTGACCAAGATGTGTACTGAGCAGGACATTTTACTGTTAAGAAAAAAAAACTATGTAATGGGCCCACTGTTTCTAAATTTGCCTCACACATATCTTTGGCATTTCTGCAATTTTTTTTGCTACTTATTGGCTGACATATCTGCTGATAACAATATATTTGTGCTAAGCTAACATAAGTATGTCTGCTTCGCTAAATACAGTACATTTGTTCATTGTACTAAAAGTAGTGGGGTGCATATCAATAAATTGTGAATAAAATATACATAAAGCTTAAATTTACACAGGTTAGAGTAGTGCACCCAAGCAAAGCCGAGTTTTAAGCTTACGCCGATCTACTGCACACAGCAGCATTGATTAAAATGCCATTGTATCTGTTCCTCAAGGTGGATTAGGGAAAAACAGATCTGAGTTACAGTCTTTTATGATTTAGGCACGCTTTAGACCTAAGTAAAGCCTTTTCCTTCATTGGTTAGTGGAAATAGAGTTTTTCATACTCAAGGCAATTTATTATTCATTTAGCACATTATCTTCGTGTCCAATTATTCCTCTGAAATGCTTTATGATGGCAGTGGAAAAGGTTAAATTGCATGTGGATACATGGTATCAAGAGTGCTATCAGTTACACCTAGTTGGCATCTTATCGCACCCCTTCCCGCTGTCAGCAGGGAGTGCTCATTTTTGAAGGAGATTTGCATCAAATCCAAGCAGCATTTTCTATGACACTCTAATTGTACTGATGTCTGCCTCTCCCAAAAGGTCAGGGATGTGATGGGATTACATTTGGAATACTTCAGTGTGATTAACAGGCTGGTAGGGGAAATGGAGGCAATCAAAGCAGAAATTAGCGCCATCCATCCCTTATTTTAGTTTTACTTCAAGGAAAAAAATATTTTGTTAACTGCTATTGTTTTCAAATACACATAAATGGTTTGATTTTAGCCAATGTGGATTTTAAACCTCTAGTCATATTCAGGGTGTGGATCTATGGAAACAAAACTTTTTATATAATTTTTAAAATGGAAAACCCCGTTAAATCATGTCACAGATGTGCTTTTGGACCAATTTGTCCCAAAAAAAAAAGGCACTTTACATTTTTCTTGATATAAGCTAATACAGAAATATAACCAAACAACAACATTTTTTGCCTCAAAAGTACTTTATATTGAGCTCCCTTTCCAACTGGCTAATTATTCTTTCTCTTGCGTTACGGGATAAAATGAATTACTCTTTCCACTTTTGCTGCTGTAAAATCCTGTTGAGCAGTCACGGTATTTATAGAAATAGAATGTTTCACTCTGGAGAGAAGTGAAGAAAAGCTTCCTTTGACTTAATATTCATTATGTACATGATTAATTACTATATAGCCTCAGACTATCAAAAGATAGTCAGAGATATCATATTTTACATGTATTTAATTAGTGTGCACTTTGAGACCTGTGCCCTGGAAGGCCCAAATGCTGAACTTTTTATGGGAGGAATTTCAATTGCTCTCTCTCAAACTGAGGGCTAGGACTATGCATAGAACAAGCCATTAGGGCTTTTTCAATTGGTCTCAGGAGATGCCCACGGTTTCACAGATGAGAAGGAATCAGAGTCACTAAATCCCGTAGATCAGGGCGCCCCTGCTCCACAGCTCTAAAATTAGGGCAATATATCAGACAGAGCTATCAACACTTATGTCAACATTGTTTCAAAAGAAATATGAGGTTTTTTTTCCTTTCCGGTGCTTATGTTCTGTTGTTTAATACATTTTCCTGAGAAACGATGGCAGGTCTATGTCTCATTAGTGTCATGAATTTTATTTTTGATATCATTCTGTTTCATATGCCTAATATAAACCAGGCATTCATTTCCCGGTCTCATTGGAATCTGCTAGATAAAGCACTGTAATTTATATTGCTCCTGCATGATATGCTTATGCATGAGCAAAGGGGACAGAATCATCAAAGTGACCATATAATATATGGATAGTGCTGCAGAGTCATGAAATATTACCCACAAAACAAGCGGCGTATTATGGGCCCAGCATGAGGTGCGTGTTTTAATTCCAAAACAGTAATTCATTTCCATAAAAACAAAAACAATATACTGATATTCTCATCTGTTATCACACGTGAAGGTCATTAATAAAGTGAAATTCCCCTTGAGACCTCCACTAAACACAGATGCACACACACATATGTAGACACAAATATGTGTCATTATGGCTCTATGATATAATGTAGTGCTTTAACATTGCCAAAAGCAAAAAAAAAATCCTTTTATTTCTTTTGGTGAAATTAAAAAAGTGCTCTCTATCAAATGTATTTTGAAAAAAACGTATGAACTATTTTAATTGGCATTCATGCTGATTGGGAGAAATAGAACAGGAGGAAGAGGGAGATGAATTGCTATTGTGCTTGAAAGAAAAAAGAAAAAAGTAATGGCAAATTCCGTTCCCTGCCGTTACTGTGATTTAGTGTTTTTTTATTTTTTTATTTGAACACGGGAGCCGTTTGTTTAAGTTGCTGAATAATGTTTCGTGCTGTAAAGCGTAACACACTGCATGCATTCGTGGTATGCAGCTAAAATCTGGTTGTTTTCAATCTGAAACCCAAAGAGCGCCAGTTTCCAGCCCCCTGTGTCTGTTCAATGCTACACACCTCAACAGTAAGCAACTCTCCACTGTTTCACTGCGCTACCTAATATTATATTAACAGCATTTGGACACAGAGCAGTGATTACCTCAGCAGCCCAAAACAAAGGCAAAACCCAAAGCACAATACAATGCAACCGGTAATACATTTTCCAATGATCTGCTGTAAATGGGTGCACTGGTCTGTGATAAGAAGAAACAAATATTATGTCTGGTCCTTGCTAAATCAGCAGAACCGAGTTATTGATCTGGCTCCTCACATTGCCAATAGAATTTTAGGTCCCCTTGGTAGCAAAGATGACTTGCTTGGGGTATTGATATCATTATCATGATTTCAGTACAGCAAAAAGGGTGGTCACCTGCTATTCCCCGGGCTTCAGAGCACACCACAGGCTCAATTAGAATATCTGCTCTCCAGATGTTTAAGGCAGCGACCGAAATTAACCTTTGACACGGCTAGTGAAATGAAAAACAAAATGTATATATGTCTGATAGCTGAAACATGATGCCTTGATGAGTATTTTGGTATTTTCTGCTCTTCCGGATTGGGAATTATATAGACTGCAGTAGAAATCATTAATGAGACCTTTGATGGCATTTTGGGTGCAAATTCAAGGGCCTCATCTAGCTACTCAGCATGTAGACCCATTCAGAGCAAGCTCAAATCAATAAGTCGGGACATTTGACTGCAACACACAGACTTTGTTTATCCCGTCCAAATGCGCCCCACCAAACACTGATGTGGGGGGTAAATTCCAAAATCACATGAGGTCCCCATGCAATTGTAGTCCAGTGTGAATAGGGCTTTATCTGTTTCCACCGACATTTGTTGCATTTGTGCTGTTCATGTACATTTAATTTAATTGCAAATGTCATTTTATTTACAGTACAGATTTCTGATTGCAAGGGAGCAGTTATATGTATAACAACACCACACACACACACACACACACACACACACACACACACACACACACACACACACACACACACACAGTAGCCAGTTGGGATTTGATCACAACTAGCAGGTACAAAGTTAAAGAACCGACATAGCACCAAACTGTGTGTAACTGCAACATTCATTCAGAAAAGTGGGAATGTACTACACCGTTGGCCAGTTATTGAATAGACAGGTAATATTGCATTATAAAAATGCCGCAGAGCCTTATTGGATTCTTTCGTTGGCCTGTACACATTCAGACAGATTATCCAAGCTCTTGAAAAAGACATACAGAATAGTAGGGTGCACAAAGGAACACTTACACTATACATATAGCGGAGAAGACCCAATAGGCAAGTGCTGAGTGAAAACCAATGGAGTTAGCCCAGACTTTATTGCTATCAGACTAAATAGCATTGCTACGTGGTACGGCAGTTTACCATTCTTTTTGCAGAGCGTTTCTCTGTTAACTTCTTTGTTGGGGAATTTTAATATCTCCAAGTCTGAACACGAGTGAATATTTGTTTTTGCATTTTTGAGGAGCCTGTGCTCTACTTGTATACAGTATTTAAACATTTATGCATTTAATTCCTTTTACAATTTACTTTGCTAGCGTAGATGTATTTGGGCACAAGAGTTATTGTTGCTAAATTTGTTTCTTTTTATTTTTTTAAATTTTTTTTGTCAGATGCAACAATCGGACCCAGTGCATTGTGATCACGGGTTCAGATGTCTTCCCTGACCCCTGCCCGGGGACCTACAAGTACCTGGAGGTCCAGTATGAGTGTGTGCCCTACAGTAAGTATGACAATTCTGTCATGAATTGAAAACTCTCCCCCCTCCCTTTTTACCCCCACCCTCCCATCCTCAGTTTGTCTCTTCTTCTCTGCCATTTCTCTCTCATCTGTGTCAAACCATATCCTGTCCCATTTCTTCCTCCTGCCTTGTCCAGACAATCTGCTCTCTTCGTATGCAACACCCACTCCAGCACCCTTTTCCTCTGTCTCTTCTTCCATCTGTGTCACACCATGAACTTTAAATGAAATATGACCTGTAAAATCCTTTGGTCCTCTTCTGTACTGCCTTTATTATTGATGTGCTCACCGTGTTTCCAGCGGATCGACGAGCCTGGTTATGAGGTAGCAGAATAGAGAGGGGGTAGAGGAAGTCATGCTGACTCTCCGCGTGTTTCAAGCGAGTGTTTCATTACTCAAGTCTTGTACGGAGAAGTCTATCAGGCTCAAAACACAGCTCACCTTGATGGCTTAATATACATCAAGACAACAGGTGTTGAAATATGTTAACAGATGTTTCATTATGTAACAGAACAGAATGGCCCCACTCGTATGTCAACAAGGTAATATTTCATCTGAAGAGATAGTGTTAACATTTTGTCTGCTCCTTGGATGCTCAAATATTCATTGCCATTCAGCTCCCAAACAATCTTTAGATTGCCCTTTGTCCTTTAAGCTGCCATGTTCATTTGCAATTTGTGAAGGAAATTCCCCCATGTAACCTTTGCTTACTGATTAATGACAAAGATTTAGATGAATTGCCGGAATCACTAATCAAGTGGAACTGAAATAATTAGAGTGGGAGTAATGGGAAGATAGTATTTGGCAGAGTATTTTGTACACCGATGTCTTTAGATCTGTTTCAGTTTTGCATCAACTGAAAAGGGAAATTTAGACAAAATATAAATAATGCACCTTTATTCTGCAGTACTTTTTTTTATATTTAACACATTTTTTCTACATTGCTCATTACCAGTATACCTGTCCAAGCTGTTCCCCTCAGTGTTGAATCAGAATGCATTAGTGAACATCATTACGTGGTGAAACTCATTACAACTTAAAGGTTAACCTCTCTGAGGCTTTCAGGACCTGTAATTAAAAATGGAATAAGCAATAATGAGTAGTTGGGTCCACGTTATTGAGCAAAGCCAAATCTTGTAGCTTTTGCCTTAAATGCCTAACTGCTTGTTTTTTTTTTTTTTTACTCGCCTCATAGTTAAGTGAAGTATTGATCCTATGTCTTGCTGTGTTACCTCAAACCTTAATAGTAGGATTAGCCTCAAGGTGCACTCATGTCCACCCACTGTTATGATTGTCTTTTGCCTCCTTTTTGCACCAAGGAAACAGTCTTGACTGCCTTAGTGTGGTGAAAAATAAACTTCTGCCCAAGGACTCTCAGTTCTGGCAAAGTCTGTCTGACAACAATCCCGAACAGGTCCTCACTTCACTCTAAGCAGTTTCAAACATGCATGTCTGTAGCCCCGTCTTTTTGCTTCTCAAGGTCCATGCCCAACCAGAATAGGACCAAGAACACAGAATGTATCGTATCGCAACTGCCCTGGTAAGTGCTTAGTGTTCTCCCAGTCTGATCAAGTCCACACAAGCCCAGTCCAGCCTTTCCCACTCAAGCCCTGTTGTAAACTGTGATAGATTGTGATTTACTGGCAAGTTCCGTGTTGTGTTTCTTCCCTCTTACCAGTCCTCTGTCTCCTTTTCCCCCAAATAAAATCCACGTACCCCAGATCATTTTGTAGAGTCAGACTAACGCAGAGAAAGGCAATCATAGGGGAAGATTTACTGAGCTTTTCCACACCAGAGCAACTCACTACAGTTTTCAGATGGGATAGCAAAGACCTTACTCCAGTTTTCCAGTTTTCAGATTGAATAGATCATAAGCCAAATACCAAGATTTGTGATTAAAAACATTGCAGTGGTTCAGAAGCTTAGGATCCCTGGATTTTCTGGGATACAAGACTTGAAAAGTTGTTTTGCAAGGAAACGTAAATCCCCATTAAGCTGCTCAACGATGGGACCGCAGACAGTGTCCTCATTTTGACTAGTAACTGCTGCCCCTCAAAGTCTATCTATCCCATGAAATACAACCAGCAGTTTAATAACATAATATGATAAACAGTTGTTTTTTTGTCTCTCTCACTGACTGAATGTAAAGTGCTATTTAATTTGTTCATTTTGTGCCTTTGCTTTATCACACAAGCAATTTTGGATTTTTCCCTTCTGTGCAAGTGGCCTTTGCAACAAGTTGCCCACATTTCTACCATTTTCATCCTTTTGGCTTCATAATTTGGTTCTTGTCATGAACTGCCCTCATTAGCAACATTATCTTCATGTTCCAGCCAAGGGTGTAAATTTTGCCTTCACCTGGCACTGAATTGCCCTCTGAATTGGCTCTAGTAATTGCTTGAATCAGGCAACATAAAAGCCAAGACATGTTTTGTTTTTTTAAAGACTGCTCTGTGGAAGCTATTTTTAAATGGTGAGAAAAAAAGTTGCCATTCCCATTCTACCCTTGCAAAACTGTAGAGTCGTGCCAGTGGGAATAAACAGTCCTCAGTGCTAATATTTTCATTTTTCATCACATTCTAATGCCAGTAAACCCTCAGCTCCATGTGACAGTGACGGCCAGATTATGAAAATTGAAGTTAAGCTGTAACAGCATGAGTTTCGGGTCCCCTTTGGTGTTTTTGTTTTTGTGTTCAGTTTTTCCCCCTTATTTATTCAGTGTAATTTACAAGATGCTTTAATTTAGATTAAACACTGGAGCCACTAACTGAGTCTGCATTTGACAGCAGACATCCATGCATATCTAGATGGAACACCTAATTATCAACAATGATTATTAATAGTGATTATAATATGATTAGTGATAGTTCATAGAAAGCAGGAATTCCCTAGAAAGTCTGTAATGTATAGTGGAGAAAGTGTAAGGTCTTTTGGTTTAGTGTGGGTTGGGATGTGTCTCATGTTTGTTTGTTTTAATGTTGCTATATTTAAAGTGACTGACTCTCTTCCCTTCCCCTGTGCAATCTGCAGGAAACCTCCTCGGCTATCTGACTCACTCTCTTCATCCACTGACCGATTTCTGATCACACTGATTGCTATTTCTACTTTTACATTTCTACTAACGTCATCAGGTCTCCCGTCATGTGTTCTCCTTTTCTTTCCAGGTTTCTGTCACGCCATATCTCTCTGTCCTCTTCTCGCCTTCCTCTGTTTTATGTGGCTGAGCCGGCTTCTAAGAACTCACCTGCTTCCTATCCGTGTTTGGTCTCTTAGTTAGCCGCAACACACTTCTTCTGCAGAATGGCGTGCATTCATTTACGGATCCTTCTGAATCTCTAGTTTCCACTGCTTTTTTTGCCACTGAAGCCAAGGTCAGACTCAACATTTATTGACCTATTCAAATTCTAGCATGAACCTGCACTAATTGGAGGGTTGCAGGATTCAAGCGGAACCTAATTTATGATTGATCACATTATCCCACAGTGCAAACTGGCCCAAAATGTGTACAATTAGTATTTCAACGTTGATTCAACGTTGGCCTTCTGTGGTTGAGCCTTTGTATTGTGAATCCATCCGAGAATGAAATCTGAGAAAGACACAGCCAAAAAACCAATAGAAGCATAGACCAACGGCAAAAGAACTGACGCATGGAGTTTGTACTTGGGAGATTAACATCTCCACCAGTGAACAGTTACTATATTGTTGAAAGAATAAATCTCAAATTAAATTATATCAAATAGCAATGTTCCTGAATCAGTCCACACTTGTAGAAATTACTTTTTAAGTCATAGATGTTTCATAACAATGAAATTAGACAAACTACATTTTCTTTTAAATATAAATTGTAGCCATGTAATAGGAAGTGGTTGAGCATTTTTTTATAATGGGATTTTTCCTGAGCTTTTCTGTACACATAGAAAGAGGTCATTGAATGACTGAATCAGATCAAAAGTAATCTGTGATGTCCATCTTTGTCCCCTCACATGTTGTCATCAGCTTGCTAATTGAACAGCAAGCAGACCAATTGTTTAGATGAACTGTCCCAGTTGGGAAAGACATGACTTGAACAGTCTAGTCTGACCTAGGCTACAGACTAACCTGAGAAACGTCTTTTCTGAAGAATGTTTGTGAACTAGTCATAAATCATTTTCTAGAAATTTTCAGTCTTGTTGTTGCAGTTAAAAATAAGCTTGTGATTGCTAATTCTTTTTTACTTTTTAAGTCTCATGATATGTTTCAGTCACTGACATCTCATGTTAATGGACTGGGTCATGCTTCATAGCACACTTGACTTCAGAGTGCCTTGTCTGAATGTGCCCATGTTCGCTAATTTATAGCAGACTTGTATCAGAAAGCACCAACTAACTCGACAAATTAAGTGTAGTTGTTGTACTGTGGAATTAAATACATGTTTCAACAATGAGTGCACATAAACTATATTAATGTATTTTGCTCCACTGATTACCTGCTTCCTTGATAAGGCCACAATTAGTTTGTTTTTTCTGTGTATGTGGCTTCATAATTGTAAAAGTGGTAAAGTAAGATTAGAGTGTTGCACAGAGATTTTTGTAGGTATTAGTCAGGTGTTACATTGTCCAGAATAGTAAAATGGCATCTTTATTGTATTCAAATATATTTCAAAGATATAGCAAAGAGGTTGATACTACTCTGTATTTAACTGAAAAAATTACACGTCTTTATTTTCATGGAATTAGGTGTGGTTTGTGGTGGTGGGTGGATTAAAACAGAGTTTTTAACACAGTTTGAGAGCAACTTGGTTTGGCTTTTCAACAAAACCAGAGTCATGTTAAGTGAAATCACAATTAACATAAATCAGTAAAATTATGTAATAAATGTAGTATCCACAGAATGGCTTTGAATCATTTTTACAATATTTATAAAGGGACAAATAAATATCACAGATCTTTTACCTGTGAATGTTAGAAGTTGACCTTGATTCAAGTTATGCCGTTAGTGATAGCAGATACTCGCAGGCAGTTGGCAGTCTGTCAAATATAAAATCCATCCACCACTGTGCTATAAACCAATTGTTATGATTGGTCATGATCAGACCATTCTGTGTTCTAATCCAACCCTTTTTCTAAAGACAGGACCTTGGCAGGCTGTGTGTTGCCTTTCTCACAACTTTCCTGCTTTCTCTGAATAGGTCTACCCGTCTTTGTCCATGTCTCGTAACGTGTTTCTGCATATGTAATCATGGCAATGACAGTAAATTCATATTAATCTCTTTTTTTCCCCTTGCACCCCTTTCATTCTCTCTTCCAACGCTTAAAATAGAAGTGGAGCAAAAAGGTAAATAACAGACACGACCCAAACCCTAGCTCCTTGTTTTGTGGCATCTGGTTGTAAACTACCTATTTTCCCATGGTGGCCCCTACATCGCAGACGTTATCTTCAGAATCCCCCAACTGTAATATTAACGGCCAGTGTAGTGCAACAAGGGAAGTGAGGCTGCCCATAAAAAGAGACGGCACACAAGCAGCCAAAAGATGTAAATGGGGGCGTATTGGCTGCAGTCCATAGGGGCTTCCTCTCCTCATTCTCCCTGGGTGCTTTTGCTACTCAGCAGAATCTCATATTGCCTGGCTTCCAAACCCTTTTCCATAGCATGCCATGGTAACAGTGTTTCTTGGCCCTTTTTCTAAGCTATTGCTTTCTACTGTCCCTTTTCTCTCCGAGCCCCCCCTTCTCACTTTTCTCCCCATTATTCTCACCTGACCACTTGCTGCTCTTTTCTCTGTTGATTCTTATGCCTCCTATGCCTCAGAGCAACAACCAAAACACCTCAAGAGACCCTTAATGAAAGTTTTTAAAATCTTAATGGTTGTGACATTTGCACCACTTCGTAATGACAAGCCTCTCAGGTATATACTGTAGAAAAGATGGTGTAACTGAGACACATCTAAGTACACACAAACATTTTGCAGACTCTGCTGACTCCTGCTCTCTCATAACCTCTGTTGCCAAGTGACTTTAGTTGGCTGCATTTTCTTTTGTTTACAGGACCAATTGTTTCGTTAAGTTTTGTTTCTGTTCTATTTCCCCTCATTTGTGTTCTACTCCCAACAGTAAATGTCTATGAGGCCAAGCTTCTTTTTGTTTCACACTACTATATATACTTAAACATAATGCTTAATAACTTTCCTATTCCTTTTTTTCTTTCTATGCACAAAACCAAAATCCTTATACTGCTTGTGAATATTGGCTATAGCTGTTAGTGTTTTGGCCACTCTTTAATGTGTGTCTGTCCCCACTCCTCGTGGACAACCTGTAAAACAAAATGAAGGCATTAGAGATTATATGGATGTTACATATAATTTTGTGTGGTTTTGTTTTTCACATGTTAACCTGTGTCTGTTTCTTATTCTACTCTTCTCCCATTACTAGTTTTTCTTTGTCCTGGGACTCTGAAAGCTGTCGGTGATCCTTCCTTTCTATTTGAAGCGGAGCAACAAGCTGGTGCCTGGTGCAAAGACCCACTGCAAGCCGGCGACAAAATCTACTTCATGCCTTGGACTCCTTATAGGACAGACACTCTCATTGAGTATTCCTCCCTGGATGACTTCCAAAATGCACGGCAAACCATCACCTATAAGCTGCCACACCGGGTGGATGGGACTGGATTTGTGGTCTATGATGGGGCTGTGTTTTTCAACAAGGAGCGTACCCGCAACATTGTGAAGTTTGATCTGCGGACTCGAATCAAAAGTGGTGAGGCGATTATCAATAATGCCAACTACCACGACACGTCGCCCTACAAGTGGGGTGGTAAAACAGACATTGACTTGGCGGTAGATGAGAATGGGCTGTGGGTGATCTACGCCACAGAGCAGAACAACGGCATGATTGTAATCAGCCAGTTGAACCCCTACACGCTACGTTTTGAGGCTACCTGGGACACGACCTATGATAAGCGCTCAGCCTCCAATGCCTTCATGGTTTGTGGAGTACTCTATGTGGTCCGCTCCACCTATGAAGACAATGAAAGTGAGGTCAGCAAGAGCCTGATTGATTACATTTACAATACCAAACAGAACCGTGGGGAATACGTTGATATCCACTTTCCCAACCAGTACCAGTACATTGCAGCTGTGGATTACAATCCGCGAGATAACCAGCTCTATGTGTGGAATAATTTTTACATCCTGAGATACAATCTGGAGTTTGGCCCACCTGATCCAGCACATGGTAAGAACCCAGCCCCCCAATCATTCCGTTTGCACACAGTATTGTTAAATTGCATTGCTGAAATCGTGATTTTAGTTGCTGTCAAGAGCGCTTTGATATCCCTTTGGTATTCCCCATGTATGTATCAAGTGTCACAGCTGACTGATTTTTAATTTAGAATCTAATATGTGCTAGATATGTTACGGAAGCTTTGGAGTGTAGGAAAGCATCTCGGGGGGGGTGAAGTGAGTGGGGCTCTGTGGTAAACAATACCTCGAAGCCAGTTACCATATCATAAGGGATCAGTATCTAGGGGATTTGGGGAGGTTTACCATCCGGGCGTTCCCCGAGTCCCTGGTGCTAACGCTCAAGGGACCCCTGCTAGCATATCTCTTTTTTTAGAGAGAGTAAAACAAGGAGCGAGATATATATTTTCACCTCTGGAAACATACATGCCCGGACAGGTGCAAAGTCTGGCCTGGGGCAAGGTTAGATCATTCCCCAAGTGATGCTGAAACTCCAAATCTCTATCGGCCATTAAAAAAACAACAACTTCACACTCTGTAGGCAGAGTGTATGGATTCAAGGTGCCGGCTAAGAGAGAAAGAGATGGTAGACACAAGGGAGAGAGATCAATCATCCAGGGTCACATCAGCAGTGTATGTTTTTAATTTAGCTGTCAAGAGCTGAGGGGAGGCTAGCCTAGGCCTGCGATAGTCCTTACACAGAGAATATAATAACAGTAATTATCCTAATCCCCTCCACACCCAGAATCCTAAATCCACGTAATGCTCAACACAGTCAGTGATGAGCCACAGAGGTCAAGCAACTTTTCCACAGATTATCCGAGAGCTCAATATTTATTAATGTGTTTGCTCGTCGACTTTTGTATTGATAGGACATGGGCTAGGACTGCTAAATTGGGTTCAGTCAGTGGAACATCATCAATCTAGCCAGACCAAGGCAAGCTTTACTGTAACAAAAATGTAGTCCAGGTTGGAAAGCAATATTAATAT
>LKNJ01000002.1:556451-696316 GCA_002120245.1 Maccullochella peelii
GTGCAATCAGCCAGACCCATTATCCAATGGAGGCAATAGATATGGAGGTGTTGCTGCCTGGGGTCTGGCTGCCTCTCCTCCAATCTATTGGAAGACAGAAAGAGTCTTCTCGTTCTCCAACTTGGCCCCATTGTTTCTGAATTTTCCTGTCATCGTCTTCTATGTGTGCCTCTATTTCCGCCATCCCCCCCTCTCCATTCACCCTGCCTCTGACTCCCTCCTCTCTTTCACTCGCTCTGCCTCTACGATGTTTTTCATTACCGGTTGTACTACTGAGAACGGCTGTGCTCAGCTCAAGAAGTGTAACAGCACCTCTTCACATTCTCTGCATGCTCTACAGGCAGCCTAATGGAGGAAATCAAAGTACTCAAATGCGATTAGATTCAGTATGCGCATTGCATTCCAATCATAGCTCCTTTGATTGATGTGGTTTATCCTTTTAAATTCAACCAACAAATACTTTTTTTAAGGGGGGGGGTCATGCTTTTTTTTTGGAGATGTGGAGCAGATTTATGTCAAATAGTGTTTATCAACATTTCATCTATGAAACTCCCTTATGTTCAACTTTTATGAAATGTAATTACAGTGCTACTCACGCTTCTCTGGCGTATCACATGAAAAATGTCTTCATAGTTTTTCCTTAGTGGCTCATGTTAAATGTAAGGAGTGCACTATTTTCTCCTTTCCCGGGACTGAAACATATTGTTTTTGCCTGGGGCATTGCATGAGTTACTGCACACCTGCTTTATCAGAGTATGAGTTGTAGCCAGAAACAACTGTAAAATGAATGTTCAGGCACCATGGCTACACGTACAGGTTCTGTGTTGCTCTAGTGAAATTTAATCAGCCATGCCGCAAAATCTCCCAGGCAAGAATGATTGCCAGGCAGGAGGATGTTGCTGTAATTATTGTCTTGTTCGCTGCAGACTGAGTGCCTTGGATAAGCCATAGTCAACGAAGGCGAATACGCTTGTTGCACAAAGCACTTAGCAGCAATTTACACAACAGGATACTTGGATGTATAAGCATTACAGTGTTGAACATGGTGAGAAAAAAAATTAGGAATGTTACTTACAGGGGGCATCGTTAAGGTTTAGTGGTACAAGAGGGCGTCTGCCCACCAGTACGTCAAGATTTGAATACCTGCCAAAATATTCTTAGCAAAATACTTGATATAGTCCACATTATGTGCCCGAGGAGTGCCACCCTAATGAGCTGACCTCACACTGCAACCACGGGTCAAACTACCATTTGGTTTTTATTTTTATCTACTGCACTGCATCGTGCTTTCATAAAGACAGAGAGAGAAATAAGAGTCCCAGTGAGAATCAAACTCCAGAAATCACTGAAGCAATAATGTTTTGCACACCATCACATAACAGTGCTCCACCTTAACATAATGCCTCTGTACCCTCTGTCTCTTCACAGCTCCACCACTGTCTGAAGTCACCACATCCCCTCAGCCTCAGAGAACTACAACCACCACCACAACAACCACAGTGCACTGGGGTGTAGCCAACACTACCATCACAACAGGGCTCAAGGAGGGCAGCAGGGGAGCGCCCAAGCCGCCTCCTGTGATTCCACAGACTACTTCCCCTCCGCCCCTCGAGTCCTTACCTTCACCTGAGACCTGCGAGGCCACCGAGAAAAGAGACATAATGTGGCCTCAGACCAAGAGGGGCATGCTCGTGGAGCGACCTTGCCCCAAGGGAACACGAGGTAAACAGGGCTCCCTCTCACCTCAGGGCCGTGTGCGTGAGTTTGTTAGATTTGTCTGATGTTCTTGCATACACAGATCTTTTTTGTATCTATAAAGAGCACCAGTTTAAGTAGGTGTTCAGGGAATCAGTGAAGACAATTTATAATAGTGTTAGGTTTTAGCTGTGTCATTCCAGGTCGAACATGATTTAGCAATCTGTAACGGTTGTGTTGCAGAGGAGCAGGCTCAGCTGTTTCTCCTGCAGCTTGCGTGGAGACGTGCATCCCTCGTTGGATTGTGTGTGAAATTGTGTTAGCGCTCAGAGTTCATCAGCCACAGGGCTAATTAGGACAGGACAAAACACAGTTAGCACTTTGTAGCACAAACAGCAGCGAGCTGTTGAAAATATTTTCAGAAAAAGAATTTTCCAGAAACAAAACTGGTGACTTTACATGAGTTCACTGTATCCAACAATTTCAGTTTAATTTGTCCTTTGACAGCATTCAGTCTTACCAGACTAGCACAGTGAAAAAACTAAATATCCTTCAGGGCTGATATTTCTATGTGGACACACAAGCATACATTGTCTGGTTTCAGATTTGTATAAAATGTATGCATTTGCATGTTTGTACATTTCTGTTTGTGTTTGTGTGCAGTCTCCTCTTTTTGTCTGTATCCTTGTCCTTTGTTGTCATGAAGTCCTGGGAAACTAAATTTGATTTGACTTGATTGAACTTGACTATTCTGTTCTTGTTTTCCCTGTCAGGCACAGCCTCATATTTATGCACTGGGTTCTGGCATCCGAAGGGACCTGATCTCAGCAACTGTACCTCCCACTGGGTCAACCAAGTAGCCCAGAAGGTTTGTATGAGCTCTGCCTCATTGTTTTCCTTCGAAGTGGAATGTGTTTCTTATAAACATAGGGGGGTAGACAAAATAATGGAAACACGTCCTTGTAAAGGATTTCAACACTGACGTAACTTAATCACAGTTACAAAGATGGCAGCAAAACTGTGTCAGATTAGCTTGAACACTGCATTTATCAGTTATAAAACAGGTCTGGAAATGAGGACTTTGATATGTGTGTTTTCAGAAGACAACTAAAAAATCTCAAAGATGAAGACTGCAAAGGCTTACATTTTAAGGAAAATTATGACACAGAAAAACTACATCAGAGATATGACAGGCATAAACTGTATATATCAGTAGCATACATAATATTACCAATTGGCGTGCCTTTAATATGATGCCAATTTTGTAGGAGTGATTTCATTTGCCTCCAAGTTAAAGGCCTTTTACATGTTAACAATATTTTCTCTACCCTCTGCATAGTGTGTACCATAGATGTAACAGCAGATATAGCAAGCAGCCCTCTGCGTACATGTTTTTTTAACTTACCACATAATTAAAAAAAAAAAACTGCCACCATGGCAACTCCTACGTGAAGAAAACATAAAACCCTCTTTTCATAACTGGCATTTCAAGGACTCATTCAAGTGTTACTTGATGTCAGAAACAGGGCTGTAAAGAACCCTCCAAGTCTGTCTTCTTGCATTCTTGTGAACATTATTCACTCTCTCCCCCCTGCAGATCCGCAGCGGTGAAAATGCAGCTAACTTGGCCAACGAGTTAGCCAAGCACACCAAAGGCCCCATCTTTGCCGGGGACGTCAGCTCCTCGGTGCGCCTGATGGAGCAGCTGGTGGACATCCTGGATGCTCAGCTGCAGGAGCTCAGACCCAGCGAGAAGGATTCTGCAGGGCGGAGCTTCAACAAGGTAACCAAATCCACCAGAAAAAGCCCCAAACGACAATGCCTCTCTTGCTGCATCACTCTTCACTGACAAGTTAATACTTTTAAATGACAAATGGAGAAGGGAATACAGTGCTCCCCAAAGTAATACAGTAATATGTACAGTAGTTGATATTGTTTGTCACATGCATTCTTTCTCTTTCTTTTCAAGTTCAGCAAAGCTGTGAGACAGACAAAGCAAAAACAAAAACGCAGTTTTGTTAATTTAGACTCGGACATGTAGCAGAGATCTGTATTCATGGCAGTAATTGTACTTTTGTGGTATTGGCCATAATTTGGCTCTGCCCAGCGTGATAGTTATATATGTGTCAGGAGGCTTTGAGAGGAAAATACAGCATGTCATAAATGTGAGCTAAAGCACTTTTAGTCTTTGACCTCCAGGTAAGCAGGTCAGTGTCACATGAGACAGTGCGGCAGGCGATGGGGAGTGGCTGGATCAGTCATTCAGTAGTTACTTTGCATATTGACCACTCAGTCAGGGCCTTGTTTCTACAAAGCCTTTACTCGAGCCCATGAACTTGTGCAAATTATATGTCTCTATTTTTCTGCTCTTTTTCTTTTCTAATAAAAAAAGCTTCAAAAACGAGAAAGGACATGCAGGGCATACATGAAGGTACTGAAGCAATGCTTCTGCCCACTCTGCTTGCTGCCGTCCCCTCCTCTATTCCTGTGCTACTGTATATGCCCCCAGTACAGCAGCATGTACCCTGTGCACTGTCATGTACTCCCTCCTCCCTGTGCTTCCTGCTTTTTTGAGTAATTGCCCTACGCACAGACACAATCGTACCCAAAGTGCTTTCTAAGTCAAAGAGAAGTCATCTCCAATTACTGAGGTGGCTTCTGTACATGGATGTGTATGTGTCTCTGTGTCCCCCCCTCTGTGTTGACAGCAATGGTGTTTTTTGTTTTTCATTCTGTTTTTCCCGATTCTATGTTCTCTAAGTGTTTACACAAGATTGCACGTCTGGATGCATAACACCACGACTCAAACAAACATCCTCTTCTTACTTCCCTCTCATTATTCATTTGCTGAAGGATTTGCTGCTTTGTTGCAATTATTGCAATATGAGAGCTGTCTTCAATATAAAACACTCCTGAATCAAACACAGTTAACTTTATTCAAACCTTTTTTTTTTTTTTACAAGGACCATCACCTGACCTTTCCCTGCATGTTAAGTAAAAATTGTGGCTCTTGTTTCACAAGGACATAGGTTTTAGGTCACAGAAGTCATTTGCTTCATAAATTGAAGGTGCAAATCTTCAGCTCTATCTGGTTAATAGGGTTAGCCAGGTCAAACCATTTTTTCCCTTTTTACTCGAACGCTATCAGTTTGGATTTATGCATCAAAGTATTTTGGCCATATATATCCCTCAACCATTAGGGAGATCAGTGTCCTCCACCTGCCACCAAAGTCACCCCCCTCAATCCAGATCTCTCCTTCGGGAGGGTATTAAAATGGATCGAGCTAATTAGCCATTCAACGGCTGTGCGCTCACAAAAAGAAAGGTGAGAAAGGGAAAAAAAAAACACGTATGTAGTCTCACTGCCTCCCCAAAAATGTCACATCATCATTTTGATTTTTAATGTCACTACATGTAGATTTGAAGTCCGACTTAGCGACAGCGTTAGAGAGGTCGTGTCGATGTAAATGACAGTGTTTATTTGACTAATGACAGCCTGAGAGCATCTGGGACAGAGATCGTTGAGTCAGCGCTATCTGACATGTGCCGCACTTGATGCAACATCACTATAGCTGCCCCCCACCCCTCCCACCAGCCGTCGTCGGCATTGATTACCTGATTAGACTCAATGATTTGATTATTTCCTGAAGAAAACCCAGCGTTGTCTGGATGCTACGCCCAATTTATCCGCTGTCTGTCCTGGGCTGTTCGGGTGGCTGAACGTGTGAGGCTGGAAAAATGTTTGTATGAAGGATACGGTTCAATGAAACAATTTAACGTATCATATTTTGTTTCGTTTTGCACACATTTCCTTGTCCTTTTTTAGTGCTTTTTGCAGGGTGACTTAGTGACTGATTGTGCAGTAAATTATTTACTCTTGAGTACTAGTTGACTGAAGTTAAAGGAAAAGAAAGTTTCTACATGAACTTTGCAATTAGAGAATTTTAATTGAGGACAGTTTTTGGTACTTTGACTTTATCAGGCCATCTCTTAATATCCTGCCATTGGACCTGATAGGCTCAACACACTGTGAACCTAAGTGTCCGCCCTGATGTATCGTCCTTGAAAAAGAAACTGAATCCGCCCCATCTTCAATGATGCTTCTGTTCTTCCCTCCCTCTTCATTGTCTCTGTCATATTCAGTACAGTTGCAAGAATTATGTCTTTCTTATTCAGTAAACGTCTGTAATTAGTTGATCTTGTCATATATACATTCAAAAAATGACTGTCCTTTCAGCTTCTTTTTACATCCTTCCTTACATATGTGACACATCAACATTTCATCCATTTCATTTCAGTGTCTGCATGTCACTGCTTATGCTTGCAAACAAATACATTTTTTTCGGAGTTTCTTAGCTTTTGTTTGTGTGCGTATTTGTTTGTTTGTTTGTCTGGCTCTACACAGGCCATTGTGGACACAGTGGATAACCTTCTGCGACCGGAGGCCTTGACGTCCTGGCAAGACATGAACAGCACGGAGCAAACGCACGCAGCCACCATGTTACTAGACACTTTGGAGGAAGGGGCCTTTGTCCTTGCCGACAACCTCATGGAACCTGCCATTGTCAAAGTTCCTGCAGACAACATAAGTAAGTTAAACAAGAGTTTGTGGTGAGCAAATGACAAGCGATCTCGATTGATGCGAGCTCAGTTAATTTGATTACTTTCAATTCATTGAGAGAGTAACTCTTGCGATAGGAAAACAAGGCCGCCACATAAAAAAGGACTTTGTTTTCATAATAAGCCTTTAAACCTCGGGGGAACAGAAAAACAACGCATATTAGGTTTAACGAGTCGCTTACTGACAAAGTGATGAATATCAGACAATTAAATAGACTGGATTCTCTGATTGCGCACGCTTAGTTTATAAATGTATGCGTCTAGACCTTGTAACTCTATACATTAATGTGAACATTAGCCTGCTGTGGAGTCAGAAAACGTGCATTGTTTATCCACAGCCGCCGCCTCCTCCTCTCATTTTCTTCTGCCATTAGACCATATAAGGAAGGCTGCTCCGTAGTTGTTTTTTTTTCTCTGCAGTGTTGTTTTATTCATATTAGTAAGAGTCTCACTGGGCTGTAATGATCACTCTGTGATTGACATTTTTATTGTGTAGCTCACTGTCACAAAGATTTAGTGTTTGAGTCGTTGATATGTCCTTTGGTGTGTTCCAACATTTCAGTTTGTGTAGAAATGTCAGGAAGAAAGCTTTGACGTCAGTATTCTCCTCTTTTCGTTTTTATGCCCTTGGGTCTGAGTCAAACAGTCTGGAATGACCAATATCTCATTCTCTCTTCCTTTCATCTTTCTTTCTCTTTCTCTAACCCGTCCTCTGCCTTTCTGCACGTGGCAGTCCTGGATGTGTATGTACTCAGCACGGACGGCCAGGTCCAGGATTTTAAATTTCCACAATCCAGCAAGGGCGGTATCTCGATCCAGCTGTCGGCCAACACTGTCAAGCTCAACAGTCGGAATGGTAAGCTCTCTTAAATGTACCGAAAGAAAAGAAAGAAAGAGAAACTTGGTCAAGATTGTTCTGTGTCTCTAAGAGCAATGAAGTGTGTGAGAAACTGGGAAATGTATGCATGCGTGTTTGACTTTTGCTCCCATTCTTGTTTCTGTGAAAAGCGAAGAGTCTCTCTGTATTAATGTAGGAGTACAACAGAGGTTTTTATCTCAAAAAACCCCAAGCCCTGCGATTTTGGCTGAAAAATGAGAGGCCACTTCTCTCATTCATGCACTTCTTTTGTTGACTATTTTTAAATTGAATTACCTCAAAATGAATTGAGGATGAATGAATATTTCTAGTCCTCTTTTTGTGCATATTTTGTCACCACTGTTTTTTTCTTCGTACATTGTCTGCATTTTTCTTGAAGCTTGATTATCTTTTCTCCTCCGCTGATGTCTGTCTACATCTTTCACTCTACAGGAGTTGCCAAGCTGGTTTTTGTGCTCTACAAAAATCTGGGCCAGTTCCTCAGTGCAGAAAACGCCACCATCAAGATGGCCAACGATGCTTACGGCCGCAACGTGTCAGTGGCCGTCAACTCCCACATCATCGCTGCCTCAATCAACAAAGAGTCCAGCCGTGTATTCATTAATGACCCGGTGATTTTTACCCTGGAGCACATTAATGTGAGTCTCCCCACTGGAGTGAATGGAGAGGTCATATTAAAAAACACCAGGAGGGAACATCCAGAGTAGACAGAGATCTGCAATTTGAATTGTAAATGTCTGGCTAGGTCAGTCGGCAGTTTATTTAAGTCATTGAACATCAAATTAAAGGAGTCTTTAGAACCTAAGTGAATTCTTAATGAAAACTAATTCTTTAATCAACATTGGGATATAAATGATACCCATTTTCTTTTATAGTGGGGGAAATTAACTCCTAGATTAGCCGTACAATCTAGGATGAAATTACTGGAGCACCAATTATCTTCCGTCTTTTAAAGTTGTCACTCGAGTTCCCAGAGGGCCATGCGGGACTCCATTCTTTATCAGAGAAATTGTGCAATTCCAAAGACATGCCGTCAAACAATTATGCTTCTCTGTTATTAAGGCCTCATATACCCAACTATGCTTCGGTTGATTTGGCAAGCATGTGCCAAATGAGATACAACATATGAATTGCTTCATAAGAGCTGTGAAGTGAAAAATCCTCATCCATATCAGTTCGGAAAAATACTTTGTATGAGTAGGGGGTAAATGGCCTCTGTGTTCTACATGTACTTCAATTTCAGGCAGTCAATTATTTGGACACTTAACCATATCTCTTGTTATCAGCAGACGGATTACTACTTCAACTCCAATTGCTCCTTCTGGAATTACTCTGAGAGGAGTATGATGGGCTACTGGTCCACCCAAGGCTGCAAACTCTTGGACTCCAATAAAACCCACACCACCTGCTCCTGCAGCCATCTCACCAACTTTGCCATCCTCATGGCACACCGTGAAATCGTATGTCACCTTCATTTTTTATATCCACCTCTAACTGACTTTCCTTTCAAACTCACCTGTAATATTTAGGCCTTCTTGTCTTGTTTCATAAGCAAACACAAATCCAAAAACATTCTTGTTTCTAGGCTTAAATAGCAATCTTACAAGATTAAAGTAATCACAGCGATGTTCAGAGAGAAGACTTATGTATACTGTTGTTGCAGTCAATCTACTGCTTTCTTGATTTGATGCTTTGATACACATCACATTATGTACCTCAGCAAACTAGAGCCATTTCCTAAAAATTACAAAACCTTTACAAACCCTACCTACCCTTACAGAAAAGTGTGAACACTGTTCTGTAGTTCGCAGGTAGTGGCTTCAGTATAAACATACTGTATGTTGAGACCAGTTCAACCAAACAGGATTTTTAAAGGCCTGAAAGGGTGAAAGTATCCAGTACTTCACAAAAAAAATAGAGAAAAAGTCAGAATAAAATAAACATAATTTTGTGTAAGAGAAATTTGTGTTTTTTTATCCCTTTAATCAGATACATCGATCAAAATGTAATTTTAAGGTAATTGTAATATTCTTGGCCAATATTATTTTCACTCATTTATAATAATATATAGAGGAAGTTTAGTGCTTCTGATTAGGACACATGATTTGAGACATAATTGAGACATAAAATGTTTCAAACATTCCTCACAGAGCTGAAAGAAAAGCACGTTAGCTTCTTTCTTTTCACAAACATGTTCATTTGTTTTTTCTTCCAGGGCAACATCACAGTGCATGACCTGCTTCTGACAGTCATCACTCGCGTTGGGATCGTGGTGTCCCTCGTCTGCCTCACCATCAGCATCTTCACCTTCTGCTTTTTCCGGGGCCTGCAGAGCGATCGCAACACCATCCACAAGAACTTGTGCATCAATCTCTTCATCGCAGAGTTAATATTCCTAATTGGTATCGATATGACGGAACCCAGGGTAAGCCGGAACGATTGCACCCTATTGATTTGGTTTTGATTTATTCCCTCTCACTTTATCTTCTCTCACCACCAAAACAAAACAAAAGACCCTTTCAGAGTGAAATGGATGAGACTTTAAGCATTGTTTGTTTCTAACCTTCTCTGCTTGTCCCTGACATGACATGATCGGGACAGAACCATTAATATAGATTACTAAGGGTCCATGTCTTCCACTGACAGGTCTTTTTTCCTCTTTCACTTAAAGCCACAGTTGCCATGGCTGAGCCTGCATCCATACCATTTTTTCACCTTTTTTTCACTTATGTTTTCTGTCCAACCTCTAGAAGCACTTAAACGTTTTTCCTGCATACAGCTGGGAATCAAAGCTTCAAATGCTGAGCTGGATGATTAAATCTACTAACTCTAACCTTACAATACGAATGGCATTTACATTTCTATGGTGCTGATGGAAAGTTAAACCTGTGCATAGTCAGAGCCCATGCAGTGATTATGAATATTCATTACCTTTTTTCATCAGTTTCACTGTTATGTGTTCCACTGAATCGGTGAGGCAGCAGCGCTGAATGTCGTCTTTTCTGTGGGTTTTAATAAAAGATGGGGTATATGATATACAATTTTCAATAAAGAAAGTGGAGATCACTCTTGTCATGTTTAAATCATTTTTGTACCACAATTTAATAAAAAAAAAAAAAATCCCCATTTTATGGAAACTGTGATCGTATTGTTTAGTCTTATTTTTCCTTGAATACTTATTATTTGATTATCTAAATCTGTTATTGTTCTGACTCAGATTGGGTGCGCCATCATTGCGGGGATCCTCCACTTCTTCTTCCTAGCTTCCTTCTCCTGGATGTGTCTTGAGGGGGTCCAGCTGTACCTCATGCTTGTGGAGGTCTTTGAGAGCGAATACTCCCGGAAAAAGTACTACTACGTGTCTGGTTACCTCTTCCCTGCCATCGTGGTCGGCGTCTCCGCAGCTATCGACTACGGGAGCTACGGGGCCGGCAACGCGTGAGTGCAGCTTTCTGAACAAATCCTTGGAAATGCAGAGCAGACACGCTGGATGCTACACTGTGTGGGCTTACCTGCTGTGTCTGTATGTGGCAGCTTTTGAAAAGAAAATCTACTCATCATTTCTGCCAGCGCCTTATGTGCATCCCTGGAGACTATACCAAAACATTTGAGCTTCTTTTGCAAGGGATGGGCAGCTGTTCAATTTTTTATGTCATTTGAAAGTGGCTGACAGACTCAACACTGTGGTTTCAGGGGGGCCACAGCTACATTAATGCCTTTCTGCTTAAAGACCCTCCTGTGACCTCTTGTTTGTAAATGCTCTCCTAAAGAGAAGAGCACTGTGCAGAAAAAGCCTTTTACGTAGATTAATGGCCACATCTCAGCCAAGACCCAGCTATCAAGAGGGGCTACTTGGGGTCTTCCCGGTGTTTAGTACAGCTGTATTAATGTTCAACCTGTGAAAGGAATGATTGAACACAAAGTTAAATATTGACTAGAAATTACACACTCAATGCTATCAGCCCAAGTAACCTAAAATGAATTTCTTTCCATTATTATTTGGCTGCAGGAGCATGAAGACAAGACTGATATTGTTTTTGTAGTGTGTGCTGCATCAACCTGAAGTGTGCGTTTCTTTGTCATAGGTGCTGGCTAAGTGTGGACAATCATTTCATATGGAGTTTTATAGGACCTGTCACCTTTATAATCATGGTAAGCTGTTGTTATTTTTCTTTGAATACTGAGGCTGGCAGAGTGAGGAAGGGACTGAGATGAAAGAGATGAAGGAGAGCGATAAAGGAAGTGAGATGGTTGAACTGAAGGCAAAGTCAGCCGGATTTTTGCTCCTCAGTCTCCTCAGTGATGACAGGTTAATTTTTGCGGCAAAGACAGATTTCGAGGCATCCAACAATTCTCTCCACCTCTCAACACCTGACAAGGATCAGGATTTGATAGTGTGCTTTAACCTCGCGTCCATACAGCTCCCATGAAATCTCACATTACAGACATTGCCTAATGGCCTCCAAGTTACACTTTTTATGATAAAGGAAGAAAAAAAAAAGATTAAAAATGGCCTCAAGGTGTGCATTTTGCAGAACACTACTGTAACTGTAAGATGCCACTGTAAGATTTTATAGCTCCTTTTTTCCTCCTCTGCATCAGCCACCTTGTGTTTGTCTGACTTTAGTAAATAGCAGATGACAGCTCAGGGGAGAAAGAGAAACGCAAAGGCACCTCTCTGTTTGGTCAAGGACCGTCAGGGTGAAGGACATATACCATATCATAATGACATATGTCCCATTGAGGCATGCAATTATTTACTGGTCATGACATTATTATCTCCCACTCCATCAGAGAGGCTCAGAAGAATGAGACCTTAGGGAGTCTTACCTCCCTGCGAAAAAAAAAAAAAAGAAATAGCACATGATATTCCTCAGATATATCCTTCACACCATGTATTGCTTTGCCCTCATGCACACCAAGGGATGAGGAAGCTCTGCAAACTTGTCTTGCTGCTGTGCAGGGAGGGCGGGTGGTATTTGTTCAGTACTGTGTTCATTATCCAGCATAATGGTTGGTACAGTATCTACAGATGCAGTGACCTCTGTTGAACATCAAACTGACACTCAAAATATACTGGAGAGACAGGGCACCCATGTCAAATTCCAGCGAGTCTGCACA
Organism: Maccullochella peelii; assembly: GCA_002120245.1. Taxonomy (NCBI): domain Eukaryota; kingdom Metazoa; phylum Chordata; class Actinopteri; order Centrarchiformes; family Percichthyidae; genus Maccullochella; species Maccullochella peelii. The sequence goes on from LKNJ01000002.1 coordinate 568,765, forward strand.
CCATTGGCAGCACGCTAGGAGCTTTCAGAGTAAAGACATAGTGCAGCTCTTTGTCTGTGTGGTAACAGAATAAATAAAAGACGAATCTGCTCACTGGACTGCATTTCACAGTTTTCTCAAAGAAGAGACATTGGAACTCGATGTAGCATTTAAAAATGGAGGAGGAAGTGCATAGAAGACCTGAAGAAGGTCTGTCGGATTGAAATGTTTTTGAGTAAATGGTAAAATTCCTGTTTCGTTTTTGTTTTCATTGATGTTTCTTTTCTTTTTTTGTGTCTCAGCACCCGCTTTGAATGTGTGAGCTTATAATTGAAGAAAAGCTAACGTTGTATTAAAACAAACACACATTTCTCCCTGTCTCAGCGAATGCTCTGTCAGCCACACAGGAATATGTTTCCTTTCCATAAATTGGGCCCTCATTGTTGCTTCTATTATGATTTGCATGAAAAATGCGTCTGCAGTGGAAATGATGATCAGGATCCCGGTGGTGATGACCAGAGAGATAGAATCATGACCCTGTGAGGAGCTAATGTATTGTAGCAGAGCTAGTGTGTGACGGGAATGAGGTTTCGCAGCACTGGCTCAGGCATTGCACACTGCTCCTCTGATACTGTGCAACAATTGACTCAAAAAGACAAAGTACTGTGGAAAGGGGCATCTCAGGGGAGCATGCAGGAGCAAGGTTTGTCCACACCATCCGTGACCCTGGTTTCTCTACAAATTGGCTTTGTCCTTGTCAATGAGGGAGAGAGGGAGGGGGAGAAAAGGCACATGAGCAAGAGAAATGGAGAGAAAACAGTGCTGCTTTGGCTCATGTCTGGATCCACACCCACCACCCGAACCATATTTGTGCCAAATAACATTGGTTTTGACCTAAGGTGGTCATGCTTGTTGTGCTCATCCCTTTGTTTCTTGTTTTCTTCCTTTTCCTATTTTTTTTTTCTCCTGGCTGAAAGGGGCTCTAAATACTGACTGAAAGCAATCGCTGGTGGAAGGCATTTAGATCCTTGTTCTGAGGTTGCCCTGTCTCTGGGCACAGGGGGTATTAGCTCCATGAAAGGGGAACATGGAAGTAATGAGTGGTGGGGGGAGCCATTAGTATGCTTGAGATAGCTTCAACACAAGGCCTCTTGGATCATGACACGTCGCAAGCAGTTCTTATCATCTGGACAGCTCCATCTGCACCTTTAATATTTTATCCCCAGCAGTTCATTTGGAGTTCAGTGTGTACACACACAGTCCACTTCAGAAAAAGCTTTCTCCTCAGTCCCAGTGTGGCGAGGTGCTTCTGCATGGCTTGCAGTGATGATTCAGAGACAGAGAGACAGAGTGAGAATAGAGGCAAGGCAACTCCGCTCTGGCAAGGGGGATCCCCCCAGGAAGGGCTGCGAAAGCATGTCGGTGGGGGTGGGAACATGTGCCGTGCTGCTAGGTTACTTTAAAGTACTGTGTCCCTCTCCTCTGTCTCATTGGATCCATGTCACCACCAGGCTGTGTGAAAGGGTTTTTAAAAGTCCTCGCCCTCCTGTGCCGCTCCCCCCTCCCCCATTGTCTGACTCATGCAGGCGGCTGATAGAAATAATGGCTGATAGCTGTGAAACAAAACATAGTTTCAGCGCCGTCTGTGATATAAAAGAAGGTTCACGATTCAGGGTTTTTTTTCTCTCTCTCTCTCTTTTTCCCAGTCGTCCCTCTCTTTTACTGCCTGGGTTATTGTGAGCGGCTCCATGAGTTGATTGCATGTGGAGGGGTGATGTATTGATCACAGGCAGCCTTTTGATAGCAGTGTGCGCCAGAACACCGAGAATTTCTGTTCAAGAGTGAATGGCCGTGAGTCCAGCTCACAAAGGTCGTACATTTATTTCATGCCCTCACACCGGCAATGTGTCTCCATTTTTGTCTTGCCAGTGCTTTGCCGCTCTAAAGATAACATGATAACACTGAAATCCACTGTTTATAAGGCTCATCTGGTAGAAAGCTTTTGGTATTGCAAATGTGTTTATTTGCACATTGGATTTTTTGTCACTCACATGCCAGTGATACAGTAGCTTACATATAAGCTTACATATATTTGTCTGCTGTCTTTATGTAGTTCTCTGATCCTTTGATATGCACTATTGGAGACACACATTTCAATTTTTCTTTCTTAGATATTCCTTGACATTATTTATAGATGCCTGGCTTGCAGTACAAACACAGTCTGGTTCCTCTGCTGTGAGTGCATGTACATGCTGTGTCAGGGACTAGTTTGCCCTAGAATAAATGTTTTTGAAGTGAATTATTTGGAGCGGCTCCTTGCTGGGCCATCCAGCCTTTGTGTCTCTAAATCACGGTATTGATTTTTAAGGTGCCGAATAAATGCGCTCAGAAACACAGCGCGTAGTATCCTTGTCTCAACCTGATATGTGCCACTGGCTCCCTCAAGATTTAATACATTAAAACAAGAAAGCAAACGCCATCTCCCTCTCCCTTACCCTCTTTCTCTCTCTCTCTCTTTTCATCTGTCCAAACGCAAGAATCGAACAAAATATACCATGTTCCCTCAAGCCTTTTGTAGCTGGTTATACCTTATAATATTTCACTATGTGCATAAAATGATATGCAGTTGTTTTGTACAACAAGAGGGTCTCTTATTTCTCCTGCTACTTTTCATTCCCTTCTGACTTTGCCAGACGGCTGCTGTGTGGCTGTTTCTTTCTTCTTTTTTTTTTACTGTGATGGATTTTAATGCATTTCCATGCTCTTATTGATATAGAATGACACTAAATTTGGCGCCAGTCGGCCCGTCTGAGCCCGGCTGGAAGGATAGATGTTTATTGGATTAGTCTGTGGACATGCAGAGATTTGAAGGCTCTCCTCTTTTAATACTTACAGACAAATTAACAGTTTTTTTTCTCTCTGTCTGCTATATCTTGAGTCATACATCTTCATGTATTAACACTGCCATTACTCTGTTTTGACAGCTCAATCTCATCTTCCTGGTCATCACAATGTACAAAATGGTGAAGCACTCTACCACCCTGAAACCAGACTCTAGCCGACTGGAGAATATAAAGTAAGTAAAGGGTCATATGCTAAATCCCCGCGTTCTCCTTCTTATCAGCAATATAACACTTTTATATTCTGCTATTCTGCCGCTACCCCCAGGAAAACTAAGGCTCTTTTACTAATAATTTAATTTTTTTTTTTTTTTTTTAACTTAATAATGTTTCATGGGAAAATGCATTACCTCCCCACCTCCGAGCCAAATTTCAGTATTGGACTAGCAAGTGACATTAGAATATAAGAATTTTTTTTTTTTCCAGTCAGATTTTGAAATGATCCAGATAAGATGGAACATTTATCAGAGCAATTCATTATTTTGACTCTAGAGATTTCAAATGTTACGCAGTCTCTTCAGTGAGACTTTTGGCATGACTTAGCTGTCATGATGACTACGCAGACTTAGTGCGTCGTCTTTTCCTCCTTTGTTGTTTTGCTCCAAGCCACTAGCCGCAGAATTGCACTGGCATGACACGCATCACTCTAAAGGCTGCAACTTAACTATGCACCGTTTGCTCTGCTAGGGTGGGGTACAGTGTAACAGCTACCATGTGTGTTTGCCGCTGGAACATGTCAAACCTTTTTTTTATGTAGATCCCAGCTTCTAATCCCAGAGAAGAAAAAATTCCTTCCCTACACAACCGCCACCACCCGACCACCACCCCACCCCACCCCATTGTCCCCTTCTAGTTTAGGCTTTGAGTCGCCTCAACATTTATGACGTGTTCTGCTTTGGGAAGGAAAGCAATGTTTTCTGAAGCACTAATTGTTTTGTTTTGTGTTTTTGCACTTCTGTGAAAACAATATTTATTGCTGTTTCCTGCAGGCTGAATTTCAGGGCCTCTTCCATTTGAGGTTGTATGGTTTTGCTGGTCGCAGTAGCACAGCCCCATGTTAGTTTGCACCATTATATTACACATTTCAACTTCCACCATAGTAGGAGCAGCAGTGTTGCTATTTTCATCCGGTGTTTGTTATTTTTCATGTTTCCTTAATGAATGTGTGCAACATTACAGCACTGTGGTAAAACTGCAATCAGGAAGAACAGTCAGAAAACGGCTTATTTAGACTTCTTGGTTTATTTGAGATAGACTACTCCCTTATCAAGGAAACCACAACAGAACACATTTACCGGACGTGGTGGCACTCAGATTGGTGTGCATTTGTGCTTGGATGTTAGAAATGATTTCTCTTAAGCTTGTTTACACTGAAGAAATACATTGTGTATTAACAGCTGTGTTCTTGTGGTCTTTTTCTTTGTGTTTTTTATGCCAAAGTTTGGTCTGAAAGTCAGTGTCATTGCATGTTGCATGTGAAGGCAAAGTTAACGCACACCCTCTCCTTTCTCTTCTTCTATCGTTCTCCTCCTCTCTCGGTTCTGCGATCCACAACAGTAATTATCGCGTTTGTGATGGCTACTATAATACAGATTTGCCTGGGTAAGCTTTTACTATACACCTCAGATAATTTTACCCACACAACACCACCCACACACATACAGTAGCATAAATGCAAATTCAGCCACAGACAATGTGCTCAGACCAAATGCTTTACACAGAGTTTTGTAATTGAATCATCAACAGCAAAACATACAACTCTCAGTACATCTTGTTAGACCCTTAATTTCATTGCCTCTCGTGATTTCCCTTGGATCAAAGTTGAAGATATCTTGCCGACTAACCCACGCTGTTATGCGCTCTGATCTAATTGTGCTTCTCTCTTCCTGCTTATCATGCTCTCTAGCTATGAAGATAATAAACGGTTTATCAAGTAAGGACATGTTGCCCAGAAGTCTCCTCTTCAGCTTGTAGTTTATTCTCTCTCCTCGATTATTCTTTCTTTCCTTTTTTTTCTTTCTTTCTTTTTCTTTCTTTCGCCGGTTCATCCTCTCCCAAACTGCAGCTTCAAAAAGCCACTCATCCACTGTCCTTGTGACTGTTCACTTTCACCATGTCCATCATCTTGAAATCCAGTGTTGTTGTTGTTGTTGTGTGTTTGAGCGCTGAACTGTGGCCACTGCTGGTGTCTGAAGGCTCCACAGGACCTTCACACACGAGGCGGGGATCTCCTTTTTTCCTTGAACTCTTTCCACATCTGCCTAGTTCTCCAGTTCTGATAACACACTCACTAGATAAATATTTAGTATACGATAAAATACTTCTTCTTTTTTTTTTTTTTTGGCATATTTTTGAACACGCTGTGCTTTCTGATTCTGCTGTTCTGTATGTTCTAACACATAAAAAGTTATTTACAGAAAACCAGATCAAGGTTTTGCTTCCTTCTTGTCTGTTTGACGGCAGGAACTGCATTCGAGTTTGGGCTGAGAGTGTGTGTGGATGGAGGGGTGGGGACAGTGGGGAAAGGGGTTGTGAGGATGGCATAGGTGTCGTTTGTCATTTTATTGTTTTCCTCTCACCTGGTTTACAGCTTTTTTCCTAGTTTTTCATAGTTATGGTGATTGCAAATCCCACTCATTATCCTCTCATCCCTAAATGCCTCTCATGCTGGATTTGTCCTCTTTTTGTGTGTGTTTTTTGCTGTAACTTCAGATCCTGGGTCATGGGTGCCTTCGCTTTGCTGTGTCTGCTGGGTCTCACGTGGTCCTTCGGTCTCTTCTTCATCAACGAGGCCTCGATTGTCATGGCGTACCTCTTCACCATATTCAATACCTTCCAGGGAATGTTTATCTTCATCTTCCACTGCCTTCTCCAGAAAAAAGTAAGTTTCTTGTCGTCTGCAGTGCTCAAGGACAGTGATTTTTCTTTCAAGGCGAATCGCTCCTGGATTTGAACAGACCTTTGCGCCATCATGCAGAATTCACAGAGCACCACACGCTGATAAAAAGAACAAACACTGCTTGCTGCAAGATCTTGGCTAAGTCATATGTAAAGTCAATAATGAATGTAAACACCGGCTGTTTGCTCATGCAGGTCCGCAAAGAGTACAGCAAGTGCTTCCGCCACACCTACTGCTGCGGAGGGCTGCCAACCGAAAGCTCACACGGTTCTGCAAAGACTTCCACCACACGGACCAGCGCACGCTACTCCTCTGGTACACAGGTAGACCAGCACCTTCATACTGTCAAAGACTCACCGAGTGTCAAAACAAAGAAGAACACAGTTTCCTGCACACACACACACACACACACACACACACACACACTCATCATACAGCTCATTTACATTGTTATGAAGCCCAAAGTTTAAACAATTGCTCATGAGAATGTACTTTTATCATGAGCATGTAGCACCAAAAAAAAAAATGCACATCATGCATTTTAGCTTCAGAGGTAGATCAAGAGACACAAACATTATGCCATATTTTACAAGCAGCATCTGCTGTACTGCATGAGTACCTTTCTTCTGTTCTGCCCCCTTTAGCACTTGCTTTTATCTTTTTCTCACTAACGTCATGTGCATGGGAAATAGTTTCTCTCAGTTTCAAGAGCATTGCAAGCACATTTTACTGTGGGGAAAGCTGAAAGTGCAAAATATAACATATTTGCTTTATCCCTTTTTTTTATTAAAGGCTAATAGGCCTCATTAGACCATACCTCCAGATGTACTGTGCTTATAGATAAACATCCCTATCATACTTTAACCTCCAGCTTTATTCAAGGTACTCGTGACTAGAGCTGAAGTCGTTCAAAAGTTGACATGTAAAATTAGTTTTGAAAGACACATACAGAGAAAGTGAGCATTAGTACTGTCCTTCCCTCACTGCGTACTAGTAGGCAAGTAAGGAGTGATACAATCAGTAGAATGTACATAGGAAATAAATGAAAGTTGATCTGAAAGGTGAGCGGGCTTGTTTAAAGTCCTAATGACTGTCCCTTGTTGACCTGACAGAGTCGTATCAGGAGAATGTGGAATGACACCGTAAGAAAGCAATCTGAGTCCTCCTTTATCTCAGGTGACATCAACAGCACCTCCACCCTTAACCAAGGTCAGTTCACACCTCATTTCTCCCCACATGCACACCTATGCACACATTTCATCATCCAGCTAAAAATACCTCCTGCAAGTTTCAATGATCTCACACCGCCACAGAGGATCCTACCCTGGTAATCGTAATAAATGCCTCCAGCTTGAAAAGACAGAGCAGTACGGTTAAAAAAGAAAAAGAGGGGGAAAAAAAGATCTAGGCCTTTAGTCTAGTCTCTCTGTTCTGCCAGCGAAGGATTACAAAAATCCGTCCTCAAATACTGTGCGCTGTCATTCTGGCCGGTAACGTCACTCTCAAATTGGGGCATGGCTAGAAGAGCGTTTTTTATTTAAGTGCTGGCTGTCTAAAGTTCATACCCAGGCTCAGGGGAAACATAGACAAAACTAAAAACGGGGGGGAAAAGTTTTATTTTGGGAAAATCTTAACACGCAGAGAGAGGCCATTTGTTGCCTGGCATGTAAAGTGACCTCTGTTATGAGGGAGGGAGAAAAAAAAACTGTCATTTATTATTTAGCTTGAGCACAAATATGATGATGAGAAGATGATGTTCAACTCTGGCTGACCTGGGGTGCTTAGTGTGTTGTTAGGCTTTCTGCTGCCTCTGAAATGGCTTTCCAAGCATGCGAGGGAAAAGAGGGTTAACTTTACTCCCTCCTCTGCCCTCCTCTGACTCCTGTCACTGCCTCTCTTTGCCTTCTCTTTTTTTGCTGTCACTTCCCACAAGGTAAAGCATTACACCTAGGGCTTTGAAGCCCATTTTGACTCGCTGATACATCAGTAACAATATAGAATAGGACTTTTTTTTTTTCTCCCCACAGTACCGTTTCCTGGAGATGTTAATGTGAAAGTTGGATATTGATCACTCCGGGGTGTAGTAGCCTAGTTACCCCGTAGAGTCAGTGCACTAAAGGAGGGCTCTATCTCCTGGAAGCACATCCCTGTCATTAAGAACATCCCTGGAGACTTCCCAACATGACAGATGGCATTTAACACAGGTGATAAATGGCAGTGGAAATACCTCAGATCCTTAAAACACATTGCAAGCTGGGAAAAAAAACTGAAAGGAAGATGAGGTTTGGAAGGAAATTTCCAAATTTGAGTCTAAATAAAGATTATGATTCCAAAACTTGTCATAGGGGAGATTTTATATTTGGACCTGGTTCAAGCAGTAAAACAATTTCCCAATCACAGAGATGCAGGGTGCTATTTTGGAAAAATTATTTTTGCCCAAAATAATAAGTAAATATGATTTATGAAAAGCGCTAATGAGAGGATGCAATTATGAGCTCAGTGGGTTAAAAATTGGTTTATAAATGAATGAGTTATGAACGATTTGCAACACACGTAACAAATTAACCCCTGCTACCTAAAGTTGTTAAATGTGAGGACAGCCTGCAGCAGTTAGTTGAATATTTTTGGCTGAAGTAGCTGGTTTCTTGCATCTCCCTGGTTGCCTCTCAAATTTTATTCTTCATTCTCAACTTCAAAATAAACACATGGTGGCAGACGCCCTGGGTGACACCACATGCCTCAAAAGACAAACTTGCTGAAAATGTCCTTCATTTCTTTCCTCCATGAAACTTTCAATCACTGTTCGGCTGACTGCGTCAAACTTATCTGCTCCTCTTCTGTCTTGCCACTCCAGGAATGACCGGGAATTATCTACTAACAAATCCTCTTCTTCGACCACAAGGCACTAACAACCCTTATAACACCTTACTGGCTGAGACAGTCGTATGTAACACCCCCACGGCTCCAGTGTTTAACTCGCCAGGTGTGCTTACTTAATACTTTCGCCTGAATTCAGGCTTTTCTTCTTTCTTTCTCTCTTTGCCTCCTTTCTTTCTCTCCCTCTTTGTCTCTTCAGTTGAGTATACAGAAGGCCAATTGAAAAGCAGGATGTTCTGCAGTATCACCTTTCCTTCTGAATCATTCTCTCCCAAATAATTGATACAGTACATACTGTGTTTGTGTGTGTGTGTGTGTGTGCCGCACATAGACAGTATACATTATGTGTGTGAAAATGCACACATGTTTTCATGTAGGACGGAGAGCTGTGTGGTTAGTCTAGATCCACCCTCTGTGTTCTCGTATTTCTCTTATCCAAACTCGGAACGGGACATAATGATTAAGATAGGAAAGAGATACTACATGCTCTGCCTTGAGATAATGTAAACAGTGGTGTAGACCTGAAGCTGTAGTATACACTGCATGTTTATTAAGATTTATGCTCCTGAATTCATCAGGTGATTTGTTATTTTTTGTGTATTTTAGAGGGAGCTGCCCCTTAAAACATGTTAAATGCAAGCAAAATCTATGTTACTTAATACAGATCTACTTAATGCAACTTTTGCATTAAGTTGTCTATGTACAGATATATTTGGTAATAAATAGTGGATACCCATAAAAACTTAAAATCACTATATCTCAATTGCACATGGCATTTAAGCATATATCACACTGTAAAGACTGTGCTGCGATTATGTGTGCTATTCTGTTTTAAACTGAAATGGCATCTTTTGTCATGTTTTGTGCTTTTCCCTTGTGCTTCCCTCTAGTGACCTACAGAGAGACAAGTATGGGAGTAAAACTTAACTTTGCCTATCAAATGTAAATTTTTTTCAGCATGCTTATTAAAAACAACCAAAACCCTGGCACAATCACTGGTTTACTTTAGGCCATTAACACACACTCAGTGAGCAAGTGGTTCACAAAATTATGTACCCAAATTCTGCTCTAATTTGAAAAGAAATCAAATATTTCTCTAGTCATTTGGAGTCACCTTCAAGATCTGACAGCTTTATCGCAAATGCCCATTACTCTGCTTCTCTCTCTTCTGCTTAATTTGTGATTTTAACCGACCAAAAATGTGTTGCTTTTTTCTGGCAGAAAGGAACATTTTATAAGAGAGGTTTCTTTTTTATTTCTTTCCTTCTTTTTTTCTTTTCTTTTCTCCCAAAATGTCTGTCCTCCTGTGGCATTCGGCAGTCTCAGTGTCCAGTAGTATTCCCCTCACACCTTTCCAGACAACACCTGTCTGACTAAATTGCCTCCTAGCAGGCATAAACACATGGCTGTCATGGAAGCAGCTGCTTAATTTTCCCTTATTCACTTTTCTTTTCAGAAGAATTTCCCCTAATTTCCAATAGGCTCTGTAAAAACTGCACTTTTAACATGCCTCCAACACTCAAAATGACTCCCCCTTTTTTTGGACAAAGACAAACGTTGCTGTAAAATATCTCATTACTCACAACAATCTGTTGTTTTACAAGGAGGCATGTTAGCCATAGCAGAGCACATTTTTCCGTTATCTCCTCTCTCAATCATGACATAACTAATATTTATCCTTTTTGCTGCTGTTTTCCATGACCTCCATGCTTTGAGAAATTCCTAACATGACTGCGTCTGACCTCTGCAGCGGCTGTGTTATTCTTGAGCTGTTCTGCTAGTGACCGGGATCGCACTGGGAACTGTCACTGTGACGGATGCCAAGTGTTGGGCTGCGGGCGAGCTCTGACCTTTGCCAGCTTTGGGTACACAAGCTGCCCACTAATGGACAGAAAGTGTACCAGCACAAGCAAAAAAAAAAAAAAAAGAAAAAAAATCTGCTAAAAACTCGCTCTTGGCATTAATTCATAAAAATAAAAGCTATTTAATGCTTGTTTATTTCATTTGCTGAACCCTTGCTCTTGCTAAGTTGCAGTTTTGTTGTTCTTTTGAGTGATTCTTCTTCATGTTACAATAAATCATTTTATTTTCTTTTGTACATCAGCTGCTCTTAGACCAGATAGCCTGAGCAGACAGACATGATGTGAGTTGTCTAAAGTGAGTCTTTTCACCTGCTGTGTGTGGTGATGGTGGAGTGCTGCTTGTGGGCTCCCCTTGTAGTGAGAACAAAGATGGCTGTCCCATGTTGATACATGACTACTTTCCCTTACTGTCTGTGTCATCTTTTCCCATCTCTGTCCTTTTCTTTCCCTTGGCACATCCAACCTATTAGTTGCTAGAAAACCTGTAAGTGTTGTAGCTTGCCCGTTTGTGGCTTCATACTTGTGGACATCTACTTTTGCCCGGTGTGTTGTGATGGTGATTACTGTTTCACTTTGTTTTTTAATGTTGTTTGGGATCTTTTTCATTGCTTTGTCACGTATGTGGCAGACTAAAACACACAATGCTCTGCTGATTATAAAGCAATTTTTAAAAGGGAAAGTCAAAATGTATATGTGAGAAAGTAAAATGATTTCTCATTGCAAATAATGCATGCATATATATTGTATGTTAAGGATTGTGCCGAACTAACAGATTTATGGCATGGCTTAATTTGACTTGAGTCTTCTATGTGAAACTGCATCCTAAACAGCATTAAACTTTAGTTTCTCTAATGGTTATCCTTGTTGACTAATGTAAAATCCCCTCACGTGTTCCTCTCTTTCCAGGGCACTCACTGAACAATGCGGTGAGGGATACAAGTGCAATGGATACTCTACCGCTAAATGGTAACTTTAACAATAGCTACTCACTCCGCAATGGGGACTTTGGCGACAGTGTGCAGGTAGTAGACTGTGGCCTCAGTCTGGACGATGCTGCCTTCGAGAAAATGATCATCTCCGAGCTTGTACACAACAACCTGCGTGCCTGTAACAAAAGCCACCAACAGCAACAGCAGCAGCACCCCAGTTTACATCATCCGCCCCACCACCAGCAGCCCCCGCAGTATCACCATCACCACCACACGGAGCGGGCTCCGCCCAAGGTGACGGTGATAGGCGGCAGCAGCAGCGAAGACGACGCTATCGTCGCTGATGCTTCATCTTTGGTGCACGTGAGTGACACAGTGGGCCTTGAGCTGCACCATCAGCAGGAGCTGGAGGCACCGCTCATCCCCCAGCGGACTCACTCGCTTCTGTATGCACCCCAGAAGAAGGTGAGGACCGATGGGGGAGTTGATACCTTTGTCAGCCAGCTGACACCCACCAACCCCGACGATAGTCTGCAGTCCCCAAACAGAGACTCCTTGTACACTAGTATGCCTAATCTGAGGGACTCTCCATACCCCGAGAGCAGCCCCGATGTACTGGAGGACCTGTCCCCCTCTAAGGGGAGTGAGAATGAGGATGTTTACTACAAGAGCATGCCTAACTTAGGGGCTGGCCACCAGCTCCAAGCCTATTACCAGATAGGCAGAGGGAGCAGTGATGGTTACATTATTCCTATTACCACAGAGGGCTGCATCCCTGAAGGTGATGTACGGGAAGGACAGATGCAGTTAGTGACAAGCCTTTAAATGTATTTAAATAATCCCCAAACCTCTTCCTGCCCTTTGCAGCCCTGACCCCTTGGAGGACACACTAGTAAAGGGAAGGGAAGTGTTTGTTTTTATTTTTGAAGAGAGCTTAGAAGCCCCGTCATACACACTAGCCATTTACAAACCCTCCTCGTCCAGCTGCATTGCCATCTCCTTTTCCCCAAATATGCCACTGTTCCTACTTTCCCCGCAGACCAACAGACTTGGTGCACAGCAATGGCAGTGCAAAGTTTCAGTGAGACTGTACATAAAATGCAGATTCGAATTTCAATTTTAAGAGACAAGCCAACTATGTATTTAAATGTGCTGCTGCTGTTGAATAATTGAGATAAATTTAAGGTACGAAAATAAAAGAAAACAAAAAAAAAAAAAAAAAAAAAAGAGAAAGAAAGATTACCGGCTACATCAGATCAGCAATTTCCCGGTCAAAAGGTTGTACATACACTCCCCAACATCCTCGTTGAAGCCTGTTTTTTTATTGTAAACGAAACAACACCCCTGGACCAGGACTTGGACTCTGTTTGTAAAATGTTCCTGATCAGACTGTTAGAAAAGGAATATAAGGTCCTGGTTGCCCAGAGTCGCGCTCCATCACCACGAAGTCTGGATTGTATAACCACTAGCAATCAAGCCCCTGGCCTTATATTTTCTCAACTGTACATTGAACTGTTGTCAAGGAAAATGGCTAAAATATATATTTTGTTGTATTGCTAGTGTAAAATAAAAAATCATGGGAAACCGTAAATATGAAGAAACCTTTTAATTGCAAAATTTAACATTTGAGAGACTATTGTGTAGAAGTTGCACATATGTTATACAGTGTGTTTATGGTTCCAACACTTCATTCATGGTAGTATGTTTGAACATAAAGGCTTATGAAAAGAAAGGAGGATTCAACAAATTACAAAGATGCATTATCACTTTTTCCACTTGTGAACAGTGTTTTCTGCTTATTGAGTTCCATTGATATCGCCCATTGAAATATGTCTATTTGATTTTGCCAAAGTATCATTACTTTAGTAGAATGGGAATGCAAAAACCCAGTTAAAGTGATTTATGCATTGCACAGTTTTTTGTGTAATTCTGAATGAAATAGATCTTTTTAACAGTCATTTAACAGTGACGGGCAAGCGCAAATGAAACTGACTTTTGACAATAAAGTTTCTATCATAAATGTAGTTCTTCCGCCTGGGTTTGGACATTTTATTTATTGAAATCTTTCCAAAAAATAAATGGGAAATGTGTGAATATTTTCCAGCACTGGTATACATGCTGTACTGTAGCTCATGTTTTCTATGTAAACATGTTACCAAGGGGCTTATCACTTAAGACTGATGTAAAGTTCAACACTAAAATAAAATAAATGTGAGATTTTTTGTCAAATGCCAGTTGCTTTTTAATGGTTTGTGTTTTTGGTACTATTTGAGAAAACAGGTTTTAATTATTTTGCTATGGACAAAATACACTTTTGACTCAGGTTATAAGTAAGTCCCGAGCACCTTGAAAGGTAAATTGGTGAATTTGTTTTCTAGGGGATTTATTTGCTTTTTGTTCTGCTTTTTCTTCAATCGCTGCAGAGTAGAGAGAGCTCATTTCACCGTATGTGTTAGAGAAGCCAAATCTTTCCATGTGATTCAAAGATGAGAAACTCAGGTAGGAAAATTGCATTGTAAATGTTCCTCTGTGTGGTTGTAACACTAATAAAGGTTCGAAAATGACACTATTTCACAGCATTGTCCACTTAGTATATTATTGAATGAACACTAGTCCTGCCGCCATTAAAAAGCCCGGCACTACAGAAATCTTGTAAGATGTTGGCTTTAATGTCGTGTGGGAGTGGAAACGAGTCCATGGGCCTAACAAGGGGTCAATGTTACACTTGGCTGCAGTTGTAGAAATATATTACACATAATATGTCCGAGTATGACACATATTTGCTCTAATTAATGTCTGCTGCTGCTGTAGCCCACAGTCAGTTCTTGTGCAGTTTATGCCTCAGGTAATGCTAATTTACGAAGCATTTTAATACAACACCAGTTGAGGCAGAGTGACAGCTCTCAGCGGGGTAGCTGGAAATTGCACTGTTTACCATTTGGCATTGAAGGAAATGACTCAGAACTTAGCAGAAATGCACTTTATGTCAGAGCCGGTGCACATAATGCTGTGTGGGCTGTGTGTTGTTTTGACTTTTTCCACAATTATGTGACATTTTGTGCAATTATCTGAGGCTACAAATTGTCATAGAAGAATGATGTTCTTTTTATGTGATCTCTTATACAGACCCCTTAAATGTCAGTTAGGAATCAAGTGTTGAGGAGATTGTTGACTGTTGAAATGGCAGACATAATGACGTGCATAATAATGAGAAAAAAAAATCATATTAATTTCCATCCTGCATTGTAATATGTGCAGCACCATTTTATCCGTGGATGAGAACCCAAAAGTTTGAATACACAATGGGTTTTTTTAAATAAGCTTTTTTTAATAATTATAAATATTATAAATTAGAAATATTCTGTTAGACAGTGCTGTAAATTGTAACAAAAGCAAAGAGAGGATTCATATTCACAAATAACCTGAGAAGGCTCATCCCACATTTACAAAGGAAAAACCTGCCTTTTTGTGTACAGAATGCCGTGTTTAACCTCCAAATTTTCAGTGCAGTAAACACTAAAACTGATGTCTCCTTGTCAAAAGTTATTCTAACCTGAGAGTTTGTCTTTGTTCATTGTTTTTGAGAGCATAAATCACATAAGTCACTTCTCATTTTCTGTTTGTTTACCTGAAATAGAAAAGACAACTCTTCAGCGCAGGATTCTGTCTAAACTGTAAAATACCAAGTCCACATTAACATTAATAATTTAGGTAATCACTCTGCTCAGATACGGACTAACAAATAATTGCCAACCCTTTCCTCACCCCTCTAACTGTTTGTTTATCCTAACACAGTGACCTTAGACGCAGATAAACTTGGCTGGTAAGCGGGTTTATTTTGTTTATTCAGGGCAGGGAAATATGATCTTGGACTGGCCATTTGTCTGACAGGGAATGCGGACTGGGCACCCTCTAGCTTTGCGTGTGGCCTTCTCACCATGCAAGAGCCTCTCTAATTCCACTTCTTTTGCTCAGGGAGAGACTCGCCCTTTGTCAAACATTGATTCAGAAGTAGGCCAGGAGCTGAGGGGCTGAGAGCTCGGTTGCTCCCACAGAGGAGCGAGTGGGCCCCTGGAAACCGAGGTAGAAAATACTGTCAGCAGAATCGGGGTGAAACTGCTAAAGACGGATGTGTTATTGACTAAACAGAGACATGAAACTAATGTGTGACCAAACATGGATATTTGTGATTGTTGAGTCAGAGGTAATTTTCAGGATCCAAGGAATTTCTGTAGGGTATGATGCAATTGCATGAAAGAGATTTTCCTGTTGATGAAAGACTTTATATGTGTGTGTGTAATTTTTCCAAATCCCAGAATGCACTGAAGGTCTCCTGCATGTGTCTGTGTCCTCTCTGGGAGACAAAAAACAAGGAGACTTTTCCTAAAAGCACTTGGTATTTTGGTCACACGGGGATTTAATAAACATTTAATTAACTAATCATCTGTTTAATATCAACTGTGACAAGCTTCATCAACTTAAATTAAATAATAATTATGTGCATCTCATCACCACTTCCGTGACTTTTTGATTCTACATCCCCACATAAACAAACAAAAAATGAATATTTATATTGTTAGCCTCCAGCCCAAATAATTTAATATTTCATTCAAAAATGTGACTGCGGCCATTTTTTGCAAGTCTACATTCATGTATTTGTTGAAAGTTCAGTTTAAGAAGTTCCATTTCCCTTGGGGATTTCTGTGAGGTTATCAATAGCTGCTGCAATAGCAACTGCTGCAGTAACTCCTGTGAACGGAAAACACAGTGCCAATTATAGATGCCATCAACGGGGATGAAAGCGATTGTGTACAAGCAAAGGAAATCCTCTCAAGCCACAAACAGTAACGCAAAAGTAACTTCCCAAACTCTTGAAGTCAAAGGGGACCCTTTAACTGCTCACTCTTTTCTTACCCCAGCCTCTTTTGTCCTGTCCCCAACTTCAAATGTGCAGATTTGCGGCCCATGGGCGACTTAGATCCGGTCCCGTCGAGGTGAAAAATCCAATTAACCTGCAGCTCCAGCTGCCTTCGTTATAATTCCCTCCCATAATTATGAAATTACCAGATGCAGGGTTTCAAATGAAAAAGGATGAGAGTGACTGGCTCAGAAAAAAAGATGAAATAAACCATTCCCTGCCAGTATACAGAGTTCCAATTTACCTCAAGGGGGAACAGCTAATTCTTATGACTGAGTTTGAAGGTGAGACCTGCAAAAGCCCTTGTAATCAGAATAAGAAAAACATGATGATGGTTGGATCTTGAAATAGCCATTGAGATTAATGGGTAGACCCTTGCATGTTATGCATTTAGACTTTTGAAGTATAAATTGTTGAAGGAGGCAAGAGAATAAGAGTGTGAACTTTCAGCTATCCTCGTCATCCCAACTAATCCCTGAAATCACTCATTAGATTTGAAATCAAGATGGTTTAATAATGGTTGTATTTTGCTTTGTTCTCATTCATTGCATTTTTAAATACTCAAGTCGTGAAGCAAACAGAGTCAAGTTTTGTGTGTGTCGCATATTACATTTTAAGCAGCATAGTTGAGTCAAGATTTATAGGCCTTTCATGTATTCAGTTTATATTTTATGAAAACAGTGTTTTAAGTTACAATTTTTCTATGATATGCTCGTATACTCTTATATTCATTTAAGAAGTAGGCTCAAATATATTCAGTATTTCTTCCTTGAAAGTCATCGTATTGTTTTTCATTATTTATGGTTACAGTGGTGATTTTAACAGTTTGAATTCTTCTCTCTCTATCCTTCAAATGTTTAAAGAATCAAGATGCTTACACATTCCTGTGTCCATTTATCGGTGTGTGCATTTACTCATTGATATATTAATTTACTCAAGTTTCCTGCAGCCCTCTAACACTTAAATAAACAAGGGACTTGTGTCAGAGCTTTCTGGTAATTCCCAGAAGGTTGCAGAAGCAGAACGTAATGTATGAAGCAGTTTAGCTCGTTACCAAAAAAGGAGATAAGATGTGCTATGTATTGACAGGGAGGGTTTTCTGTATAAAAGGCAGATGCAGCTCAGAATCTTTTTCCTTTTTCCTGGGGGACTTTTTGTTAGGTGATTTTCTTGAGGCATCATTTTCGCCTTTTTTTTATCTGTTTGGTTTTTGTTATTGTTATTGTTAATCCTTAACTAAAGAAAGTAAAAATTTTCTCAAGAGAACTTCTCCTTTTCTTCTGTTCTGCACGACCCTCTCGGCCAGGCTTGGTCCTCCCCGTCGCCTTCAGGTAAGGCCCCCTCCATATGATGGCTAGAGGTTAACCCCAATTAGGTCTAGATTTGGAACACTAGATGCTAGGGGCCCTATAGGCATTCCTTAGGGTTTCATTAGGAACAAGGCTGGGGTACGCAAGGAACCATTAGAATATTTATTTTGGGTGACTGACTATCGGGCTGTCCCTGACAGCGAGGCCTCTCCCTGGCGTATGCCAGAAAAAGAGTAAAGGTACAAGAGGGAAGTCTCAACTGTTCGGTTATGTGCCCGCCTAAGGTTTAGGTAAGGGAGGGAAGGCAACCCCATAGTAGGTTTAGCTCCAGCGCTGCCTGCACTGAGAAGGGATTGTTACCTTTGGGTTCGGGCCCGCTGCGTCGTCAAGGCCCAAATGCTGCCCCGAGAGCTCTGCCGTCCGAATAAGAGTCTCAGTTAAAGACAGCTAAGAAAGGTCTGTCCTCACGAGGGGGCATCTCTCTCGGCCGCACCACCACGTTCTCTTCAAAATGGAACATATAAGACTAGACTACTTATAGAAACGTATCAAAAAACAGGGCCACTGTGAGCGCTTTGGGATCTCTGGTGGTACAGATGCTTACTTCTGGAGGACTGCGAGTATTAAAAC
This sequence comes from Maccullochella peelii, assembly GCA_002120245.1. Lineage (NCBI taxonomy): Eukaryota > Metazoa > Chordata > Actinopteri > Centrarchiformes > Percichthyidae > Maccullochella > Maccullochella peelii. Next base: position 587,069 of record LKNJ01000002.1, read on the forward strand.
CCTTTATTTAAGAGGTCAAGATGAAATAAAAAGACAACACCTACATGTTCCAGCTTCCTTCTGCCTTTGTCAGGGAGTTCAAACTGCAATACTGCCAGACAATGAGCAGCAATGACGTACAGTATACAGTATGGCAATGTATGCAATGTTATAAAATTGCATTTAAATTATTTAAACAGTGAATAAAGGAATGAGGTTTGATGCATTATTTGCTCATCTGTTTAAAAGTAATTATGAATGTCGCTCCAGCCTTTCTGTAACTCTGAAACTGAAACTCCAGTTTTTCTGCAAAACAACACACATCACATAGCGGTGTAATCTATTCATCCCCAGACTTTTATATTTTTCAAAGAGCTACTGTGTCTTGCCTTGCCCTTAGTGCAGGCCCTTTCATCTCAATACTCAATGAGATTTGAGCCATAAAACCCTGAGCTACTACAGCACACAAACAAAAGTCACCATTAATTCAGCTTCTGGTTTCCTCCGAACACAAAAATAAACCATTCAAATCATCCTGTAAGACAAATTCGTTTTCATCTTGTGGCTAATTGAGATACATAATGATGCAAGTGGCTGTACGGTCTCACAGGAACGAAACAGAAACTATTTCGAAAATTTAGAGACCTGCACAATTCGCCATTTATTTTTAGATCAAATAATTAATCGGAATGAATCATTTAAATTCTCCCCTTCTGTATAATATTATTTATTGATGCATTTTGTCAGGAACATTTCTGACTGATGCATGCAGTCCATTACACAACAGAAACATCTGATGGTGTTTAATAAATAGTATAACACAATTCTCTTAGATAATGGTATGAGTTATCACATTGTTTCTCAGTAAACAGGGACAATGCATTCTTTACTTCATGTGTCTTCTAGTTCCTTCACAGCAGAGAGACTCTGTCTCATCAGTAAATCTAACATTCATCTGATAAATTCATTGGCACTTGCTATAGGGAAGCCTCGAGCAATAGCTACGGGATCTCCTGCCGTGTACAAGCTTCTGCAGGCTAATGTAGATACCTCACTTCACTCAAGATACACTACTGTATGCTGAGACTCGTGCTAACTAATCCATTATGCTGCTGTATCACACAGCATCAACATCTCTATTCATCATTCAGCAAGAAGAGAAGGAACATGTAACAAGTTAATGGCCGCTCACCTATGCTATTTGCTTCTTAAGGTGTGACTGCTTCCATCTTCACACTCAAAGCGCTGTTGTTATAGTAATAAACAGGTTCAGAGGTATGAGAAAACACACTTTAATTCAAATTGGAGTGGACCAGCAACCTGTGATGTCTACCTTTGAACAAAACCGACAAACAGACGTTTGTTACTTTTCCTCATGATTGTTCCAGCTTCCAATAGATGAAATATAAGAGGGACTTTCCTGTAACTGAAAAATCAAAGGCTCAATAATCAATGTGTATCCATCAGCAGCCATTTCTCCCATCAAAGAAGTGCACTGAAAACCTTCACAAGAGCAGGTAATCCTTAAAATATTTATAAAATACTCATATTGGGATTATGTGAACGAAGCAACCATATTGTTCTGACTACAAGGCATCGCCCACCACTCAGTTTGTCCTCAGAAATGGCAGAAAAAGTCCTAGTTTGAAGGTCAATTTTGAAATTTAGAGCATCAGGGAAACACTTGCTCTCTACAGTACATGTTGTCCATGCTTTAGCCAAATAAAATATCGTACGCTCCAGGAATAAATCCTAAATTATTTGAAGCTCTATTTTTATGAAGAACAAACTAGTGAGTGCATGCTTGTTTAATCTGAGACTCTAATGAAAACATTTAATTATATGTGTTACTTTGTGAATTGTAAAAGTTGGTGGAATCTATATGCAAAAATATGCACAAGATTTTCTATTTACGATGATTAAGGCATCAAGATCTATTGATTTGACTTTGGCCCTGTTTCATCGAAAACACCTTGCCTGGGATCATTCGCAGTGGGACATAAATGGGATCCATAAAGCAGGCGATGGGCCCAGTACTGTGTTTATAATTGATAAGTAGAGGGAAAACAGTTGTAACCTTGAGTACAGGTATGCATTGCAGCTGAATATTGATTCCGAGTTTCCTTGCTGGTGGCGAAGGTGGAAGGAGACTATGAAGACAAGATGTAAAATATATTATGAATGTCTCTGTTGGACTGTAGTTTCTCATTAAGATTCAGAAGGGCCTTTGCAGAGAAACCTTGTCATGCTAATCCTGGCCAAGTGGTCCCACAGGGTCCCGGCAACTGTGAGCGAGCATACATCTCGAACAACAATTTTTGTCTGTGATCTTTGTCATATTACCTTCCTTGCCTTTGTGATGTCATTGTCCTATTTGTATAGTAGTTTGTCTTAGTCAAATAATTGGTTAAGACAGCAAAATGCACAGCTTGCTCCACTTCTCTTCTCAGTTAAAAGAGCACAGAAACAGAAAGCATTGTCCATATAAGCACACAGAAATTATTCAACAAGGGTCACAAATTACAAAAAGGTCCTCTTGTTTATGAAAAAATTTGGGATTCGGGTTTTTTAAATGAATGAATAATCATCTCGTTCACATGTTCAAATACAATTATAACTCTACCTAAAGCAACAACACAGGAACAGATAAACCCACCTGAGAAAGCTAGAATATACAGTATGATGTATAATTTAATGTCTACTGAACTGCAGGTCAGTTTCAATATAGCATGAGTGAAGTGTGACATCGAATCTGATTTCATTTTAATAAAATGAGAATGCATTTCAAGGAATCAATTGTTACTTTTTTGATTCGTCTCAACAGTTTATTTCACCCGTGGCCAGCAGTACCAACACACAGCACCGCTTTGTTGGCTGACTATTTTTAAATACACATTTGATTGAAGGTCTGCAAATTTAACTGAAACGACCAATTTGGAAAATATAGAAACAATAATTAATAATAAACAAATAATTATAAGTATGTCTGATGTATGTCTGATGGTGTTTAAAAAAATACCAACATAGTTTGTGTATCATGTGCTAAATCCTCCTGAAAATGTGACTGTAAAACCTTATTTTAGAAGTGTGCTACGGAAAAGTACAACAGTGCAGCGCTATTGTTTCATTCTTAAAGGAAAGCCCTGAAATCAATTCACAGTAAATTTCTTAGGTGATGAAATTACTGGCATGACCTTTAAAGCTTCCTATTTAAACTTTTTATGTCTGATGTCGTACAAATTACAATAAGATGTCTTGCCAATCATGTAAATTACATCTCAGATTCAATGGATCACATTGCAGATAGGAAGAGGGGAAAGCATTATGTTGACTGAAAAAGGGAGGATAAGCAATTAATGATATCTGAGCCGGGGTTTCATATCTCCAACAATCAAAAATAGATTTAAATGATCAGATGGTCTAATGTCAGGCATGCTTCCGCCTTCCCAGCCATTTCTCTGTTAATACAGAAGGGTAAAGTGCTTTGAGCTTATTTGTGATAATTGTAGTATTGACACTCAGCACTATGAATGGTGCCTATTACATGTTCTAGCAGAAGCCGTGGAAATAGACTTTTAATTTGAATGTATTTCAATAACGTCAAGTGTAATGGATTATGGTGGAGCTCCTGCCTGATTGATTAGTTTCACCTTTTATGTACAGCACAAGTCTGCCCGCTACTGCAGATGTTCTTCCTGGGATAGCATTTTAATAACAGACTGTGGCCTGACTTTGCAATTCAATGCATAAGCCTACAGTGTAGTGCAATCATTATGGTAAATTCTCATTGTGCTGTCTGTCTTGTGGGGACCTACATTATTTCCTCCCCGCACATGCTCTGTTCAAATGCATTAAAGCAGAGCCAGGGGGATCCCAACAGATGTTGAATGGTTGTTTTGTCTTGTGTACATCGGGGGCTTTTCAGCTTGAAGGTGATATCAAGTAGGAGCCACATTATGACTCACTTTGATGTTATAGCGTACAGCTGTGGCTGGCAGATCAGCGAAATGAGATCTTCAGTAGATATTTGGAAGGAACAGAGGGTGGCCATATTTGTCTGTTTTAACTTGGGAGAAACTAAGTTTGAAATCAAACATTCATATCAAAACTGTAGGTCACTTTAAAGGGGTTAATTGGGGTAGGGCAGGAACAAAGCATGAAGAAAAGACTAACATACAGCTTTTTAGCTCAGTAGGCACGCAGGGTTAAGCACCTAAATTCCAGAGGCCACCGAGGCCAAAAACCAGATGCTGTCACTGCTAACACTGAAAGATGTTTTGGTATAAAAGTAATGACTGATGGACACAGACTGTTCATGTGCAAACTGTCCTTTAAATGGGGTAATTTTGTAGCAGAACTGCAAATACTCCTTTTGCATTAAGTTTGTAGAGCTGCTGATGCCATGTTGAGATTTGTTCTGGGATGGAAAAACCACTTACATTTGTATTCTCCGGGCAGCTCCAGAATCTGCAGGGTCTGTCTTTATGTGGCCAGTGTGCCAGCAGCATTGGAGGACAACCAGATGCAGAGAATCACAAGTTGAACTGAGGCCACAGCCAAAGTATCAACATGTGTCATCTGGATAGAAGTGTCAATTTAAGTGTGCCGCCTGCAATGTGTTGTGCCTTGAGCTGCGCTCCTTGCATTAATTTCCTGTTGTCTGAGTTCAAAGTGTTTGTCACCCAGTGTCAGTCACATTGCCGCTTTCTCTCTCGCTGCTCAGGGACCTCGCCACGGTTGCAGGAAATGTTGTTTTCCCTTAACAGTACACTGGGTCACTTGGTCGATAGTGGCAGAGGGCCACTGGGGTCAGGGCAGCTGACAGGGGTGCCCGCTATCGCCACTGCATGATAAAATGCTCAGAGGATTTACAGCTAGACTCAGAATGCTCCCGGAGGAAGGAGATATGTAGAGACACATGAGTGAGGGAGAAGGTAAAAAGCAGTCAAGTCTAACAGAATTCCTTCTCTGCAGAATTTCTCACTCTGCTGTGATCAATACATAACGACCATGTGAAAGTACAAGGCTGGTGGACAATCTAGACGGCTGGACAAAACAAAGTCCCACTTGATTAAAACAGCACTGCAGATTAACCAGACACTATGTACATATTTGCTCACAGGCATTAATCAACAGTGGATAGACTACTCTGAATAATAAGCAAGGTGATTATAAAGCATTGAAACAACGCTCTTGTTTGTGATTCTTGGCATGAGCTGGTTTACAAGCCACTTGTTGGTTGAAAGTGATATAACAACACCAATTGTGAAACACAATAGTAAATCAGTGAGCAATCAGTGTGCTTTATTTACTGTAAATTTTGCACCTTCCACGAATTTGATTAATGGCCTAATTTAGCATCTGCGAGAAATCAGAGATTGCTAAAGCTAAAGTACGACATGCTCGTATTCGATTCAGTGTGTGCTGAATTTTAACTTAATCAACAAATATGTCCAAATTGCTGTGCCTCTCACTTAGATTTGTTTTTTTTCTTACAAATAAATCTCTTGAGTGTGCCGCTAAATTTATTATTAATGATATCTCAGATGCAAAAACATAATTTCTGTGACAGAATGTTTGAGCAGCATCACTGTGCCCTGCAAAACTGATTATTATGATGATGATTTATGAAATATGCTATTTTCTTAAGTACCTATTGTATAAAGAATTTCATGCAGCCTGATAAAAAGGAGGCTCTTTCGACTGTTATCATTCAGTTTAATAAAAATGTTTTTTTTTTCCTGGTAGCCACTGAAAATTGCTCCACAGTTGACAGTCAGTATCATGAATTACTGTGTATTCACCTTTACCCAACAGCTGTCCCCATACCTCATTTTATCTTTTAACACTAAATGCAAGCTGATTCACAGTGGAGGTAACAAACAGTAAATAAAAACACACTTTGACAGCAGAGTCAAAACAATTTAGTGTACTTTAGTGTGCTGTACAACAGCACAAACCTGCCAACCTAAGAAAAAGTATTGACTCATAATATCTATATAATTGGCACTGATTTGTAATCTGACACCTTTCAGTGCTAGTTGCTATTTGACAATGGGCATGGTAATGAAAAGGTATCATTTTAGCACATCCTGTAATTAACCTCATGAATATATATTGGTTTGTTAGTTTTTCCAGCATCTTAGATTTTCACCTTTGCATCTAATCAACACCCTCAGCAGCAACTCAGTGTTATTAAGCCACAACCCAGCAAAAGAAACTGCTGACTTATCCTTTTGTAGTAACACCACATTTCTCTGCATACAAAAATGACTTTTTATAACGAGTAAGCCAAATCTCTCAAGATAAAGTTGACGAACTGAGACACTCTCAGAGTTCTTTGACGTCTCATACTGACTGACAATGATCGTTTAAAATCCGCCTCACGGGATTGCAGTGCTCCAAGTAATAGAGATAAGTACTAATTGGGGTCATATACTCCATGCTTAATTCCCCAGCCTTTACAATATCATGTACTTGGTATCATGAGTTTGCTCCGAGTCAATCTGGAGAATCCATTACATCACTTAGAAAAAGCTGACAGCAGTCAATTAATATTAGAACAGCCATGCCGTGTGCTAGCCACTTGTCTGTCTTGAAAATGGTTGCAAGTGAAATTATTAGTAGGGATTAGGAAATTAATCTTGTAACAGTGCAAGCAGGTGACGGGGTGCTCCCACAACTCATTCCTAGAAACATTGAACTGGTCATAGCGGATTAAAAAAACAGGCCTAATTCAGTGTTTCAGTGTAGTTGGGATATGGTACTTCTCTGCACGTCATCCCGTCTTTCTTATCCATTTTTACTGCGATGTACAAATATATGATGAACATTTACTTTAGACACAAAGGGACAAGAGGGGCAAAAGTTTCCATTTTTGTTAATGCAGCCATCTCTGGAATAAGCACTGTTGTTTTGGAAATGTTATACATTTCAATTTGACGCTTCTGGTGGGTGGAGAATTATCAATACCTGGCAATGAAACAATGTTCTGACCAACGGGGCCAATATATACAACATTTCAACTGTAGAAGATTAATGTAGAGGCTGACTAATATGACATGCTTGCTCCGAGGGTTAAAAATGTCAAACTTGGGCTGTGTTTATGTGTTTTCCTGTCCTATCTTTGTGAGGACCAATGAGCTTTAGTCCATTTTTAGACAGGTTTTATTGTTTGCTTGCTAAAACTGGACTCAGTATTTACATAGAAAAACATTCAATGTTTTTTCTACTTTGTGATTTCACCCTGTGAGTTTGTTTTTATGTGTTTGTTGGCTCCTTGAATGTGGACAAAACAAGGCTGGAGGCCTTTTTTGGCTATGGATGACCTCTCTATGGACTCTGATTCTATGTTGATGTTGATTGCTCGTTGATGCCCTGTCCTGCACTATATAGGCCACTGAGATAGTTAGCAGCTTTTGGCCTGAAGAAAGTGAAGTGTGCTGATACGTTGACTCCTAGAATTAAAACTAAAACGAATGGGTTATGAATGGTTGGTTCTCTCCCTTCCTCCGAGGACTATATGCAAGCCAGCACCTTATCAGAAGAGGTATGCAGTCTGCTTTAGTTCACTTCTCAATTTAGCATCAACTCTTCTGTCAGTTCATTTTTACGTTTGAGTTCACATGGTTCTTATGGCAGTATCCAATGTTAATGCTTTAGATAACTTCACTTGTTCCATTTTTATACTCGACATCAAATGACTATCTTTTGCTACAGTCACAGCAGTGCTACTCCACCCTAAACCAAAGTATTAACACTGGCACAACAATAAAAGCCAACCTTTTCAGTCAACATCAGTTGACTTTCTCCACAGTATCACTATCAGTTTCCTTCCTTACCTCTGAGTCACCTCTACCCTCTCAGTGTCCAAAACCTCATGATCCTCCTTTGTGTCTTTCAATCATGTCTCATCATGTTATTGTAGACCTATGGCTATGTGGATACTACAGCTCTAAGCAAGTTCTCTCTTCATAAGAAGCAGAATCTAAAATAAATCAGGATGTGGGGAAGATGTTTGGACTTTAAGAATGTATTTGAGTGAGAGGAGCCATTCATCTTTGTTTAAAAGGGTGATTCTGGTGACATATTAGATTTTTCTTATGAACAAATCCCATAACAACACCCAAACCAACAATGAATTGATCCTACTAGCAATAATGTATCCAAAGCCTGATACAGTGTAGCTAATTCCACTGTAACATAGATGTCTATTGTTGTCCGAAAACTATTAATCACACATCAGTGAGCCACAACATTGCACTGTGTGACAAGTTTATAATGAACATGAGCATGTGGTGGAAATTCTGATTTCCCTTGTGGAGAAGTGAACAAATGAAATGATGATTCAACAAACAGTTGTCTTTTGTAGATTTAATGAAGGAGAAGAATAAAGAGCAACAAATAGGAGTAAAAGAGAAAAAGTAATAAGCAACAGGTAAGGAGCCAACAGATGAGGATGAACAGAGTCGATCTATTTCAGCTGAAAGGACAGAGATCATACACCGAGCTGTGTACGATGACTCTGACCTCGAAGTGCAGAAACAGTCACATATTTATAATGGCATGAAAACAACCAGGCAAGGGAGATATAATACTGTCAGACCTTGGCCTAAGCATCTGTGCCTTACAATAACAAACATCATCCAAGCATCAATACAAGACAGACTGTTCTCCTGTCGCCCCTTGAAGGACACAGAGCAGACTGTTGTTCAGAAACCAAATCTGCCATAAATACCAGTGCATTTATGTCAGATGAAACTATCACACAGGATAATAACATTTCATAAAACACAAGACACCACATAACACTCATAATGATAATGATAAATTTTGCTCTTACAGAGCACTGCAGTTTTATTCAGTCAATCCCCACATATATTGTCCTGCCATGAATACTCACTAAAGCACCGCATATGTGGCTGAAAATAGACCCCAACAAATGCACGTTGTCTTTTTAAAAGATTAAAGTATATACTGTATGTTCATAAACTGCTTTTTAAAGATTTACGTCTTCAGTAGGAACTAATGGGCTTGGGACTGAGTGCCACAGAAGAGCTGGCGAAGTCAAAGTACTGAGTTACGGACAAACGCATTGTTGGTTTGGGTCATTCATGGGATTTGTTGACAATAGCAAAACAATATACAACATCACCAGCCTTGTCCTTTAAGGTGTATATTACTACACTGAGAGGAGCTGCTAATTAGATAAACATCCAGGCTAATCACACCATTCAGCATACCTTCAAAATTTACACAGGGACATAAATAACACCGCCAATTGTTTGTTACAATTGTCCAAAATCAAAACTACCCCTTTAAGGTTGCCTAATGCTAAGGCAATTAGCATTAGGTTAAAGTCAGGGTTAGAACTGAGATCAGGTGTGTAGTGCTAATGGTAAGTTAACGCACCTGCAGCTATTTGTAGTAGAAACACATAGCAAATCACAAGTGAAAGCAATTATCATTGATTTTCATGAGATTAAAAATATCCCACATTGCATGCACTATGCTTTGCAAAGCTTTGCCGCATTGAGTTGCCGTTTTATTTTCTCCTGTATTGCACTGTTACACTGCCACAAGCCAATCACAGCACAACCTGAAACCAAAGGTTATACTGTTTTTAAAATTCAAGAGAAAGTCATTGACGGATAAAGAATATATCCAGTACTCGAAAATATATTAACAACAACATGAGTGTGTGTGTGTGTGGGTGTGTATGTGTGTGTGCGCCTGTGTTTTGAGCCGTCACAGGACACAGATGAGCGGGGAGGATCGGGTCACCGTGGGCCCGCAGAGAAAAGTGAGAAGGGGAAAGGGGGAGGCTAATGTGGAAATGAAGTGTCATTGTGTTTCACCTTCATTAGCCAGAGTCACCACACGTTCTCACCCGGCCTTAGTGTAGTTAACCATCTCAGCTGCTGCCTTGCATAATGACAAAGTGCAGTAAATGGAGAGAGAAACAGGGTGACACTCGCCTTGGGTGGGAGTCACTGTTGGAGAATATCGTCCCTCATCAGTCATTTATTAGCCATTTTATCACTGCTGTCATGGGAAAAAAAAAAAAAAAAAACTCCAGTAACTTTGGTTTTTAGAGTTTTTAGGTTCTGATTCAAACTCGAGGATTAAGGTCACAGTATACTTGCTGCAGTAAAACATTTGTTGAAATAATAAAGCAGCACTTTGCTTTGGGCTAAGATGCAAAATAAACAGGGGCTACAGTAGTGGCTCAATGGTTAGCACTGTCGCCTCACGACATTTGAAAGTGAGTTTCCTCTGTGTGCACTCATACTCCAAAGACATGAGGTCCTGGTGAAATGAGTATATAGCCTGTAGGTATGATTTTTTGAATGTGTTTGTCTGTTTTAGGTATTAGCCCTGCGATGGACTGGCAACTGGTCCGAGGTGTTTTCCTGTCTCCTGGCTCAACGTGGATCGAGATAGACGCACAATGGATAAATCCTGAACAGGCATCAGCAGGTAGAGAAAATGTACGAATGGAAAGATTGTTGCGGTTTTGTCTTCACTTTTTGTTTTCATTTCTTTTCCTCAAAGTGCAGGCACCTCGTGGTCACGCTTTTCCTCATGACCAATCAAATGCTTGCAAGATTCTTAAATGCCTTTGCCCTTCCTTGTAATCCTTTCACTACAGCTGTGTCACTACTGTATATTTCTGCTTTTGGACAGTGGTCCATGACAGGAAGGCTATTATAGGCAACATGTTGTACTGTTAGTGTGCATCAATACTGAGCCGGTGGAACCCAAAAGCCATCGTTAAATGTCAAAAAGCACATGACAGAGGAATAGGGTTATCACTTTTTATTCAAAATTTGAACTTGTCAAAAACTGCAGCATCCAGTGGCTTAGTGGTTAAGAGGCAAACAACCACAACTTCCCTGTTCTGATACTGGCCAGGGACCTTTGTTGCATTACGTTCACTCTTTCTCCATGTTTTTTGTCCTCATCTACACTGTCAGCTGTCCAATAAAGGCAAAAGATGGCAAAAATTAGTTATGATGGTATGGTATGATGTAATGATGTTACTGAATTCAAAATTCATAGTCTATAAGCATGACAAGCTTTGTACTCCAGTCACTCTGTGACCTGTTGCCCTCAGCAAATTGTGTTATTGTTGTTTTCTTTAATGCAAAATAGAGGAAACTAGCAAGCCGTGCTGAACGGGACACCAGACCATTTTAAATTACCACAACAACAAATTTGAAGTCACCTGTTTGCTGTTACTTTGTCATTCAAGTGAGGCTGCAAAGGCACCATTACTCAACAGAACAGTGTAAGTTTTACAACATAACATATTAATTTGAACAGACTAGTTATTCTCATTTGAACTTTTTTTTGAGTGACAGCCCTATAGAGGACCGAGCATTTCTTTCTCAATCCTGCAGTCAAGTTTTTGAATCTGCCAGCAACTGTGTGGTAAACTACCAAGCCGATGTGTCTTTCTGAGTGTATCTGCGTTTATAAAAATACCACCATTATTAAAAAGGGGCACTTTATGACACCTGGATTCTTGAGCAATATGAAGCTGTCACACAATGGAGTCCATTTTGTTGACTGACCAATATCAAGACGCTGAAATGTCTTCAGTCACTTTAGGTTGTGCATCACCACAAGGCAAGGTAAATATCACTTCTCAAGAGTTTGAGAAAGTGCTTTACAGATAGGAAAACAATAACAATTAAAATCCAATAAGATAAACATAAAGATGACATGAATGAGATAAATGAATTAGACAAGTGACTGCACAAGACCGAAACAAGCAAATACTACAACGATAAAACAGGCATCAAGTCATTGAGATGACATTGAGATACACTCCGACATGTTTAATGATGAGCCCCGGCTTTTCCTTTTTGTACATTTATTTCTCCTTTTTTCTTTTTTATGGCAGAGCGTTTTATTGTTGCAGCTGTTGCTTTCCATGTCATTTGTATTAAGGAATGAGGGAGCATCCTCTACCATCTTTGGAAACACTGACACTGCTGTGATTTATAATCCCCGTGAATAATTTGCAAAACATTCAATCTCTCTCTCTCTCTGTACGAGATGGACTGATATAAAGCTCCTCATTTAAGATGACCCATGGGATGTTTAGGACAGAATCTCTTTCAACGTGTTCGCTGTAGGCTGAAGGTGCGGTCGGCTGCTCTGGACTTGTTAGAGCATTGTCATTAGTTGTTAACTTTATTTAGAAAAAATAAGCCTTTCTGGTGGCAAAGTTATGTTTTCCACAGTTACACAAGTGAGGTTTTTTTTTTTTCGCTTGCTTCAGTGCTATGCATCATGAAACTGTAATAGGAAGTGTATTTCAAAATGACATGGAAATGTTTGTGTGGACAGATATGCAGACCTCGTCCTCAAGCTGCTGGGTATGTTTTTCTTTATTTACATTGCCGCATAGATAAATCACTTGACACCTTTATAGTTTGTGCTATGGACTACAGAGAATTGCTTTTTCTGGAGGAATGCAGTACCTTTGTGTACACAACCGTGTGCTAGTCGATTTATCATCAGACAGTAATTTAAGTAATTAGGGCAGTGATAAATCTAATTTTTTAAAAAGGTTCAGGGACAATGGTGCTATTGAACAGCAGTTCAAATAGTGTTTTATACAAAGTACAGCAGTATCCGCAGGGTGTAAATGCTATTTATCTTTAGCTTTTTAGCTTTTTTTTAATCAAGTTTCAGGGGTGGCAATGCCATCATTAGAAAAAAATATCCAAATTTGCATAGCTCCCAGCTTAATTTCAAATACATATCACATTTATTTGTGTCTCTTTATGTCTCTTTCTGTTCAAACAAATGAGTAAATATTTTGTTTTGTATACTGAAGCAAGATAGCACATCAGCTCAAGGGTTGTATCAAGTGTGTCCTTTTTTTCCTACCCTATATTTTGGAGGCAGATACAACAGTCCCGATCTCCTCCGAGGCGTGCCCTAGATGAAACAAAGCATACACCTCAATAGGTCTCCATGGGACTGGCGGCTATCTGACTGGCTCTTGGAAGATTGACAAGTGAGCATTATTTTTCACAGGAACGTGGCAGGCAGTCCCTTATGTGATATGGAGGCATGTGGAGGGCTGCTCTCTATCTTTCTCTCCGTGTGTCTTTCTTTTATTTTTAACACCTCTGCTATTCAAGCAGGCCTCTGAGCATTTAAATGATCAGAATTCTGCAACATGGCTGTCTGCCCCGCGCTGTCAAATTTGGACGGATATGTTTCAGCAAGTGAGAGAGGTAGACATGGACGATACACATACGCTACACAGACCCATGCGCACACACGCACACACACACATTTGCCCACAAGTCCAACGTCGCTTCTCCAGACAGGCAAACGCCTCTCGGCATACCCGGCAGTTGAGCCGGGCAGGAAAATGGAAAAATGTGCTCCTCAGTGGAGATGCAGTCAGTCATACAGCTGTCCAAAACCAGCAGCTATCTGTTCAGTTAGAGACTAGAGGGCAAAAGGCCAGAGTCTTTTTATTCACTTTCACTCATTCGTCAACTATAAACTCTGAACTGAATCAACTTCTATCCTTCAGTGTTTTACAGGAAATATCTGTATATAGCCCTATTAAATAGTCCTATTAAATACCTCTCAATAGTTTTATTTAATAAGTCCCACTTCAAGATTTAAGATGACTATGTTTGAGGATAGCAGACCAAAACATAAAAGATTTGAAACCAAAAGGATTTGACAAAAATAAATATTTTTGTATTATGAGGCTGTACAGTAAGAACTTTGTGATTTCTGATGTTTGTCCTGTATTTTGTGTTGCAGTGGGTCAAGAAAGATCCGTAAAAACACACTCTGCATATACAGTGCGCTCTCAAGGTCTTTAAGAACATATGTGACCATACCCATAATTAGATGGTCAATTGTATCTTCAAACACAAATGTCAAATACTAAACTACAGCCATATGACACAAAACAACACAAATATGTACATGGATCCTAACTGGTAGCATTTGGATATTGCTGAGCGCAGATGTCACTATCAACACAGACTGATTAAAGCTGATAAGAAAATAAATAAGCCACAGGCAGTCATTGTTATTGACAACACCATAGTGTGCCTCTAGTGAGCCAGAGCTTGCCAATTTTCAGGAAAAAAAAAAGCACAATTTAGTCAGCGATGCTAGATCTGCCTACAGTATGTGCCTGCCTGCTGGCACTGAGGGGAATATGGCTTCCTCCCGTGCTCTTATCACTCGTCATTTGAATAAAACATGTTTATGTTACTATACTAAATAGTGGCATGCTCAGGAACTCATTTTAAGTGGTGATGATCTGTCTAGATTTAGACTAAATAAGAGACTTGTGGAAAATTAACACTGACACTGACAGAGAGCTGGACCATGACAATGGTTCAGCGCAGACATGTCACGGCTGCCGTAGCAGGTGTCACCTTTCAACACTTAACCATTTTAAGTGATGTGACTAAACAGGGAACACTGCATGCATTCCTGTATTTTAAAGTGAATTTAATGAAACTTGGCACAATAAACAAATTCTGGGAGGCACACTTGTGTCACAAGCAACTGATTTCATTTACAGAGCCAGTAAGTCCTGTTTTTTCCTCAAGTCAGACAGAAGAACAGAAAATGACACAGAGGAGCCAAGAATGGCTGCATCTGCCTGCCTGCTCCTATATACATCAGTCTGAACAGAAATGTCTTGTGAAAAGTAGATATGCTCACTGAGTGCTGGGCTGCTGCCAGCACTGATCGATCTGGAAATGTTATCGTTTGGGTAATTTATCTGGAGGCAGCTATTTTTGTCTGTATTTTTTAAATTATTATTCTAATACTTTAATGAAATCAGGAACATCTTTCATATCTTGCCTGACTGAATTGAATTTTGACAAATGTAACACTGACCTGAGATAGTAGAGTTAATTTCAGTTCTTTAGTAAGTCTTTTTTTAAATTGTCTCATTCATATTAATCACGATTAGCATAATATCTAAAATACTATAGTGGAATTGCAGGGAACAGTGCCACGCTTAAATTTGCTCCATATGTGAGCCAGGTCTTGGGCTGACCCTGTCACCTGGACAGGATGTTAATAAATTGCCACAGGGTAATCTCTCCCTATCTAGATGTGAAGCTTTTGCTGGTCAGCAGAACATGTGTCTGCTTAGGCTGAGTGATGTCAGAACCTGCCTTCCTCGCCTCTCGCAAACAGACTGGAAAAAATTGACATATTGGTCACAAATAGTTTCATCTGCAGGGGAAATCCAATATCCCCAGGATATCTCTAGGAATCATCCGTTTCACCATGTGCATGGGATTCTGAAGAGACCTTAGAGTCCTGAAGCAGGATATGTAAGCATTATGATGGCTATGATACACAACATTGACATTCTGAAAACGGTCTGTTCTTTGGATTTTCACAGGGGTGAAATTGAACAAATCAAATATACTGTATCTAGACAGTGATCTAAATCCTCAGAGCCCTTTTCAAACTATTTGGATATGAGATGCATCGCTAACTTTCTGCAGAAGTGCCTCCACATGTCATGCTGTTGACTTTGACCCCATTGAAACTGTCTAAAGGGATAGATTGAGTTTCATTTGGTGGAAAAGTTCAATTTTGTGGGTGAACTGCATTTTCATGTGAAGTTTGGAAGTTAAAATCACACCATGTTAATGGCTCTGTATTTGTTATACTTAAATAAACAAGGAATACATTTTCCGGCATAAGCCTAATGCAACCAAGTGTTAGGTTTCAGATCCATTGTAATGATTGTTGGCAGGGTTGAGGGTAGGGAACAGCTGTAGACTCCCCATGTGTGCCAAACTAGCAAGCAAAGTATGTGTGTGGGAAATATATGCAAACACGAAGGATCCTTTCACTGCTGGCTGGAAAAAAACGTCCTTCACAGAGCCTAATTCACAGATAGCCCACAAAGGAAGCAAGGTCTGACATGACTAATCTCCTAATTCTCTGACAAATAGATAATGTGCGGCACATAGAGGAAAAAGGAGGATAGAGTACAAAGGTACTCCAATTGCTTTAGTGTTTCATAGATGAGAACTATAATTGTATTTTTTTTTCTGTAGCGAAAGGCTAAATGCTATCAAAGGCCACACTGGTCTATCCAAGATGCAGTAAAACATCTTTGGACAAGGTCAGTAAGAATAGTACAGTCTACAGATGTAACTCCACATGCAATACGGAAGGAAGCAGCAGATGCGATGAGACGGCTAAATTTGGGGAAAATAGCAGAGACCTCAATCCATAAAAAGTGGTGTTTTTCTACACTTTATTCAAGACTATCTACACTGCATACTTCCTTGTTTGAAGAAGATCAAAGACTTGGTGCTAATTAATATTGTGTTCAGGGGTGTACTTTACCTGGATGAAAGGGCTTGATGATTAGGAATTATCCTTGTTTCATGTGGTGGAGGGATGGAGGTACATTCAAAACATGTTGCCAGCCATGTTTACCGGTAGAAAAAAAAACACGTTTTTGTGTTTAAAAGGAGCCGTTTGAAGGTAAAAAGTAAAACAACATTTAAAATGTGTCATGAGTTTAGTATGGCTGAGAAGTCCTTCTTTTGCATCGAGTATCTGAAGTTGTAGTTGCAAGCACGTAATTCGAAAGCACTGTGACACAAAGATAACAATTGTTTACCATTATTAGCCAAGCTAGCAGCATGGCTCTAGGAATGGCAATGTCAGTTTGTCTGTCGGTCCACCGCTTTGTTCCAGAGTGAAATGTCTCAACAACTATTGGTTGATTTGAATGCAATAGATGTTCACGCTCCCCTTAGAATGAATTGTGGAATTGTGTGAACGTTGGTGATGCCTCAATTTGCAACATCAGGTTGAAATTTAATTAGCCCAGTGCTTTCATTTATGAAACCAAATACCTGCAAAACTGACATTCCCATCAGCCTCAGCTGTACATTTTGTTTAGTGCTAATTATAAAATGTCAGCACGCTAACATGCTAAACTAATATGGTTTATATGGTAAACATTATACCTGCTAAACATCAGCATTGTCAATGTGAGCATGTACAGCCTCACAGAGCTGCTAGCATGGCTGTACACTCTTAAGCTGTGTCCCAGATCCATACTACATACTTATCTTCATCGTATACTGTTTTAACAGTTAGTATACAACATATTTACCATTTTGTACTAACAGGAAATGATACAATATGTGTGACGTTGGATTTCAGTTAAACTGCAACTTAAATGCAAATTAAATTTCACAAAGAGAAATCAAAATGTTTTCCCTGAGATTCAAATTTTTTTTCCAGATGTGAGCTTCTCCTTCATTTCCTTTGTGCATCGCATACTTGGAGAATAGTATGCATCAACAGCACACTCAGAAATGTACCGGAAGTTGAGCATACTTTACTTTGTCACTTTTCTAGTGTGAACACACTACATACTCAAAACCTGCTCAGAATCAGTATGTAGTATGGATTTGGGACACGGCAATAGTCGTGTTTGCATTTGCTGAAGCTTTTGTTTTGATTGACATCTAGCCAGGGAAGAGGTATCATAAGGAGTTTGGTGCTTTTCCTCAAGGACGTATGGAAGTTGATGGAGATAATGACTGCTGTAGAGAGCTTTCAGTTACACAAGAGTCTCTCTAACCATCAGCCCACCCTGTCACACACACAGAGCTACTGTATTCACACTGTCAACAAGCGCACATACAGAGAAAAAACATAAAAGATTGCACAGGATGTGCAGCAGGTGACTTTTCTACATGTCATTAGGCCATGTGGAAAACATCTTTATACAAGGATATGCTGTACGGAGACGCACATTCATCACTCTGACTGTGTTATCTTGTGAGTCATGCGCTCATATGCTGTAAGACTGTACCGCACAGAAGCAGCAGGGAGAGAAAAACATCTTCAATTTACAGCTGTGCATCTCCCCCGCTGGGTTTGCATGTACAGCATCAATCCATTCACAGTAGGAAAATATTACACAGTCAACACACATGGAAAGAGAGAAACAAACATGCTCAATATACATCAGAGATTTCAACCAGTTAATAGAGCCATGGTTCCCCAGCACTTTCTCTGTTCTTGTTCTCTCTTTCTTTCCTTCTCTCTATGTCGCTCTCCCCATGTGTGATATGTCAAAGTCTTATTTCCATGTCCTGGCGCCACTTATACTCAAGGCAAACACAGGCCGGTATGTGTTGATGATTGTCAGCAGTGGCCATTTATCATCTGTCAAGCTTCTGTCCTCTGAGGAGGTAAATACACCCAGTGAATTATGGTTGTTTTAGTCTGCAGGCGGAATCCCACATGACAGGCAGCAGAAGGCCGTGACAAAATCGTTTATGAGGAAATAGTTTATCATGGCCATGGTAAACATTGTCCATCACACATGAGAAGAGCAATGGATCTACGACTTTGACGGGGAGGAACTTGGATAGGAGACATTTGGGAGCTGAAGTGGAGGCATGAAAGATGTAATTCAATGTGATGGAGAAAAAACAACATAATCATCATGTTTTTGTTGTGTCTCATTTGTTCAGTGTTGGAGCCATCCATGTGTGTGAATATTGGTGTATCTGTCTTGAAAATAGGGACGGAGTACGGTAGGGATTATGATTCATATCAAACTCAAAGCTGTGCTTTCCTCGTCAAAGGGAGGACTGTTTGTGCAGCTTCAGTATGCCTGGAGTTTCCACTTTACATGGATCAGATTTGAGAGACTTTTATTGTCTTAGTTTTTTTTGTTTTTCTATTCAATTTCCTGTGAATTATTTAGAATAAGTCTTGCAGTGGTGAAAGAACTATTCAAATCCTAATACTACAATGTAAAATATACTCAGTTACAAGTAAAAGTCCTCTATTCAAAATTTTACTTAAATACAGAAGTATTAGCAGCAAAATGTAATATTCATTATGCAGAATGACTCCTTCCAGAGTGTCATATTATTTTATATATGTTATTGTATATTATTATTATTATTATTATTATATGTGCATTAATTTGTAAACAGCATTTTAATGTAATAATAATAATAATAATAATAATAATAATAAATGTATGTATAAAATGGAAATCCTGAAAAAAAAGTACAAAATACTAGAATTGTACGTAAATGTACTTATCACATTATACCACTATATTCTTAAAAGAGTAGATCAGCTTAAAGTAAGCATAAACATTCATGCACACATTTATATCTTGTGGTTTTTTAAAACCCTTCCTATACAGCTTGAAAACACATTACCTACATTTGGTTATTTTCCTTGATGTTAAAAACTTCAAAGTGTGTATGTGCGTCATAGTGCGATTTACATAAACATAACAATGTCTTTAGCAGCTTACATCATGTATAGAGAATAAATTATTTCCAGTTAAGGTTTGCGAAGCGGCGACCTGAACAATGATCCGCTCTGTTTCTCACAGAAGTTTAAGCCACATTCCTGGAGGAAAGTCTTTGAGCGGTTCAGCCAGATGGACGGCGTATTGAAAAACAGCGGCGTGTGGGGGCAGCGGGGTCAGGTCCACACCTCGTCCAGCGAAGTGGGCCAATCATTAACAGATTTGACCCCTCTTTTCCTGACTGTAAGGGAGAGTTCTGGCCGGTGCCGCATTTCTCTAAGAGCCCTCGGGCGATCCCAGCAAATGGCCCCCAACATATGGAGAGACGCCTTAAAGAAAAGTGTTTTAAAAATGGCAAGACTTTTCCAAAAGAACTGAATGCTGTGAGGTGTGGTTGATAATGGCACCACACACTTGTGGTTCAGGACAGGGCATTTGGAATTTGCAGTTGTCAAATTTGGTAATTGCTAAGTCCAAGTAACATTGAAACTGTAAACTGTTGCCAGCAACATCTGTATGCTGGCAGGTGCTTGTCATGCTAAGACACAATATGGCCCAGTCTGACATCCAGTCAGCCCACAGTGAAAGTTGCTCATCACTCACCATACAGTACGGAGCCTCATAAAAAGTTCTGTGAAATGACAAGACCTTGATAGCTAATCTCCTGTTAGGCACCAATTCAAAATATCTGGGCTCGTATCCAGCGGCTTAAAATTAATGACTCTCTCCTGCAGTCCTTCCTTCACTCACCCAGTCATTTGGTCCTCACAAATCTAACACGACTTGCAGTGCCATTTGCTTTGGTAGAACCGTGAAAGTCGCCCATTTCTGTTTCGACAGTCCCCCTAATAACGTGTTGAAAATTGGTGCACACACTGTCAAAGTCCTGAAATGATATTTCAGATGAAGGGATCATTAGTGACGATGGAAGCTAATCAGGAGGTGACCCGTAAATGTCCAGGTATTGGTAGGAGTGTCTGCTATGGCTAACAGCAAATGGTGTGTTCAGGCATTTGAGCCACTTTATATTCCATTTGGAGATGAGACCACTCATGCATTAAAGAATGTCTTGTTACAGTTGCTATTGAAGTGTCTCCACTGAGAATTTCAACTAAGTTGAAAATTAAAACTAATTTCACAATCTATTTCACTCAATTTAAGACATTTTCATAATTGTTTTGCCACTTTAATTATTTATGATAAATGTAATGTCTAGTAAGATAAACTTAGTCTTTTTTATGTCATTCCTGTCTTTGGCCGTGGTGAAACACGCACAAACTAGCACTTTGTGCCCAAGAAGTGCAAATGGTACTAAGGGCTCTATTAAGGACTTTATTGTTATGCAATTGCTAAGCAAGTTTGTCAGTTCAAATTCATTCTTTGCGTTTGCATCTGTTATTGTCATGGCTCCAAATAAAACTGCTTGTGCTGAGGTGCAGTTAAAGTTGCATACACGCTGATGAGGTGTTGCAGCGCAATTTCAGTACTCATGCAAAAGCAACTGCAGGTGCAAAGAACAGTTATCGTGGCTTTATGGTGGAGGTGCAACCACAGACCTCTACAAAATCACAAAAAGAAAGAAACAAACAGGGACATCATCTTCCCTTGGAAGCACATCAGCGATGCTTTATATTTGTGCTTTGGGATGCTGCACCTTCCAGAGACAGTTTTCTCTGGTTGGTTGATTAGGAAACTGTATTCCTCCTTGTATTAGCTTTGTTTCCAGTGTTTTTTTCTTGCTCCCCCGGGGATAAAACAAAAAAACAACCAAAAAAACATCAATACACATGTATGTCCACTATACTGCCCTACACCCTACACAAACTGTCCAATCAGGGGAGTCCAAGACTCATATTTTAGCAACCATTTATCACAATTTGATATAAGTACAAACTATCATATTAGACGTCATATATTGAATAAAATAATAATAAAATGTTGAAGTTGTTTTACTGTACAGTTTTTGAGAAAACTAAATGAAAAGTCACCTCAAATGTATTATTACATATTCATAATTTCTTCATATTTGAACTCTCATAAAATCTTTTTCCTAAGAGGTTTGTTGAAACTTTTAATGGAGTCCTGTTCAGGATGACCCTGACTATAACCATGCACAATATGTTATTCTACTGTACAGTTCTTGAGAAAATTCAATAGAAAGTCACCTCCAAATTATATTATTGTTATAATTTTTATGGGGCCCTTTTTATTTTCTCCAGAACTGCACAGTAAAATAACTTCAAATTTCACATGGTCACGGTAAGGGTCATCCTAAACAGGACTGCATTGAAAATCTGAGCAAACTTTTTTGTTAATCATTTTTAGAAAAACGCTGAAATATGAGTAAATTATGAATATGTTATAATTTAATTTGAGGTGACTTCCCCTTTTAGTTTTCTCAAACACTGCACAGTAAATTAACTTCATATTGTAAATGGTTATAGTCATCCTGAACACCGTTTCACAAGCTCAAAATATGAATGACCCTTACCTGCTTCCACAGTTTAACTCCACTTTGCTGTAACATGTCCAACAAAAATTAGTATTTACTGTCATTGGTAAATATATCAGGCCCACTCACTGGCTTTATAAATGTAATCATATTCACCTTCAAGTTACAACCGTTTTTTTCCCTCTTGATGCAGGAACACTTAGTAAATTAAATTTAATTTACTTTCTTGTTTGTTTTCTGTGCTGCTGGCACTTCACTTGGGAAATACAGTAGATTGCAAACTAGTTATCACCATTGTATGAGGTGTTTTAACCCTAAGGCCTGCTTCCCTCATGGGTAGGCTTATTGTTGAGCCTTTGTTAATGGGGTTTTCAGCTGTACATTTAATTTGTTTAGCTGCACATATGTACTATGTAATGTACACAATAAAGAGAACAAAGAGAAATAAATGCTGTGGACCAACGAAACCCATTAGTGTCATCAAGTTATTAAGACATGCTTCTCTCTCTTCTCTCTCCATTTGTTTAGAATTTAATTTAAAGAACACATTTACCCAACATTTACCCAACAAAACACAAACGGATTTGATGGAATAATTAGTAACAATACAAAAAAATAGTACAATAAAATCAAAATGATGGGTAAACTGTAAGTGTGCATGATTGCGAGTTTGTACTTCAAGAAAACTGAAAAAGCAAACAATTATAACAAACTGAGAGGTCCAACTAATTAAACTAATTGCACTATTTCCTTTTTCTTTATTGCCTATTGTTGGGATTGTGATGTTGTATACAGGTCATACTAAACTTCCACCTCCAATAAGCACAAAGTTGTTTAGTTTTTCTTGATTCAGCACTGCAGCGGCTCCACAGTGCAGCTAGCCCTTCTTTTCACACTCCCCGAGGTGCAGCAACTTTTTAAGATATGTAGCCACCTTTTCGTGCTTTTTACTTCGACTGTGCATTCCTCTTTTATATATCTGCCTTGAAACTCTGTGAACAGGCAATTTACTGTCAATGTGCTGTATATCACTTAAAGTATGTATGTTATACATCATCTGGAAGTAACAGTTTCTGTTATTTTAAAGAAAATGGAATGTGTTGTGGTAATATCTGGTTTTGAAAGAAAAAAACTTATATTTTGAAGGGGGGGGGGCCTTAAAAATATAAGTTTTTTTGCACAAAGACTTCAATTGTTCAATCTCTTCCAGTGATGTCATGGCACAAAAGGAAATAGAAGATAAACAACTTGCCAACTCAGCTCACTATGATTTTCATATCACAAAAGGTGCTGTTTGGTTTAAGCTCTTAGTTTGTCGACCACTAATCAGGACAGTTAGAAAGGAATCCCTCATGATTTAAAGTTTATTTTTGGACATTCATTTGATGATATGAAATTGGAGTTAGAGTGCATGAAGCGCCAAAGCATTGACAGAGTATGTGGATGTGGATGCTCATCGTGCAATCAAAGGTTTTTCATCAGACTCCTCTCTGTAAACATTGGCATCCCTAAGCAAACCACACAGTGATTAAGAGGAGTCCACAGTTTTCACTGAGACTTTCAACTTCTGCCAAAAGTTTCAGAATGATCAAGAGAGGCATGTTGTTTTCTTTCTCTATCTTGATAGATACTCATCAGTTGATGACTGAAATTAGCCCATAACCCCCGATGATCAACTCTTGACTTGCTTTGTGATCCATGGTTAATTATGTTGTAGTCATGGAGTGACAACTCCAAAGTCTCACTGATTTTGCAGGTTCTCTGTTTCCTAAATGAGTTCATGGTATGGGATTGTGAGGCTCTTTGGTTTTATTCTTTGAATCTATTTTTTATGTTAGTGTGTTGTAATTCTCGGCTGCAAACCCACCTTGACACAGAGCACGGATGTTTTATCTAAAACCCTAGCTTGCCTGGGAGATAAAAACCAAGCTGAATGATTTGTGTGATGTCATGATTGAACATGACCACAACCTGCACATTGATTAAAATTTGACAAAATCCCTCACTCCCTCCCACAGAAACCAACAACTAATGTAACCTTTTAACCTGACGTTGTTGACCTCACTCCTCCTGCCGACATTCGACAAGATTAATGTCGGCCTTCACTTTAATCTGCTTTGTCTAGATAAGAGTGGACTCAATTGAGCGAGAAAAGCCACAATTACAAAACAGTGTGCCGGCCATTCAACATCATAACATGTACTGTAGGTAACAAAAATGTTAACTGAGGAAGAGGAAGTAAGGAAGTGAAGACTGTGATTTGTGATATTGGGCTAAATAAATAAAATTGGCTTGAAAAAAATTGACTTGGTTAGTACAAGTAGGAATTAATATCAAATCATTGTCACAGAGGTATAATGCTGCCCATTTAATTTGAATCAGAGAAAACATCTTGAATTTTACTCAGATCATTCAGTGATCTTATTTGTGGCATGTTGACAGAACAGCTCATTAAATACACATTGCCACAAATATATACCCTGTGAATGTGCGTAGAAAATAATCATTGCTTTTATCATTAAAGCCAGCAAAAGCTTTTATATTGAACGCTGTGTTTCAGTTTTGATCTTCATTGCACCTGAAGAACACAAGGAAAATGTGGTGAAATCAGATCAAAGGCTGCTGGAAAGAAAACATTTACTATATAAATAGGTAGATGATTTGGCTGCATCCTGTAAGGGTGGATGGCTCACTTGCAAGATTATTTGCAGTTGCCAAGAACACTCAGTATGAAAACACAAGATATCATACTAAAATATGCAGGCATTTACAGGATAAGATAGATGGCATGATCTTAGACTAATGGCCCCTAACCTGGAATGATGAGTGTCTTCATCAGTCAAGGCCTTGTTGATGAAAGCTTAAGGCTCTGCTAAGAACTTTGCCATTACAGCGTGAGGGCCATCTGTCTGGTGAGGCCGATCGAACCCCCCAGGACTGGTTCCCTGCCAGCGCTGCTCCGGGGAGGCCTCTGAACAAATGGGTGCAGAAAAGCTGGACAGGATTTATAGGCGAGCGTGTAGGGAGCCTGGTCAACTGTAAAAGAAAAAAAAAAAATGAAGACAGATTTTCATCCATTTATGAAGAGGTGGTGCTGCTAAAGTTGTGTTGTCAGCAGGAAGAGGTGAAGTGCTAGCAAGCTGCCGTTCTTGGCTGAAAAATGTTCACACAAAGTGATCAATAGATCTTTGATAAGGCTAACACGCCCTCTACATGGTTGTTCTTTCAAGTTGTGCATAGGACACGCATTCGTGTCATCAAGGTCACTCATCAGTGAGCTGACCCCGCTGTGATGGTGACTAAAGCACCGTATCATTTTACAGTGAAAGACCCTTAAAACAATAAAGAGCCCCTGAAAACATTTTCTGTCAAAGCAAAAAGGTAATGTTAAATACTGTGCACCAATCAGAATTTAGCAATATTTGAATTAAAACGTGATGTGGGGTTGTTTGCTAATGTTGGCTGTAAGCCATGAGTCAAATCTGATCAAACCACAACCTCACAATCCTGATCATTCAGATTAGCTGAGTGTGAAAAATAACCATGGATGTTATTCCAAACTTTATCTTTGATAAGTACTTGTTCAGTCACAAATACTCAAGGTAATACAGATCTACTTAAGTGTGTAATATTATATGTAACACAACAATTAATATGCTGATACTGATATGCTGATATGCTGCTCATTGTAACTGCAGAGGCAGGAAAACTTTGGTTTTATAATCAAATAATCATTACTTGAAGACTCCATCCAATATACTGTATAAACAGTATTTAAGTATTTACCTGAACAACCTGTATCAGTGCACATTTCTTCTTTTTTGTTTCATCTGGATCAGGATGCCAGAATAGTTTCCATTGCCAGTCCCAAGGCCTGTTTCTGATCATTTGATTAAGTGAGTAAAATTATCCACTACCCATACGTCAGCACAAATTAGATGAATGAGTGAGAGTGTTAAAAGACCACTCTTGTTATGAAACATTTTTTCAGAGTGATAGAAGTTAATATGTAGTTCAGTCTTATTAGGTATGTTGCTCACTGTAATTTGGATATAATGTTTTTCCAACTTTCTCCACAGAAATGTTTAAATGTTGTGCGTATGGAAATGCAGTCACTAGACATGAGTTCACTCCCATTGCTGTACATAAATAGCACATGCTGTAAGTCACCTTAAGCCTCTGCCCTGAACCGTTTTAGATGTATGGGTCTCTCTGGAGTATTTAAATCCAGCTGAGATGACTGATGACCGCGGCTGCCACAGAAGCCACACCGACATGTCCTTCTTTGTTAAAGCCAGTGTTGCGGGCCTTTGTAAAAGCAAAGATTTGGTAAATAAGTGCAGTGAAGCAGTGAAGATAAATTGTTCCTATCACCCAAATTCATTTATCTCTTCAGCCACTGATTTATTTAATTCCTTATCTACAAAAAGGGGGCATTATACCGTTCTGAGCAGCCACTGTGCATTTTCACATTGATGATGCCCACCAAGCCAAGAATGTGCCCTCAATTCAACTCATCATCTTCCGGGCATGGAATGAAGGCAAACTATTTTCATATGTGTCAAGACTATATTTAAGCACTATCAGCAGGGAAATCTCTGAGAAAGTGAGTTACACTGAGATCCTTAGTCCCTCCTAACCAATACTTAGAAATCTAATGTGTACATTGACAATATTCTGATTTTACTTTAAGTGACCGCACTTTTAACAACCCTCCCTCACAGGCAGACTTAGTCAAATAAACACATCACTACTACATTTGGCCTCAGTTGGCTCCCCTCACTAAATAATTACCAAATTCTTTCCAGTTAGGCCTGTTTGCAGTATTTGAACTGACACCCCCCCCTTCCCTCCCTGAAAAGCCTATATATTGCCTTCAATATTGTGACTGTTATCCCTGAGACAGTTATTCAAATTCATTCAGTTTAATTCACTTAACTCTCTGGCTAACAGTGACTACATGGCACAGCGTGTTGTTTCTGCTAGGTCTGGGAAATATGAATCTATTGTGCAGTATTTCCTCAGCCACAGAGCTAGAGATTTAATTGGTTCTCAAATTCCAACATGCAACACCCCTCGCCAGACAATCAATTACTTCTGTCCCGAATAGAGATGCCAGAAAAACAAAAGGTGGCAAATGCTAGTGAGTTAGTTATCAGAATGTATTTAAATAAGGACTTTCCTGATACTAAAGAAGAGCAACACTGTGGTTTCAATAATACATAAATCTTGTTTTGTCAAATTCCAAATAGGGTAACCAATCAGCTAATGGCCCCGCTTTAAAGGGGACGTGTGCCAATTTTGCCAATCAAAGTTAGTTTACAGGTCTTGGGGAGTCCTACTGCATACGTAAAAGAAAAAAAAAGTTTTGTAAAGCCTTTTGTGTCAATGTTGGTTGGGATTGAAGACTACAAGTTTGAAAATAAAAAACATGGGGAGTGTGGCGAAAGAAGTGTGCTGCTTACTCGACCTCTGTAAGCCTCTCCTCATCTATGCTTGAGGCTAGCAGTTCGAGGCTACATTAGCCGCTATTAGCATTAAAATGAAAGACTACATCTCTGGTTCTGCTGCATTAATCTTGATTCCTTTTTTAATTTGTTTGTTTTTCTAAACTGTCCATAGTGAGTCTGACAAATACATAATTTGTAATTGACTCCCCTATCAGCAGAACAACATAATTTTTCAGTGCCTTCCAAAACCATTACAAATCTCTGTTGCAAAAATAAAAGTGTTTTCTGATCTGAAACCACTATGGTTAAGGTTTGATTAAATTTAGGCTCGGTTAAGGTTAGAGAAAGATTGTGGCTTGGGCTAAAATAACTATTAGGTCAAGGTCAAGGTTAAGGTTTGTTCCTTGTTATGAATGAAATTATAACTACTTAGTTTAGGTGTTGGGAAAGTTATGGTTAAAAGTAAGCAACTCTGACTGTCACCCTCCTCTCTCTGCGGACTTGGTCTTGGACTTGGTGTGGATCTATAACAGCGTCACACAATTTCCTCCTTTAATCAAGATTTAAGGAGACCTCATTATCTGTGTGATATAATGTTTGGAAATTGAATTATTTAATATACATTTACAAAAAAAAGGAGAAACAAAAACAATGGAGTCTAAAACCTTACTGAAAGCCTATAAATTCACAAACTCTTGGAACTAGATATAACAGGTGTGTTATTATATAGTCAGAATAGTGTATTTGGAAGTTACAGCACTGCGTGTCTCCATGTAAGGGTAAAGGTCTCATGGATAATCAACAGAAAATTATACTTTATAAAATATCCTTACAAATGTCATTATTGCCACTGTGACTTTGTAGAATAAGGAGGGGTAATCTATCAGAAAAGAAAGCTTAGTACAATTTCAGGGGATTATACTTATTTTAACACAGGATTTAACTTTGGCTTAGACAGAGGATTAATGCCACACATCTGATACTTGTTAGTCCAACATTTTCCTTCCTGTTATTACAGACAATTTCTGACTGTATCATCTGGTTTATCTGTTATAATGTGGTCATCACACAGTTTGAGGCAAACCTTTTTATCTTATTATCATGCGTAAGAGCTGCATTTCACTATTTTATGTGCATTTAAAACAGATTATGGTCCATGGTAAAAACATTTTTTTTAAAAAGGCCAGGAAGTTCTGCAGGTTCTGTTTGGTCAAACAGAGCAGTGTCTGTTTGCAGCATGAAAATGTCTTACAGATGTTTACTTTATTGTTCACATCTGTATGATGTGATATCAGGCATCATGTGTACCAAAAGAGATGTTTCAGTGTTTCAGTCTACCACCTCTGAAGCAACATGTGCTCCCTAACTAGCCTGAGATCAGATTCCAGCAGTTTGATGCCATGTGGAAGAGCAGATAAGAGAAAATACAAAATGCAAAAAATATGCCTCACCTATTCAAAATGACAGACATCAGAAAATAATATGAAATGAAAAAAGGTTTTTCATGTTATTTGCAAATATTCTGCACCAATAATACTTTAAAAATCGTGTTTTCTATCTCTAATGATTACATCAATTTGTGCTAGTGGGTGTACATAAAAACTGAAACGAATAAAATGATCCCAATATTCCCATAACGTAATTCATATAACGTAGTTAAGTAAACCAGTCAAATTTCTTCCAATTTGACAACTCAAGTACAATTATCTACTACTACACTGTGACTGTGACACAGTCCAGCGCTCTGTATCAGGTAGGCTTCATAAAAAATTCAAAACACTTTCCCAGGCAGTTGTAGCCTGAGGCTCTCAAGGTTTGTCTTTGTAACAATTTGATAATACTGGTCACACTGCATTGTGTGTCCTTGAGCTGCAACAAGGGCAAGAGATTTGTTTCCTAAGTCCGTACAGACGCAAAGCAGAAAAAAAAACCCTGGCAGCAGAAAGTCACTGCGATTGTTTTGAATGACAAGGTTGACAATTCTCAGAGTGCATTATTAAATATTACCTTTGAAAGAAGTGAAAGAGCAATGGAGCAAGACATTTGTTAAAGTAGAGGGTAGACAGTATATGAAGGTAACAATAGACATATTTAATACAATCATCTGCAATCCAGGGTGCAGGAAAAATGATTCATACCGCCATTACACAATACAAATGTTACTGGGTGTATGAAATTCTAATACACATGCATAATATGTAATTGTCTCTGCATCGTAGCCTACTTATTGTGTTTATGTGCATGTAATAATTCCTCTGTTAACCCTTTCACTATTAGCAACTAGACCTGTTATCATGGTAACTGATGACTTGCTGAATCCACTAAATAAGCAGCTTAGGGAGAAGCGTGTGTCTGTAATCTACTTATCAATCAGAAATTGAATAAATCTTCAACAAGAAAACAAAAACACATAGTGGAGCTTGGTGAGAATGACAAAACAATACTGCTCATGTATATTTTGAAAGTTATTAGGCTTAGGAAATGAGAGAACATTTTTCATATACTCCTCTCCCACACCCCCTCGCCCACCCTTTCCGCTCTACTTAGCTCATCGTAGCTTTAAGATAAAAGTTTTAGTTTTCCTCTGGCTCTGACTTTATCAAACACTTCTCAATTTTACACAAGCTTTAAGTGCTACATTTATACATTTATATATTTATATCTTGATCTCTTGCTCTCCTTGTTGTTAGAGGAGAGTAATGACGATGAATAGAATGATGAAATGATGATGTAAAGTTATTTTACAAAGGTAAATGTGATTTTAGCATAAGATACAGTAAGTAAAATACAGTAAGATCTACAAATTCAACTTCAAACTTGTCTTACTTACTAATGAACGACAGCTAAATTGAACTATTTTACAAAATTAGAAAGACAGAAGAAAACTGTGTACAAACCACTGATTTAAACCCCTGACAGATCATTCAATTATTCAGCATTTTTAAAGATATTTACTACTTTAACATAACCTGAAAACATTCTGTGCCACCACTGTGCCATACAATTCAAACCATCCAGACAGTTGTGCATCCCTGTCTCCTAGAAATTACGTTACTAACTTCCAACAGCAAACACATTTAGGCTGAGACATAATGTTGCCTGAATTACATTTTCGATTAACATAATGAGAAAATGTTGTTAATTAACGTATTTGCCAAATTGCTAAATGTTGATACTGAATGGATTCACTGACAGTGTATTTCATTTGTTTTCCTGACAATATTCGTTCTTGTAATACAATTTCAGCTCGTAGCAACTAAAGAATGAATAAATTTTTTCATGGTTGCATTTAGGCATTCACAGCACTTGGTTAAGGTCAGGGAAAGATCGTGTCCTTGGTTAAAAATTGAAAAGGTCAAAAGTGACTCTAAGCATGAGACAGGACATGTTTACTTTAACAATATGTAACTGAAAGCACAAGCCTTAGCCTAACCTTAACCAGAGTGCTTCTGTTGCCGCAACCAAACCATACACTGGACTCAGGATGCAAACCCTGCTCTCTAGTGTCAAAGTGCTGCACTTTGTATGCACTCTGCCCACCCTGGCCTCCTCCTTACAACTCACATGTGGTACATAAATGTAGAGCTTACAACACTAGGCCAGGGAACATTATCCAGGCAGCAATTACATCCCCCAACAAATCGTAAAAATGTAATTTCTAGGACACAGAGCTGAGTTGTGTTAAGTCCCGTTTGTCCTGTTTTGTGTTTTTCTATTCTGTTGATAATTTGGTGTGCAATTTATGCATAGATTTAAAATGGACAGAAATGTAAATAATGCAAGCTCCTATTGTAATTGTTTTTGCTGTTACTATCACTACAAAACATTAGTATTAAAAAAACGAGCAGAAAGGGCATCAGATCAGACGTGTATCTGAAAGCAGCATATAGCAACATCATGGTGGAAGCAAAATCACATTTTGAATCCTGTCTTTTATCTCATCTCCTAAGAGTTTCCTGCCACTGTCCCAACTCTTTCTCTCCACAGTAACTAGAAGTTGAGTCAAAACCCATCTAAAGTTGCATTAACAGGAGGTGTTATCTACTGTACTTTATCTAACAATATCTATTTATCTGCCCAGAGTGCAGTGCCAAAAAATCAATGGGGCTGAGAGCAGTTGTGAGGGTTGATCACCTTACGTCGACCGGAGCCTTGTTCTCAATCAATGAGTTTGATGTTGGTTCAGTTGCTGGGAACGATTGATTGGTGGGAGACGTAATTGGTCTCATTTGACACTGTAGCGGGTTAGATTCAGAGAGCTGGACCGGGGAACTGCAATGCAGGATGAGGAGTGGATCATGTGTGCACTTGTGTCCCGGAGAGAAAAGAACACAATCGTCCACTTGAGTGAAGGACAGACTTTAGATACTTGTCCTCACAGCTTTCAACCATTGCTTTTCTTTCATTTTTTTAAAGTTAAAGTTACTGCAAGCTGGACTTGCGTCACTTCACTACACGTATACCTGAGCTGTTCTACAAAGGTTAATAACTATGAATGATGGTTGGATATACTATAGGATTAAGCTGTCTGAATGCAGTACCAAAATGTATCTAATTATGGTGTAGCATATAGAATAATTCATGATGTTTTTGAAAAATAAATGCAGTCAAAAAAGGCCTTTTGAATGTATTTGAAGAATGTGTTTTTAATACACAATAGTCACTATATTACCTTTGATTCGAATGATGCAAACTTCCGTTATATGTAAAAGTATGAAAAGTGTGTTTTTATTTAGATGCTCACAAATTTGCTGGCTTTAATGAAAAAAATACACTGGAAATGAATGGATTTTTGGAAACTTTTATTTTAACCATCCCCTTAAACATCCTTAATCACGTTGTATAAACATACATATTTATAGAATTTGTATTACAGCATTAGTTTAGATTATGAAAAAAGGTTTGTGGTGCAATTGTCTTGATTGTGTCCTTTGTTGTAATCATTCTAAATGAAGACTCTGGTTTTATTAGCAAAGGTCAGGGAGTTAAATATTGGATTCAGAGAGGACAGAGTAATTATGATAGTGAGTAATGGTGGACTAATGCGAATATGGACCTTTTTCAGAAAATTGTATCTGACTTCAAAAGAGCACATGATCTCTCTTTTTCTTGAGTTTAATTTGTCATACAAAGCAAATAAGAGTAAAAGCAAAGCAAAGTCAAGGTGGATTACATTTGAAAACTCTGAGATGTAATTAACCTCTGACAGCGACATTCGCCTGACTTTTGAATATTAGACTTCACAGTTTGTTAAATGACAGTGCCTTTTCAGGTGGCAACCCAACAAATATTGGCAAACAAAACGATTAACAGGAATGAATATATGTGAGAAATCAGTTTTACAAATAATTTGTGAAATTATTTGGATACGGCAGACAAAGGAACACTCTAAAATAAGTAAGCAGTTCAATAATTGTGTCATGGTGTCAACCATTTTGTGTTCAGTGTAGTTTCCTGGTTGTTGAGCAGATTTAGTTGTACCTTGAATTGGTCTTTGCAGGAGTTTTCGTGAAATGTCTCTAATTTTTGTGCTTTGAGTGCAAATTCTACAATGGCTTGGTAATTTTCTTTCTAATTCCCTCTGTCCTCGGGCAAAGAATGTTTGTACGTGCATAGCCATCGCTCTCACTCTTCCTCTCTCAGTCTCTCTCTCTCCTCCAAAAACTCTCTCTGTCCTCTCCCTCTCTGTGCACATATCCAGCTAATTAAACAAAGCACGCGATTTGATTAAACGAGTAAATTGTGCTAGTCTGTGTTTGTGATAATTAGGATAACCCAGAGTTTCCTTAAGAACATTAACTGTGATGGATGTTTCATCCCCAACTTAGAATGGCTGTGCCTCGGCGCCACAAGAGGATAAGAGCTCCTGTTGTGACAAAAAGAGAGAGAACCAAGATGGAATCTGTTTGATAAACTCGGACGCAGATGGCCCACTGATGCCATTTGGTGGAGATCAGGATTTTATACAATGCATGTGCACAATATGTATGTGCTTTGGGTTGCGATGGCCTTCTTCAGGGCTTAACATTAAGATAATGGGATAGTCTTACCCTCATTTACAATATTCAGATCCTTTACTTGAGTAAACGAAGCAGCACCACACTGTAGAAAGTAGAGGTAAGAGAGAAGTATTAGCAATCAAAAGTAAAAGTACTCACTAGCAGCAGAATGCCCACTGTCAGTCTTATATTTCCATATCAAATATTATATTATTGCATTATTACTAATACTAATAATTAATAATAATATTACTAATAACATGTAAGCAGCATGATGGTTGAGGTGGCGCTAGTTAGCTACTTAAACTGAAAAGTAACTTGCAACTATAACTGTCAGATGAATGTAGTGGAGAAAAAAGTAAAATGTTGTTGTCTGAATTGTAGCAGAATAGAAGTATATAAAAATTGTAATCAAGTCCGTAGATGTACTTTCCATCACTGTTCACATTGGGCTCTCCACACCTGCTTATTGGTTAATTGTCACAGAGGGTTCTTGATGTTGAGGACAACTGGTGAGATAGGAAGGGATGAGAAAGGCAAGTGAAGAGACAAAGTCCTGGGATGCTGTAAATGATTAAACAGAAATCAGAATAACTTTCAGTTCTTTTAAGTTTTGTCAGAACAGCATTGTGAGTTAGAAGTGGCCCTGTTGTCACCAAAAACCTGAACCTGATAAGCATCTGGAGAGTGGATGAATGAACAAATGGATGGATGAAAGGCTAATCATTTTATTAGCGTGATAGAAGCGTCTTTTGTACATGCAGTCTAACGCAATTCAACAGTCAAGGAGTTTCCCACCCACTTTATTTACTTTCTCCTTAGAAACTTCACTAAGTATTTTCTCCCATAAGGGGTGGACAAACAAATAACATTTGCTAGTAAGTGGGATGAATGAGACATGTTCTGTGGACACCAGACTTCATTATTAAACCCAGCTATTTCTGTTTAGAGCCACCTGATTTCTTTATGGTGAGAATATACAAAAATATCTGAGTGGCAGAGCCTGAGGTAGAAACAGAAGTAGAGAAAGTGTTTTCTGCCAGAGAACTCACTCATTAATATACACACTATAAATATTTTTAACTTTTAACCTTGAGTTTTGTTGACATTGGCTTCCTGACATTGACTTCCTCATTGTTTGGAGGTCTCACAGACCCTACTGCTGTATCTGTAGAAATAATAGTAATAATTGCAATAATTTTTTCTTTTCTTCTGACCAAAACCAAATATGTAAAAAGAATT
Source organism: Maccullochella peelii (assembly GCA_002120245.1). Taxonomy (NCBI): domain Eukaryota; kingdom Metazoa; phylum Chordata; class Actinopteri; order Centrarchiformes; family Percichthyidae; genus Maccullochella; species Maccullochella peelii. Next base: position 621,530 of record LKNJ01000002.1, read on the forward strand.
AAAAGTGGTAACCCTCCTTTGACACCAACAGAGACTACACATTTAGTGAAGGTCACTAAATACAGAAATTAGCATAAAGCATTGCCATTACACCAAAATAAGGAAATACTTCATGTTTTATATGTTACCTATGTTTTGGGTCAATTGGACTCCAGAGAGGCCATGCCATCAGTTCAAAATCATGTTTAAAAACAATTTTCGTAAAATAGAAAAGTGTTGAGATGATTAAACAATGTGTTTGCTCCAGGAACCCAAACACAACATTAGGGTTAAAGACAAATATAACAACATTCAATTTTGCTGCCAAGGTGTAAAATAATTAAGACAGCTCAAACTAAAAGCAGATAGAACATTATTACATCCTTATTCTGTGGGGAAGCACAAAGAAACAACTCTGTTGCTGTCTGAACCAGCTCTTACAGTTGATTTCATGTTTCTTTTTCTTTCTTTCTTTTTCAAATTAAATTATGGTCAGGGTCTTGATGAACATGAGAGGTCAGCACGGTAACCAAAACCAGCTAGCCAATTGGACAGCAGCGCGGCTAAACATGATGAAGAGTGACCACTGACGCCCCCCACACACACACATTCTTTTCTTGCTCACAGACTGCATGAAACTGCAGTCTGCGAGAGGATGAGAAGGGGAGATAGAGGACAGAAGAGGAGGAGGAAGGAAACTGTTGGGGGGTGGGGGTAGGGGAGGGGACAGGCAAGACCTGATTAAAGACTGTCTTTGTTATGTAATTAGCTCCAAGAGAAGAAGGCCCCGCTGCTGCAAGGATGGAGAGCAGCTGGCCTGAGGTTGTCTAATTGCCTGTTCGGATTCTTTCCAGGCCTCATCCTTTGGAGCTCACACCCGTAATGGCACAGATGTTTACTGCTGGGTACCACGGCGAAGGCTACATGGTAACCGCTGTCTATTTCTACTGTTGCGATCCAGTGACACCTCTCTCTCTCTCTCCCTCTCTCTCTCTCTCTCTCTCTCTCCTGGGACCACCGTATATACATGATGTTTGAATGGGCTCAGCTGCTACAGCAAGGAAAAGTGCCTATTTATAGGGCGAACACTGACAGGATTCCGTGTCCATCCTTGAATCAGTGTGTTCTCATTTGAAATTGATAAATTATTCATCCAGTATTATTCCCCCATTTTGGAATCTCTTAACTTGTGACTCAGTTTTTGATTTTAATTTTGACCTCAAGTGTTATTGACTTTTGATCCTGTTTGAAGTTGCACCATAGACTGAGGGCTGTTATTAATGTTCTCAGCAGCTCTCTGCTGTCGGGGAAAGGTGTTCACTGTTTTGCTTAGCAGGGGACAAACCTGGACAGCTCCTATCTTTACTGAGGGATATTAAACTGCATTACCTCAGGGCTCCTAACAATATTTAACACCACAATTTTTCCAGTTATTTTTTCCTGTCAATGAGAGATAAAGGCTGTTGTGAATTTGTTGGCTTATAGTATCTACCTATATTCTCCTGAGGATAAATGCCTATGAATTTGGTCCCAGAAAAGGTGAAGAAAGTGTTTAATGTTTAAAATGTTTAAAAATGTATATTTCTATTTGCACATTACATGTTTTGCATCTAATAACTAATAATTCACTGCAAATTATAATAGTTTAAACGGTGGTATTAGCATGAATTCTAGAAATAATAATAATAATAAAATAAACTTGTGCAGATTGAAGAAAACAAATTACGAGCAAGCAGATAAGGTAAACTGTAAAACAAAACTCTCCCAATCCTCCCCACCTGTGTACAGTATGGATACATCTATGCTTGCATTCAGCCTATCTTGTGTGCATTCTGTGTTCATAGATGCTTAATGGCTTTGTTCATTTACATTCAAGACACATTTTTCAGTTCCATAATGGGACAAATGAGCTCTAATTTATACGTTCAAAAGAGGGTAACAAAAAGTAAAATGTAATGACCAAACGTTACGTCGAGCCTCCTTTTAATCTATTAGTAACTCTGGTTTCTCCTCCTACATCCTCCAGGCCACCTGCACCGAAATATGAGTGTGTGTGTGTGTGTGTTTGTGTGTGTGTGTTAGGATGTTTCTTTGTGCATTTGTGTGTGTGTGTGTGATAAGAGAAAGCGAGAGACGAAGAGAGGGAGCAGGGGCATCCACATCTATCTCCTCTGTGTGTGATGTAGTTTGCGAAGCCGGAGGTGTGCAGGTGTTGGGGTTTTTTTTTGAGGGAAGGATTCTAATGCGGTAATCATTTTCAGTCCCTCGTCAAAATTATTCTTCTAAATCTGAGTGGTGTCAGTGCTTATTTCAATATTTTGCTGGCTAGCATTACCCTTACGCCGAGTGTGCACACACAGTCACACACACACACACACACACACACACACACACACACACCACACCTGCTCCACAGAATCCAGCCAAACACCTGCATCTTCATGTCTCCCCAGGTCTGCCCACACTTCCCTGATGGCCAGTGTGCCTCCTCTTCTTCCCTCTTTTCTCATTTCTATCTGACTCACAGCTTGTGGGACTCGGACACATTTTGATGACCAATACCCACCTCCTACATGTACATACACACACACACACACACACACACACACACACACACACCTCATTCTTGTAGCTTTTTCTGATATTAAAAAAGGAGAAAGCAGCTGGGTCTATGCAGAATAATGAGGTCAAAGCCATTCTAATAAGTCTGGGGGATGAGCCCAACGCGAGTAGGGCAAGAGGAATGAGAAATGAGGAAGAAAAGAATAAAAGGAGAGCAGTACTCCAGGACAAATAAATCCGTGGCTGAAAGCACCGTGGCTGGCTAGCTAGTCTCTCTTGGTCTGGCATTGGACACATCTTTGAAACTTTAGCTGCAGCTCTGATTGAAGTAAAGATCCAGGAATAATTTAAATCTAATCTGAAAGATAATTCTTGAAGGAATTAAAAGTAAAAGTTTTGACTGATACAATAACTTCTACTGATTCATACAGTATGTAGCTAATACAGAATTGTATAAGATTTGAAAAGAAAAGATTGTATAAGGCAATTAGTACATCCTTGAAGCCTTGCTAGAAAGAAGCCATATTACCTCCCACACAGGATTTAATTGAGATATTCTAGATTTCCATAGATTTGCCAAGACTTACACAGTTTATTGGAATATTTTTATATCCACTAACTGCTCTAACGCTAAAATGATGATGGCTTTATTTGTTGTTTTCAAATAAATGGATGCGTTTCTTGATGTTACACACGACCTCCTATGCATGTGCTGTGTCTTGACAGTTAAAAGACTTTACAGTAAGTGGTATAATCTACATAATTTTAACATGAATTAATAATCAGATCAATAGATTACATTATAATAGGTAAGATCTGAAGCCAGTAATTTTGACTTTTTATATACTTTTTACAGACTTTTTCCAACTGTCCAATAAACAAATTAGGAAATGAATCAATTGTTAATGATCAGTCAAGCGTTAATGATGGTTATTGTGGAGTGTTTATGTTATGTCTCCTGAGAATCCAAGGCTCAGGGTCAGCTGTAAAGCAGTCTGTTGCTCAGTGCCTTGAAAGGATCTCAGCAGTCTTGGCGAGTGTTGTAGATGTATAGTATATAATAGCATCCACCCACCAGTTGTCATCCTGCCGCTGGAATAAAGTCCCCTGTCAGTGCCAGAGATTGAGCCAACAGCCTTTCAGTTGTTAGACAGCCTTGCTACCTATCGGCCAATCTACCACCCAAAAGTTGTACCCTCATAAGGTTGATTCCATCTGAATTGAGGGCGTAATTTACCCTGTGCAGTGCCTGTGAATGCTGTTGAATTCAAGAGGTAGGAAGAGGCTGTCAAATACATCCCTGCCATGATAAATAGCCATTTACTGTGGAATGGCAGCAGGATAGGGCAGGTATACACGCTGAGACACTCACAATGTCTTTCTGGAAGTGTTTTCTCAGACAGCCGGCGTGGTGAAACCCAGCCTCAGCCACACACGTCTTTGCTACACACTTGGCAATTGCCATAGAGCTTGACAGACTATCCTGGTCTTGGCAGGCGTGTCTGTAAATCACAATACCGTGGTGACATCTGCAGAAGTTTGCACTATATACATTGTCAATTATCCAGCGCATCCAAAGAACTTTGCTCTGTAATTGTTGAAACATTACATATACGTGTAAATGACTGTGCATTAGGTAATGTAAAGGATTTAACACGTTTTCTAGTTCTGAGACACTGACAGGCGAGGTAGCACTTATGAATACTTGACACAGTACTTAGTGAAGGATTGGACAAGTAAATTGGCTTGTGTGTGTGTGTGTGTGTGTATTGACTCCTGGTGCACAGGAGTCAATAGTAAGATGTACTGTATATTGGCCTCCACTGCAAAAAGACTGTGCAAAATGCATTTCATTTTACCAATGTTCTTGTCAAGAGCTGGCAGTTTAATATTATAGATGATTTAACAAGCTGAGTCACAAAGAAAATGATCAGGAATCCAGAAAAGAATGAGATTAAGTTGGGACTCACTGGCCAAAAGTGCCGTCCTCAACGTCAAAGGTTAATCAGTGATCCTGCTCTTTACTGGTGGGAGAGGAGGTTGTTTACCTGTTAATTCAAAGCCTTTCATTTTGTGCTGACACAAAGCTGGAGGTATTTATTGTGTTTACACCTGTTTGGGAATGTCGTGGCTCCAGATGAATCCGCATGAGCTTAAGTTGGTGGAGTGGTGCAGCTGAATTTGTGTTTATGCAGATCAGGCAAAACAGTGTAATTCTAGTACTTGTTTTGGCATGAAAATTGGTGCAAACTGCAAAGAGCTATTATCTTGGCTTTAAGCTTGTGGAGGCACAAATTCAGACCTCTGGAAAACTACAAAAAAAACTTTCATTTATGTTGAGTTTTCCTCCTTTTACTTTGCTACATTTTTCATCTAGTTCAGGGTAAAATCCAAAATGCAATTTTAAATGCAGTTAAGACGGAGCATTTTCCGGTTAGAGTAATGAGTCATTCTTACAAATAATATCATCCACAGCAGCTTCTGAGATGTACAAGGTCCATCGCATTGCATTGATTAAATACCTGAAGCCATTACACTACAGCTGCAAGAATGAAATGTGCGTTCCATCTGCAGTCTCTAATTTGAAGAATGTGCTGCACTTAATTATGCTTGGGTCAAACACCATGTATACCTTTGTTAATTAGCTAAATCTTCCGACACTGCATGAGGATCTAACAACATAGGTACACAACCTTCTGTGCTTTCCTGCAAACAAGACTAATAAACTATTCCACACAGATTTCACTGAACTAATTTGGAGTATCGCAGACATCTTCAGAATGCGTCCTTAGCTTCATTTAAGATTTTTGGGACACTTTTCTTTCAGCAAATGCCCCACATTTCCATCACCTCTGGATAATATTACAGGAATTTCTTTGTTGAGCTGGTTACATGCAGTCAGAGGCAAGAACAAAGAGAGCATCAACCGTTCCAGCAAATGCCTCAACATGATGTATGTTTGCGTTCAAAGGGATGAAGACCTCTAGCGATCATAGTAAATATGACTCTTGTCTAGAGGAAGTAGTGTGACATAATTATAGAGCCACAAAATCCACACAGGGAGGATGTCGGGGTGGATGGATGGGTTAACAAAAGGTGGGACTTAATAAAATGTCAGACTTTAACACGGGAGACCGCTGTTTGTTTAGTTTCCATGCAACCGTCAAAAGTTGGTTACAGTTAGGGAGTGACTGTGATCATGGTTACAAGAAAATCAAGCGGTTATTATTGTAATGTTAACAACGAAGGGCCCCTAACCTTAACGAAGTAGTAATTTTAACCCAAACCAAGTTGTTTTTGTGACTAAACGTAAACCATAGCAGTGTAAGATAAGAAAAAAGTTTTATTTTTGAAACACCAATGTCGTCCTGTCGATAGTCGCGTCAGATCATTCTAGAGGGCCAACCACGTATTTTGTCATTTAATGCGGAGGACTTGTGCAGCCATGCAAGCAACCAGGTTATTGTTTTTTTTCTTATAGTATTTGCAGTAGTGGCATTATTGTTAAGGTACCCAGACATGTCTGAATGAATGCAACATTTTTAGTAATTTTATATAAGTCACCAAAATTGCAAAAAATGGTTGGTCACATTTGCACTTGAACTTTGAGCTAGCAAGAAAATTAGACAGGATGTGTTACACTTTGGGTTTGATGGAGTCTTGTTATCACTAGTAAGCCTACACTACTGGTTTTCTCTTATGTCTCTAGGGACACTGTCTAGTCACATGATGCCATTCACAATCATTACAAAACAAACAGCTGTAAAAATAAAGAAAATCTCCTGAACATCAGACCTTCACAAACAAAACTTTGAATTATCATAATTTGAACCATTAGTAATGGTATATTAAGTTAATTAAACATTTACATAAATATACGTATTCATTCATTGGGTCATTCTTGAGGACAAGCAGTAGACTGACTTCGCCTGAGAAAGGTGACCTGCTGATCATATAGGGTCAGCCATATTGGCCACATCTGCTGCTGAAATGCACTCATGTTTTGTATTTGGAGTGAAAGAGCTGTAGCTGAATTTGAGCCAAGTGCATCAGTAAAGTAAAACATGACTGACAAATTCCTGAACATTTGAGTTTTTAACTAATTTCAAACAGATCTACTCTGGCCTTTGTGTATTATGATTTTCAGTTGTTGCCTGCAACTAGAATAAAAAATAAAACTGCATTCATACTGTCAATGAATATTACATTTTGTATCAACATGATCATAATGTTAAATCTGGCCCACGGTATACTGGATGTAATAAAGAAACCATGTGGTGCTACTTATGACCAGTACACATATCCATATATCTTCCGTTTGGTTACACAGACATGAAAATCTCAATGTTCCCTAAGCATATGAAATAATTTAACTCAGGATGTAGGAACTTATCAAATGGAATATCAAACCACATATGCTTTGGATTGCTGGGGCTGTTTCCTGGTACCTATCTTTAGCTAGTGTCCCCTGTGGTCTTGTTTTTTAATGGCGAATATGCCTACCAAATGTCTGCCAAGTCTCCTGAGAAGAGTGCAAAACATTCAGTAGACAAATAGACAGGGAGATGCACATGCACAGACACACAGCACTGCACAGTATAAAAACCAGTTTCGTGTTACACCTTTTTAAGACAGCTGCCTTGTTCACAATTGGAGCACACACGGAAGCTACATATATTTTGGAAAATACGGTGCGTAGAGAAATGTTTGCTGGAAACTACCTATGTGGATAAATACTTTTGTATATTGTCTTGTTTACAATCACTCTTTTTTTTATTGCGAAGTGTATACCTGCTTTTATATCGCAGACCAAACTACCTGCCATGCTTATTTCAATATCATCTATATACCAAAACAACGGTTTAGTGATGTAGACTGTCAGGTCAAACAGAACAAACCCCATCCTGAATGAATTATCAGGTAATGGATTTTTATTCAAACTAAATTAAGTGCAACATATTGACTTGTTTGATTTCTTTAGGAATGTAACATAGAGGATTTGAAAGGGGCTGTATGGAAGAGTGCATGTCATGTCTGTGGGTCTACACTGTTGTACACATAGCTGAAAGTCAATTGATTTAATCATTAAGTCTACCGATTTGCTATTGAGGCTTTTAAGAACCTGTGTAAAACTGCCATTTTAAAATGTATTATTCTTACACTTATTTATACGCTTTTTCTTTTTTTTTTTGACAGTTTCCATTATGTCTTGTTTACAGTCACTCTGCTTTATTGTTTAAATACTGTATATGTTGTTATATATTAATTTTTCAACTGCTGATTAAGCTTTTGTTCAAATAATTTATCTCAATGTAAAGCATCTTAAGCTGTGTTACTTGTGTAGAAGGGGCTATATCAGTTGAAAGTCAATAATAATAATAATAATAATAATATGTAATATGGATTAATTGATTATTTTCTCAATTAACTGATTCATTGTTTCATACATACAAAATGACAGAAAATATAAAGAAATACTTATCACAATTTCCCAGATCCAAAAGTGACATATTGCAATGTCTTTTTTTTGTCCAACCAACATCTGAAACCCAAAGTTATTCCATTTACAATTATTTAAAACAGAAAAAATAAGCAAATCCTCACATTTTTGAATACAAATGTTTGGCATATGATGACTTAAATGATTAATTATCAAAATAGTGCTGATTTATTTTTCTGTCTATATACGATCGATTAATGGACTGTCAGCTCAGTAATAATCAGCTCAGTGATAATAACATATTCAACAAGCATTGGCACGCACACACACACACACACACACAAAGGCCAGCTCCAGATGGATCCACTGTACATGTGACAGCTTCGGCTCTCCTCATGAACATTGCCTTTTACAGAGGGGGAGGTCAAAAGTACAACACACGGCAGGATGCGAGACTACTAGAAACGGCACCAAACATATGGGGAAGTGTAATGTCTTATGGCAGATCTGGATATACAGCCACTCTATGGCTGCTGCACCCATATAAAGTTTACCATGAATTTCCATCCCCCTCCATCCATGGGGGAAATTCATGGACACTTCATTGGGCTGTTAGTCTGTCTCACTAAATGCCCTTTAGAATGCCACAGGTGTACATTTGAGTGTAAATCAAGTCAATATTTATGGCACCTCTTTTAGGAGGAAATAAGTTTTCTCATTGGGGGGAACATCGGTTATCTTCCAGCCCAGAGCAGACAGAGAGCCAGGTCGTAATATATCCAACTGCTACATAGTGAAGGAGGTGGAACAGAGATTTCCACAGCTGCACGCAGTATTTTGCAGGCATCCTAGAATTGCAAAATAGTCTTTCCAGGAGTCCTTTCACATTGCAATCAATCTGAATTGTAGTTTCAGCCTCGCAGCGCAACAACGCTGCGGTCCAATGCTGAGCTTGGACGGAAGGGAGTGTAAAATCTAATGCTCATTTGTGACACATTTGAGTTTGATATTCACAACTCTGTCCTGGTCAGCTCCAGGCCACCTGTTATGTCAATGATGGATGCCAGTGTAAGCACCCGGCAAGTAGCTGAAATGTACAGTATATGACTACTATTCAGATTGTAAATGGTTGTGAGTGTGTGTATTCGTCATGGTTCCTTATCGTCACCTGCTGTGCGCCCGAGAGACACACACACTCACACAAAAAAATACACCCACACATTTTACGAGCCAGTTTAGTTCACCAGTTCTTCACTAAGTACTCATTTATGACTCTTTATTTCCCTAATTTAAGGAGATTTTAAAAGACAAAACTGATGCATCTTGCAGTACAGCATAACTAAAAAGACAGAAGAAACTTTGAATAATTGTTTCACACACACACACCCACTCAGACTCCCACACACACATGCATACACACTTTTTTAATCTCCTGCTTCCCTGTTATCCATGGACAGACTGACCACCATCTTACTTGCTTACTAACAGGTTATCTAATCACATTACACCTACCACCCCTGCAATCATTATCTAGTAACTAGTGTTTTCTTCATGTGCCTTCCTGCTTTAGTTGTTCCTGCATGGGGAAGCAACTGTTGGGGTTAGGCTAACTTCTATCAAGCACATTAGGATTTTTCATATTCTGCGCGCAGGTTCTGGCACACAGAAGCCTGAGTCATTGCAATGCACTTGATTTATTGGGCACCTTCTGAGTTCCTTTTTAATCTCTCCAAAATTGTGCTGAGCAGGAACCGTGGGAAATCTAACTTAATAGCAGCTGATATTGAAGCTGCTATTGATACTCGAAAGAGCAGGATCATTTTCATATAGAAACACCTCCAATATGCACATTCGTTGTGGGAGGATGAATACACACGCTCACAAACACAGGTGTATGTGTGTGTCGCTGCTCAGAAGCATGCAGGCACACACACACAAACAGGGTTCCGTTGTTGAGAAACCTGCTTGTTAGTTTTGTTAGCTTTTACTTTTCCAACATTCTGTCAAAACAGACAAAGAGATTCGCACCAGACATGGTGTGTGTTCCATCTTTGGAAGAAAAAGTGTTTGATGATAGTATTAACCAGACAGCTGAGCGAGGCTAGCACTGAAAAACCCACATAATACAACTTTCACTGCAGTCAAAGTTTATCTCAAAATACTCTCTAACTCCATGAATATAGCAACGCCACATAGGATATAAGGCTGCTCCTAAGGGCTCTGAAACTTCTTTTTACTCTCACCCTGTATCTCTGAGCAACCCTGACAAGCCTTGAATTATGTTACGTGTTTTTCTGCTGCCCCTGAATGAGATATTGATTTTCAAAAGGGTTCATTTCATTACAGCATGCCTGCAACATTAAATCTAGACTACAGTATATTTTCAAAATCACAAAAGCACTGTAAAAGCACATGCTCAAGAGTCCTTGGCCGCGGGGAAGATGATCTTGATTTCTGCTTTAATGAGATACCTTGTGGTAAGCATACGGGGTGTGATGCAGGATGTTTTGGGGCATTATTGCATAATTTTCCCCACCAATCGATACCTTCAGGTATCTGCATACATCCTGGCCCCACCTCCTCCGATGATGCGATGTCATTTAATTCAGTGACCTCGTAATACCTCTAAGCTGTGTCAAGGTTCAGCGGCACTCAGTGACAGAGATGGACTGAGCTGTTAATCTCCCTCACCGATCTCCTCAGACACACTCACTCTGTCACTGATACCCTGAAGCAGCAGCCGCCTCTTTTCCTCCTTTCCCTCGTGAACACTGACAGGTGAAAGAACTGGATAAGTCTTATATCTCACTATCTCTTCAGATCAGTCACCATGAGGGTGTGCACTACTGTATCTGAGTCTATCAAGGTCACTTTTAGCATTGTTCAGTATGAACACTAACGCTGTTGTTCCCTTAACGGAGAGCCAGGCTTCATCAAGGCCTTGACCAGATTCTTCTTCTTCTTCTTCAGATCTTTGTAAATAAATATTGTATATTTGGGGATGTGAAGAGTGTTATATAATATTTAATTCAGTGAAAAACTTTTGAATCAAAAACATCCTACGAGTAAGAAAACCTTTGTGTAAAATGTTCAAGTGAAAATCGTTAATTTTGCTCATAGTTGACTTGCTTACTTTTTAAATTTATTTTACTTACATAAAAAAGAAAAGGGGAAGAAATCCAAATTATGAAGGTGATATTAAAAAACAGTTGATAAACACCTAAAGAAAAAACTTTAAAAGATATGTCTATAAAGACAAATATACAAATGAATTAGATGAAAAGAAGTTGACGGATGTGAAAGAGAGTAATTTTGAGAAGATTTGTTTATGATGGAATAAATACTTCAGAAAGCAAGGTCTCTTTAAACATAATGGCATCCATTAAGACACAGAGACGGATGATGAAGGCAAAGGAATAACAGCTAAACACTGATTGGATTCACTACCTTTTTAGTCCATTAATGAAGCACTTTAATTTAGCTGCCAGAAAACTTTGTCTGTGACCTTCTCCGGTGACCTCGTCCAATATATTGAGCAGTGTTTCAGGAGAGAGGGCGAGAACACCTCTTAAAGGGAAATTAATATTCACAGAGGATGCTGTCCGCCGCTGCACTAATCTGCATGAGATCTGACTTCCTTTCATTAATCAAGACGAGTATGCCCCGGTGCATCAACGTTGTTTACCTTCGGAGTTTGTTGTTTTCTCAGCCTGTTGACTCGAGGCAAACAGCATAAATCACACAACAATACATGACTTAACTTAACTACCACACCGGCTGCAGTGCTGTCGTATAGATGTGAAATATTCTTTAGGTTTTAGGGAAGATGCATGAGGGCTGGGGCTATGATTAAAACATGATTAATATATTCATATACCAATTTATTATGAATATATTAATAATAACTAAGAGAGTACTCTTAATTTTGATTATAGGTTCAACAGTGACACAGCTGGCTAGGTACTACTGTCACCTGCAAAATGCCTGTAGTTACAGAAATAGTATTAAGAGGTTAAAAGTGCATGTGTACAGTATGAAATCCCCTGAGTCATATACGCAAAACAAAATTAGGAGGAATAAAAAAGATTGCTAACTAGCTAATATGTTGCCATATTTATACTCGTACCAGAAGCCCGGCTGCGATTTGTGTGAATTATCAACATGGTTAGAATAAAATGTACCTATTATTATTATTATTATTATTATTATTATTATTATTATTATTATTATTATTATTAGGTCATTTGACTGACACAATTGCATTTTATAATTGTGCTTAAATAAGTGAATGTGTGGATGATGGCAGACATGTCCTCATACACCAGACTCAAAATCATTTCAAGTAATTCAACTTAACTTTGAATCCTATTTAAACAGAAACTATTATTTTGCATTGGCAAATCATTTTGTTGTAATGGTTGGGATTATTAAATCTCTCAAAACTAGCTGAGTGACTATCTTTATTTCATGATACCGACAGCTGTAAAACAATTCTGAAACAAAAGAAAATGTATTGCATTGTTGTAAGGAGAATTATTGTAGGTGCTCTTCAGAATTATTCAGGTGCTTTAAGAAAAACTTAATCTTAAAACAATTTTGAAAGATGTATTTTTATTTAATGAATTGATCAATCACATACATTTCTGGTTAAAAGTCTAAAATTTAATTACATTATTCTTATGAAGACATTTACACACTGAGCAAATGTAGAATTCCTTTTTTGAATGAGATCAGGAATATGATGTAGTGCCATCTTTTCCTACAGATGACTGTTTACAAATTATACAGTAATGTCTAAAACAGAACAATCCGCTCCTCTACATTGCTTTAACAGTATAAGCAGAGTGATACATGTTACAGTGTCACAATGTTACAGTTGTTTCAGCTCTACAGGGTCAGACACAAAAGTATTCAACTGCACTTGAAGAAAAACCTTTAAAAGCTTGACTAATTTGTATGTATTTGCTTTATAGGTGTAGTACATTTAGGGTCAATGAAATCTATTCAAAGCATGTTACACTACAGATGCACTGCTATTCTGATAATCAGACTGTTTTGCAAATTCTTTCAAGATACAAGGTTTCCATGTGACAGAAGGGGCCAGTGTCATTTGTCACTTAGCACTCAGCAAAGTGAAGCAGTTTTTCTTCACTGATGTAAATCCATTCTGCACTCCACTTCCTTTGGTAGCGAGCAAGGTCAACAACACGAAATTGCCGGATTGAGAAGGTAAAATCAAAGATGTAAGAATGTCTCAGCAGAGACAATTTAACCCCTGCAATAAGCCATCCTACACAGGGTCACACATTGATAAATGTAATAAGAATAATAACTAGTTAGAGTGAACTCCACACTGACACATTTTCTCTGCACTATATTGAATTTTGCTCTGAGCATGCTCTGACTTTCAGGTTATATGCATAAAATCACCTGTTTTACAGTATGATTTTTGTGACCAATTTCAATAACACCACATCTATGTATTTTCCAAGTAAAAATTATACATATATCGTTGGGGCATAAGGTTTTTCAAAAGAAGTTCATTTGAATTTCAATTTGAAATTCAATGTGCTATTTCAAACTTTCTCTAAATACTGTATGTAAAGTCAGATTTATTTTTTTTGTTTGGTCTGTAATTGTTGGATTGCAACCATTTTAAATACAAAGGCTGATTATTTATCGATTGGAATCAATATCTGCACTCCTGGAACGAGATGCGAAATTAGCGAGATTAAGCACTTTTGCGTAAATTCAGTTTGACAACAAGTTAAACTGCCAGTAAAGAACAACTTCAGGTGATGCGGTCTGCGATTGCAGAGCCATGTGACATGAAAACTTTTATGTAGGTTCCCAGGACTGGTTCCATTTTATGTGAAAAGTGTGTCCCAGAGAAAGAGAAGCTACAGCACATTATAGTCATCTTATTAATCCATTACATCACTCAACTCCTGTGGGAAGTCCGCTTTGAGGTTAATAATTTTAGAAATATGGGCAAAACAGACCGTTGTGGAGGGATCCTTGAAACATAACACGAAGAGAAGAGAAATAGTCCTAGGTTGAGTTTCACCTTTAATAAACTAATAAATTAAGGGACCCACGTTTTATTACTTCAGAAATGGAATTAAAGTATAAATTCCTCCCTTTTACCTTTTGATATGTTCTCTCATTAAGAAGGGGCTGAAATTGCACCTCCTGCTGCTTGGTGCTCTCTGAGCAATTGTTCTTTTACAGTGTTGTGCTTTCAAGGCAAGAGTGTAATCAAAATCCTGAGCATTGCAATTAGATACAATGGCTTTCCCTATCCCTGTGTGGGCATCTGCCGAACAGAGCACAGAGGGAAAAGGCGGAGTGAATATATTGTGTCTGCATTGAAGGAGGGTGAGTAATCCGGTATGTATTGTGTGCACACTCCACAGACCACTGGCTGTGAATAGCCTTTGTTTTGTGAACTGGCTTTAAAGTTCTCCAAGTAATTTTAGCAATAATAGTGCTTAAACATGATTATATTGCTAGATTTCTTGCCTTCAAAGAAACAGAAGAGCGGGGGAAAAAAGTATTTTGATTGACATGTGAAGTCAATGAATATCAGATAGAGACAAAACAATAACATCAGCGTCAATTTAAAAGATCATATCTAGGCTCTGGAAAATATCTCACATGGTTTAAATCTATGCCCATATTCACTGACAGACACCCATTGTATTATCTTACCGTATACAGGATCACACAATACTGTATAGTATACTAGGCCTAGTATGCTTCCTTTGTATTCTATGTATTTATTGGATTTTCAATGAAAGAAATGAAGCAAAGAAAGACTTTGTCTCATGATGGATTTGTCGGTAATTTCACTGTCATATAAAAAAGAAAATCCTGCTCCAGTAGTTGTTTTGCTTTTTTTTTTCTGTCCTGACCTTTGACTGCTCCTTATTTCCTGTGGTGGAGGTCTGTTATGAGATGAGGTATTTTTGGGATGGGACACGTACGAGCTGGACTTTTCCTTTCCACTTGTCTTACCAAGCGGGAGGGATAATCAAACACACGTGCACATTGTGGAGAGGAAAAGAGAACTGAGGTGGGTGTTGGATTTCAACACAGTAGACCCCACTTAAAGGAGAATATTCAGCAGGCACAAAATATTTGAAACTGACATAATTAACCCAGGGAGCACAAAGGAAACCAAAGCAGTGAGCAAAACAACCCGGGATTTTGGCCGCCACTGTTGGGTCATGATATGTTTGAATGCAGATAACAGCCTGGCTTTTTGAATATTTTAAACGTTTAAATGTATTTTAAAAGCAAGGATAAATTGATTTTTAAAGTTTAAAGAATAGAAGGAACTCATTGTCTGATTTTATAAATTGTCGGATTTTATTTGCCTCATTGCTGAAATGTTTTAATCCTGGTTCAACCATGTAAATCACTTTGTAAGTTTGTTTTGGAAAGTGCGGTATTAATAAGGTTTATTATTATTATTATTTATTAGTATACTGTAAAATGTTCTACCATAATTGCAATATATTAAACATTAACAGTTAAGGCTAAGGAGGTTATTTGTATTAATTTACTTATTTAAGCAGTTGTAGCACCATGTGGGAAATCAGATTTCCTCATTAATAAGCGTGTTAATGCAGCAAAGTGTTCCAAAATCTAACAAGGTGTGTGTATGTTCTGTCGGTATTTGTTCTTAACTTTATGCGTTCACATAAATGCTGCTACACATTGAGTTTGAAAGACTTAATGGGCAGGCGACTGATGTCTCATGCGTGAAGTCATGCAGAGCAAGGCTAACTGAGTCTGTTATGTTACCAATTATTGTCAGAAGAAGAGTGATGTAGTAAAGAATTGGTGCTATAACATCAGGAACTCACTAATGAACCAATAATGAACATTCAAATTAACAGAACTAGTGCACACAGGAGACTGGCTTTGCACACATTCAGATCAAATTGCTCTGGCTGGCCTGTCTTATACCCTGGAAACAATTTGAAATCAATTCTGCAGTATTTAGGCTAATGCCTGAGCTTTCACGGTGCTCTCTCTTTCTCTCTAAATTTATATTTTTTACAGTTTGCTGTGATCCTTTCATGCACCAAAAAGCTTGAGAAAATAAGGAGGGGGATAAAGGCATCTCTTGGATTGTTAGGAATTCGTCGTGTAGAGGTGGTGTGCCGGTGTAAAAATTCTCATTTGTTTCAACAATAGGAGATGGTGAACACAAATATTTTTGATCGTATGCTAGAAATGGAGCTCAGCAGTGAATAAATCTGCTGCAGTTTCTCGCCATTTCTCACATTCTCACACTGGGATTTCAGCATCTGGAATTGTTGGGGGCGGGGGGGCTAACACCACCCTGGCGAGAGCTTTCTTTGTCAGCTTATTACAGAGAGAGTAAACTTTGTGGTTTTTCCTCATATTGCAAAAGCAAGTCCCAAATGCTCAGTGAGACAAACCATGGTAACAGAGACACAGAGCGTTGCCTTTTGTTTTTATTTTCTAGTCTTTTACAAGTAGCATGCTTTCAGTCTATTTTGCTCCAATATTCAAGGCCCCAGCGTATTATGTGTCAGACGCTGTGAGTGCATCTCATCTTGGAGAAAAACGTCTCTTTTGAATCTCACATTAGAAGATCCATTTTTTTTTATCTGCAGTTTTCTTGTTTCTCAGGCTGCCACACACTTCTGTTTCAACAAGTCCTTGCCAATTGTGAAATGCACAAATCAAGCATGTCTGTCCTCCACACAGGTAAAAATTTTGTGCACACCTGTAGAGTGTGAGGCCTCTCATGAGCATGATTCAATGGAGGTAGACGCTGAATTGACTAGTTTAATTCATAAGAACAACATTTAACAAAAAGGTTTATCACAAAGTGCTTCATTGAGCAACAAAGGCATAAACAGCCACACATTTTAAGATTCATTCTTTTGTGCATAAACAATGCATTATTATCAGGTGAAATCTGGTCATGTGTTTGTGTAGAGTGTTTTGTAGTAATATGCTTTATCAGATGACATTAGATTTGGACATTTTTCAGTCAGTCCTGATTTACCATCTGCATCCCTGCACAAACACACAGGATTTCCAAGGTTTGTAATATAGGAGGGATGTGGAACCAATTCCACCAGACAGTGCCAGTTGCTGTGAGCAGGGACACACTGAGGTGGTCAGATCAGGCCGATGTGAATCAGAAAGAATTAAGCTACGATGAGGTGAACCGTGATTGAGTGTTGATCTAAAGCAGCTGGGCGCCTTGGACTGCGTCCACACTAAACCATGAAAGACAGATTGTAGAACAGTCGCAGACACATATACCCACACCGCAACCGACCACACGCACTGGATTGCACAAATACACACTGCACTTGCAAGCACACAAATAATGAAAATATAAACACAGATGCACATACACACATATTCAGTCATGTGCATGCACGCACACACACATAATTATACAAAAGTATATACGTAACGACACACCCATACACATTCTGAAATGACCACACCCGTGTACATGTGTACCTGCATGTGTGCAAATACAATCTCTGCTACGCTGCAGATTTATTGTTGGAGATCTGACGCTGCGGACATAATTGGTTGCAGATGGCATCTCTCTTCCCTGAATGCTGTGTGGCACATTCTTCTGGCCCCCCAACAGAAACCCCTTTTTCCATTCATGCTCTCTGTAACATTGCTTGTCTTTAGGATACAGAGCCTAATAGGACGTCATGCTCTGAAATCTTTTCCACATGTCTGTCGAATCTTCATTCAGATGTGTGAACAGGGTCAGGGGAGTGACTGAGCACGGGGACCTTCTGTGCATTTCATCCTTGATGAACTCTCAGCATCCGAAAGGCATCTTGGCTCATCTGAAGAGGAGCACATGGAGACAGCTTCTCAGCCGAACCTGGAAAATGTAAATCGACAAGGCAAACAAATGACAATTACAAACACTGATAATGTTAATTAAACATTGTGTCTAGGACCACTGCAGTGCCACTGCTAATGAAGACCGTTCAGATAATGAGTACAACATGATTATGGACAGAGACAAGGAATCTTCTGATCACTTGTCAGCAACAGTGGTATTTGTTCACACGCTCCAGCGTTGTCATCAGCATTTTATATCCCCTTGGTGGTTGTTAACACTGATGCCAGTATTGAGATTTATGGTAGCCGAGAGTGTCTACTGTTTCCCCTTTAGCTTATCAACATGATCAGATTATCATTAGGCGAATGATGCAATAGTTGTGCAACTGCTGCAGTTTTACACGACGGCCCTCTCTGCAGAACAAAAAACTCATTCTTTAGGCTTTTATGGGGACTA
Organism: Maccullochella peelii; assembly: GCA_002120245.1. NCBI lineage: Eukaryota > Metazoa > Chordata > Actinopteri > Centrarchiformes > Percichthyidae > Maccullochella > Maccullochella peelii. Next base: position 639,835 of record LKNJ01000002.1, read on the forward strand.
TACTGTACATTTTAGTGACTTTCTACATCATAGCGGGATGGACAAATGGAAGATAGTAATAAGCGGAGCAATTGTTCCTATAAGGCAAAATAGTGTTTTGTAGAATTTATTTATAGGGGTCTGATGAAGGTCAAGGGTCTGAAAAGGATCAGATGTTATTGAGAGTTGTTGAGACATCATCTGACCAATTATCTTCCCAAAATAATGCAGACAAATTGCCACTCTGGGTAAGTAATGGTTAACGAATACAAACAACAAAGACTAAATCATTTTATACTTGCACATCTCAAAGGGCCACATTATTTTGCAGCCAGACAATGTCCTCAGCCCATCGCTTGGTCCTGAAAATGTTATATTAACAAATGAGAGCAATTTTTTATGGTTCCGTAATGAGCGTATGTTTCAGCAGAGTACTTCAAGCTGAGGAGGGGAAGTCAGCTGTCATCCTTTGTGGACTCTAACTATGGAGGTAAGCAATACAAATGGGCTCTCTCTATAATGAGATGTTAGCCCAAGTATCACATAGAGCTTTTAATCGTCCGTTACATGCTCTGTGGGAAGATAAAGTGAGATAACAAGCTAAGTGTTGGAGTTCAAAGGAAGTCTTGCCGAGAGAATCACACTATGATGTCGGGTGTATATATGCGATGGCCCTTGCAGAATTAATCTGCAATGTTTATGATGTAAACAGGCAGTGACTAAGCTATTTAAAACATCAAGATGATAGATATATTTTCACTAATGTGGCTGTATCCATGTGAAACTAAAACTAACTAAAATTTTAAATTAATATTTTTGAAATAAAGAAATAAGAGTTAATGTTGCAATAAATGTCAGTAAATGCAAAGAAATAAAATGTCTTTTTTTGCAATGAATATCAATTTCAAATATCTGTTCTCATTTGTCATACTATCAACACCCGCAGCAGTCTTTCCTGTGACAAGTAAGAAATCTGCTCCTTCTCTAGTACAAAGAAAACAATCTGCAGTTTTCTCATTCTGATACCAACACACATGTGATCCATACATGTACAAGTTTGCTTCACTTGAAAATAGTTTGCCTGTCTTGGCACAAAATCAAATATTGATATTCTTCAAGGTAGTGTATCAAAGTTAGAAATGATAGTATCGTGACAACACTATTTCGAGTACACCTTAAGGGGAGTTCCGCTTCCTACGCTGTTTCCGCCCCATGTATCGACAATAAATTAATGGACTCCTGTAGCACTCAGCACTCAGCCAGTGAGTGGCACCCCATTGATTTCAAGGTGTACTCTTGCCCATATATGGCTTTCTGAATAACCCTTTAAGGTGCAGGAAGAGTGCTCAGACAGTCCACCGCAAGGATGAAGCTCTGTCTGGATAAATATTTCAACACTTGGACTTTGCTTATTGATTGGGGCAGTAATTTCCACACATGCCACCCCGGGGAGACAGGCACTAATGATGCTGGTTCCACCATGTCCAGCCAAAGCTTTCCCACAAAGACATACTCCCAAGTCCCAGGCCTGTGAATTATGGGATAAAACATTAACAGCTTTAGAAAGTGTTGCGCATGTTTCTTTTTTCCCCGCCACGAACAAAGTCTGGTGTCTCTCATCAGCAGGCCCCAAAGAGGGTAATGGCATCCTTGGTTTGAAGCCAAACTGCCTGGTGAAAAAAAGTTTTCAACACTTTCTGACTTTGAAAATGATTTCTCCACACTTCCTGAAGTGTAAAATTGTGATTTGTTAGATTGAAAAACTATAGCAACTGTTCCAATTCTGGTCAATTCAAGCATTAAGGCACGCAGCAGTTCTAATAAACATTGTGGTGGAATATAACTTCCTCTATCTGCTATGGCAGCCCTGAAATTGCAGCAGGACTTCAACCATGCACCATCTCACATTAGGTAAATTCCTTCATTTCCTATTGTCTCAGAGCCCATGGCGTTGCCAGTGCTGATGCATTTGCCCAAAGCACTCCAATGGCTTGTCACTTTTCTTGCCTCTGGCAGAGGAACCACTCTAAATCCCAGTTGTTTGTATGCATGTCTTCGCCTGTGCCCCTCTAAAAGGGAGCTGTATTGGATTTGTGTGTCCCCCATGGGCTCCATAAAGAGTAAAATATCTCATGAAGACACTAGCCGCATGCTGCGAGGATAGCGGTTTAATATATGTTGCCGTGTCTCACATCCTCTGGGGTGATGAGGTGATGAGAGCTAGTTTCCCACCTGTGGGGCGACAGTAACAATTTGTGCTAACGTTAAGGCAAGTCAGCCCAGCCTCAGCAGCAGGAGAGCAGAGAGGGGGAGCGCTGCTGTTACTCAGACGTGCTAATTACCTCTCCGGTAAAGTGTACAGTGACTTCCCCCCTCTCCCCTTGGCCTGGCGCCTCACGCCATCAACATAATGAGAACATAACTTTTTATTCTGAATACCTAAATATCTCCTTAAGTGATCGATAATGTGCATCATCATAAATCACGTCTGGGATTGCCTGAAATTATTCCAGAAGTCAATACTGTGCGCCGCAGAAGACTTTGAGAGCGACTAATGGTGAGATATAGCTGCCTTTGGGGAGATATGAGGGATATTCATGCATATGTATAGCGCAAAGTTTCTCACCCCCGAGCAGGAGTGAGACCGGGGTTGGCGCTCGACAGGCACTTCTGGGCCCGCTGTGTGGCATTGGGCCCAGCAGGAAGAGCACTGTAACCGGTGTCTGGTGGTGAGCTTGGCCGTGAAAATGCACCATTAATTCTTAACGCAATTAAGCCGGCGTCGAGAAGAGAAATTAAGAGAGCTCCTTATTTAGCAGACAGAGAAGTCTTTTTAAAAAGGGCACTAATACTGTGATTACTCAGATTTGAGGGAAATTATTCACAAAGGGGCCACATGGGAAGGAAAGGAACTATGTTCATGCTTAGCTGGCATTTCAGAAAAGTTTGTTCTCCCTTGTTTTGTTTTTATCTCACTTTGATAAGTTTCAGATGGTGAAGGTTGAATACACAAGGCATTTTTCTTGTTCTTGTTGCTACTGCTGTATTTCCAACATCCTGAGTGAATGGGCAAGATAGTTTTGTATGGCTAATCAAGTAAAAGCCCCTACTCTGTGACGGTTTTTAAAGGCTTCTGGAGCACAGATCAGCCACAATCATTACTTGTTCCTTGGATTCTACACAGCAACAGCTTGCTATTGATGTGATTACCCAAATGAATGTAAATGTTGACACAAAAATGTTTGTGTGCATGTGTGTGTGTGCATATGCATGCATGAGTGAGAGAAGTATAAATCACAACAACAAAAGAAGTGTTTTTCAGGGGAGCAAATTAAAATATCTGTTTTTCCCCACAATGATGTCAGTCTAAATTAATTTATACATTTAACTAAATTATTTTTTACAGATTTCCTATGATATATATATATATATATATCTTAAATTGATTTCCCACTTTACAGAGATTAATTGAAATTCATTTGTTGGTTTATTAATCCTAGAAAATAATTATTTACAGTGTGGCAAAACAATATGAAACACACAGGTTTTTAATAGACCTGCAAGAGTGAAAAGTTATCTTCAAATACTTGAATTACTTTGTGTCATTTTGGCTTGCTATCATGCCATTTGTAAAAATGGTGAAAGAGCACTTTCTTTTCTTTATCACACATCATAAACATTCCCTATTAATCTCAGTAACTGATTCCTCCACAAAACAGAATGAAGAAATATCAGCATTTAACAAACAGCATCTCTCCTTTCATAAAGTTTAAATGTAATCCATTAAGAATAATCTTTTGGACCTGTATTTTGCTTTATTTTATTTCTTTTAGTTTTTGTGGGTACAGTTTAGTATTTTGTTTTTTTTTTCATGGCCATATTCATATCCATTTCATATCTCTGCTGTTCAAATCTGAAAAATCCCCCAAATTGTCAGGACAAGACAGCAGGCTGAGCAATGAGCAATTTCTGCTCCTTAGTATGCACATAGTATTGTGATGGACTTGGGAATACAGCTGTGGAGGCACCTGCAGGTTCATTTGCAAGCTAGCATTCAAAATCTCTAAGGAATCATTTCAAACTCCTGATTGGACACCTGTCAGCTCTTCCGATTCACCAGGCATTATTAAATTGTAGCTAATGATTGGTAAATTTCAGCCAATCACATGGATTGACAAGAGGACTCCATAAAGAGAGGAATTTGTGTCAGCGCTGCTGTGGAAAAGGCGAAAGCTCAGTAAATTAGTGTCTGTATGGATAATACATTTGATCCTGATTAGTGCATGCAAAATGTCAGCATATTTTGAGAAATGCTGACAACAAGCAGAACATCCTCTAAGAGCAGTCAAAAGTTTTTGTATGTGCAAGTATTTCGTGGGCACAGGAAAAAATATTTGTGTGTATGTGTGTGTGAGAGAGACAGAGTGCACGGGTGTGTGCTGCGTACAAGGCCTTTGTGAAAGCATGTTCTGTGAGTGTGCACGTCTGCGGATTCACGCGAGTGTGTGTGTGTGTGTTTTCCTCCTGTCCCAGAGGGAGGGTGCTGAATAACAGGCCCTTTTTGACAGGCTGGGACGCTGAGAGCTGTCAGCCCCCTCGCCAGGACTGGGATGAGGAGAGAGAGGGGGGGGGGGGGGGGGAGAGGGGATTGGGGGGCTCTATGTGTTTAGACTAATAGGAGGCCAGCGTTCAGCTTCTCCTCCAGCAAGAACAGACAGTTGAAATCTCTGGGCAGTTAGCACAGCGTTGCCTCTCAAAGATTTCCTGTCAGATCATGTCTATAAGAGGGGAAGAGGTTCTCAATAGCAAAGGGAGGAAAAAAAAGGAATAGAGGAGGGAAAAAAACAGCACCTGGAAAAATTGTCTGCCTTCATGAGAATTGAGCAGCCTGAATGGAGTTCTAAAGTTCGGCCTGACAAGGTGAACATGCACTCTCTGGATATTTGACAATTTAAATCAAAAAGGGTAGATAGAAGCCGAGGATGCCAAAGCAATTAATAACAAGAACATTATGAAATTTGGGATTAACCAGATAAAATGCAACTGTTGGTGTGTTTAACCTTCTGGCCATTGGCACAAGATGAATGAAATGTATCTGAATGGAATAATTTCCACAGCTCTCACATCTTCATCAGGCACAAAATCAGGAAATTATAAACAGAATTACTGAGAGCAGAAATGTTGTCATCCAGAGTTAAAGTGTGCTAACTGTCAGCATAACAAACCTATTAAATAAAGTGAGATGTAAAATGTTCATTGCTTTACAAGTGCATAACCTCATTTTGTCAAAATATTTTCAACTATTTAGTTCCACAAATTGGTGCATGTCAGTGTAAAAAGTTTTGAGTGACAAATGTATTTCATTTTTAGTACATTTAATTGCACATACACACAGGTGGTGGTTGGTTAAAATAGTTTCATAGTGTCCCATTATCAGCTAGAATGATTTCTTTATTATACAAACTGACAAACACTGCATTTTTTATTTTATTTTTCAATTTAAAAATAAAGAGACGCTGTTAGTCATCTGGAAGATGTGGCAATGCATTCTAAGAGAGATTTTACTGCTGTCTAAAAATATCAGCAACACAATGAGAAGGTGCTTTGAACTGACATAGGCCTACACACAGAGAGTAGCAATCGAGTCTGACTGTTTTGTAGGCCAATAAAGTGTCTACCCCCTACAACCCATATAAGCCTATAACCAAGCTCAACTTCTCCGTATGCAGTGTCTGTTGATTTGCACATATCAAAACAAATATTATCTTTGGTTTGTTTATATTTCCTATTACACAGGTCCCTGCAATAAGACATGTTTACAAAATGCTCTCATTTGGTTGCAAGAGATGCTGACAACACTGACCTTAAGCCCATTATGAGTCGCTTTTCTGATTTCTAAATATTTAATTGCATCCCGTTATGTAAATGCTGCAAGACTCAAATATCAATTATAGCACACATTGTGTACAACAGCGTTGACGTTCTGTGGTAACTCTTAGTTTTTATCTATGGATAATTGAGGTATTATGTAGACATGGAGCCAAGAAAGAGTTTAGAAAGCCACCATGTCACAGAACTGCAGAATAACATTACTTTATGCAAGAGTGAAATGTCAACATTACCATACATTGCTAATTGGATGCTTTATCTCCGCTTTTAAAATCTGGGGTTTTCACATAATGAATGGTTTGCTAGGAATTGCCGTCCCAAGGCATGATAGTGAATGCAAATATCAACAAAGTATTTCTTTTTTTGTCAGAATGAGAAAAAGAGTGTGGCGGTGAGATCAGGCTGAATTCATTTTGAATGGATGCAGTCAGCTTCATTTGAAGTCAGCTCTCCACCAAGGCTACACGGACAAATATATTTCATCTAATTAGCAATGCTTGCTATAAAACGTGTGTCGCTGGGTATGTGAATAGTCAGGAAGACGACGTGTACACCACATCAGATAGCTTAAACATACTGTTGGCAGGGCGACGTGACTTGCAGATCACATAATACTTTAGATTAATTTGAGCCAAAGTTAATCTGATCTGGAGATTATAGTAAGCCAAAATAATGGCGTCCTCTTCCTGACAGTGTCCTTCACCCCAAACCCATCAGATTTCTTCCTAAAGTATGAGTCATGCAGTCAGACCTCACTGTGGCTTGAGCAATGGTATTCTTAAGATTATGTAGACTTTGATTTAAAAGGTTTCGTCTGACAATCTGGTTTCCAGTAACTTTTTGGAATAATGAAGGCTGACAGTACAACCAGGATTTTATTGGAATTTTGAACTGATATTAACAATTGTGAAAAAGTTTACTTAGATAAAAAATAAAGTTCAGATTACTTCTAACAAATAAGTTGTGTTAGTTTTGTGGAAACTGTGTCGCTAAACATCTAGAAATTACTCTTAATGCAGATGGAAACCCATAATTCCAGGTTCATCATTATTCCAGGAGGAAGAACTCCACTATTTGCACATTGTCAAAATGATGTGACTTGTAATGACCGGTGACAGTCATTTACTTCAATTCTTTTCTCTTTACAAAAATGCGGCATGATGAGTGCAGCAGAAGACGCCATAAAAGATAAACGTCCTGAAACAGAAAACAATTAACACACTGACCCATAACACAGACAGCCTTCCCAGCTTGGCACCGGCGTGCTCTGTGGGCTGTCAAATCCTTAGCTTTCTGTTAGGATGTGTAGGAATGCTTCTCTGCTTATTGAATTGTTGAGGGGGGACTCTTGCCTGGGGGTTAATACAACAATTTACTCTGGACTGCCTGTGGATGTGTTGCCATGATTTGTTTGGTGAGCGTTGTCAGCCTGCAGGGTTTGGCACGCTCTTGCCTCCCTGTTAAGTGGGAAGATGTAGTGAGTTCCAGGGGAGCTCCATCATTTGCCTCCCACAGTAACTCTGTTTAATAAGTCAATGGAAATGAAAGATGGCTCAATGCATCATGAATTTGTTTCTACACATCACCCTTACTCAGTTTTCATTTCAGCTTTTTTTTTTCCCCCATGCCTCATGGCCAAATCCCATTTCTATAGCTTCCTAAATATCCAATGTCAAGTGCACTTAGTCCTAAATAAGTGTAGTAAAGTGCTGCATCAGAGGAATGATGTTTTTCTCACCACAAACACAATTTTGCTTCGTTAGATAGATTAATATATTCCATATTATTATATACATTGTATTATCTATTAAAATTAACCATTAAAATCCTAACACCGCCTATAAAAACTCTAATATTGCTGTGCAAAAAGAAAAAAAAGCAACAAAACATTTAAAATGTATGTAAATACACTGCATTATGTTCTGCAAGAGAAAAAAAAATGCTAGCAGGCTCTGACTGTCATCTTGTGGGAATACAGCATATGGTTTGATTTACAGCGTGCTGTTGATACCATCACATTCATTCATGACACATTTTTGTTCCGTTGCAACCTCCGTCTCTGCACCTCTGCCATTTCTTTATGCCTCAAGTGTCAATGAAACTACGATGGCATGGCGTATAATGAGGTTTATATTTAGCTGTTTTCTATGTACTGCCTTGCCTAAAGTTTGAGTGCAAGCTACAATCTGTCAAAACAAAGACAGTCCTATTTTTCAAATACCCCTGCTCAATACAAATTATTCTTTCCTGTAGGATTTTTGGTTTTGGCCGTGTCAGGGAGATCATCAACATTCAGCAGTTTTTGGCCTGCCTGTCCCCGTGCAGTGCCAATAATGACCAATCACAGAGCCAGGAGACTTCCATTGTGGATTGTGTTTTACTGAAACATTTCTCAGTAGCTTACATTTAAAATAGACCAAATCAGTGCAGCTTTCCTTCATTTTGGAATTAAAAATGACACCTGGATAAATATTGCCAACATCTTCTGGAGTTGTATCAAGTATCCTTATCCTTAGTGATGGCATCAGGGAAAGATCAGGTTGGAGCTGCTGGTCTTGAGAAGCCATGAAGCAGCTTTTTGCCAAATAGAGGTAGAATCATCTTTCAGGTGGGTAGCTTTCCCCTCAATTTAAGCTTTCCCTTTCATCAGGATAACCACTGTTTCACCGTTGTCCCCTTGAACAGAAGCTGAAAAAGACCGGGGAAAGGAACGTCTGCTGGCAGGTATGATTGTACTCCAACACAATGTTATCATCCGGACACAGTTTTGTCGAACATTTGGAGAAAATCATTTTGCTCGATCTTTGACTGTCTGCTGGGCTGTGAGGCAGCTGTTGGGAGACTCACCACCTGGTGAGCAGCTTTGAAGTACACTTTGAGGATTAAATTATTCATTCAGGATGGCGACATGTATCCAGCTTGCCTGAGACTGTGGAGAAGATTTTGCCTCCTGCAGCTCAGCTTTACCGGACGGTCTTTATACACCCGGCTTCATCCCACTTCATGAAAATACAGACTTTTCACAAAAGTTCAAATTCTTTGTAGACAAGTCCCCCACAGTCAAAATGGAGATTATGATGATTATTAGCATGATAAAATTACACTGTACATGAAATGCTTTATGACCTGTGGCCTTTTCAGCATGTCTGCAGGGTGTCCCAGATTTAAAAATGATTGTGACTTTAAATGGAATCCTGCTTCAATGAAAATTAAGCACGATATCCAGCTCTAAAAAAATATTTCAACTGTTATTTTGACTTTTAATGCAACTACAGCACTTTGAAGATAAATCCTTGTGTGTTCACAAAGGTTTGAGGCTACAAATAGAAAAAGCAATTTAGATTTTATTAATAATGTGGGTGATTGACAGGAAATTAAAATGGGCCTGGACTGTGACAAGGAGACCCTGTAAAACCCTGTACTATTCCATTACTGAATATGTTTGCATGTTTGATGCTCTGCCCGTCACTGAGTGTTTATTTCTTTGTTAGGAATACTGTGTATGCCTGGCTGGCATATAACTATAATGAAACACGTTACACACTGTACAGTATATGGACATCCATATCCATCATCACAGAAAATGTATAGCTTACTGTTGTCGTTTAGAATAACTTTAATAAAATGATTACATGTTGTTGCTTTTCAAGGGTGAAATGGTAAAAACATGCAAATTGTGTTGTGTAGATTACATGGGAGTAGTATTATATGAAGTGGCTTAGAATATTAGTATTAGTAGGAGTATTTTATTGTATAAAGTGCAAAGGGGCAAGACTGAAAATGTCCACTATTAAAAATGGGGGAAAAAAAAATTTTTGCTGGTGAAATCTATTAAAATCTGCTTTTTTCAAATGAAATAATAAATGGTGCAAACACCTTATTAACTAATTATGACAGCATGCTGCATGTTCCTTTGAGAGGTCTTTGGAAGTAAATCAAGAAAAGATAAACAGAAGGCACAGAATTTAATGTAAATAAGCCATAATTGTTTCTCAGTGGAGCAGCTCTACATCTAACCAGAAAGAAGAGAGAGTTGCTTGAGAGAGATATGATTAGTTTCACAATTCTGTCCTGCACATGATGATGTCTCTGATAATGAGCAGCCTTCACTCATTGTGTCAAGATATACAATGTAACCTGTCAGATCATTTGCTGCAGTTGATGTACAGTATGATTTACATAATGGTTTTCGTGAGGAATTTCTGTGTTGCAGAGCCAGTTTTCCTCTGTAATGTTAACTGTTATCCACTACCAGGACGAATGCGATGAGCATGCAGTGAGATACTGTATAATTTTATCTTTACTGACACGGGGGAGCAAATTATGAGAAGGCCCTCAAGGCCTGCATGCTACAGAAAAGTGTGAACCCTGTGGTTATGTAATAATTGTCTAGCCTGACTCAATACACTACAAATTTTACTATTCAGAGATGAAGTTGTAGCAGGAAATTTTCCACTATTACTTGACCAGCAGAACAAAGCTTCTCCACCTTGTTAGCCTTGGTTCTGAAACAGGGTATAGTGCCTGCTGACTGGTTTCTTCCTCATGGGATATATTAGGCTGTATATGGTAATGTCTATTATGTCATTTTCACTTTTCCCTGTTGCCCAACTTCTGAAACTGCCTCCTGATATAAAGACACAAGACTGTGTTTGATTCATACTTTAGGCTGGACTGAGATGGTGTCAACTTGTTCTTTTATGTGGCTTGTCACATTAATGATCATACTGTGCAGTGCAGATGTAGGACTGAAGCAGGCCCAGTGTAACATGATGTCTGTCAATGTTACTGCTACTAAAATTGCACTGAGATTGACCAATATCACTGCCATTATATTCACAATGCCCCAGATCTCTCTTAGATGCTATACTCTCTCAGGTATATGTAGCTTGAGGGTACTTTCATGTGGCACAGATTTAATTATGTGCCATATTTAGACATACTTTAACTGATTTGAGGGACAGAAGGAAATGGTGGAGTCCCAATATTCCAAGATGAAGCACAGCTGCACTCAGAAAAGCAGATAATCTAGTTGAGTAAGCCTACTACTATCTCTTGACAGCCCCAGACAGGTCTACACTTTTAGTAATTAAATTAGACAGTCATAGTTGGCTGCCAACCTTTCTGCTGATTGGAAATGAATGGCATGACTCTTGTATCATAGAAGGAGTCAAACAGCACCTCTTGGCTGGTATTCCTGAATTCCTGGACTATTGGGAATGTCCGTCCTCCAATAACATTTATAGTCTGAGATGGAGGCGCAAGGCACCATATGTTTCAAGATTCCTGCAAAGCTTCCTGGTAAGGGGGGAATAATTCAACTTGTCACATCTGCTCACAGACCAGTCCAGAAGGATTTATCACTAATTCAAGTGGTTTCTAAACTGTTTGAATTACAACCATGAAGGCTGTACTTTCCACCATAATCTTCTTACGTGTTGCCATCTGCACCACAGAAGATTTAATGTTGTTCTAAAGAGGAAGTGGCCAGCAGGACCTATGATCATTGTTAATGGCAAGAGGGGGCCATTAAAGTGAACTTGGTGAGGGTCAGACAGTATCGCTGAAGTGGTGGTTATCCTGCAGACGAAGATAATGAATTATTCCATGGAAAATGTATCCTTTGGTCTCTCTGAGTACATACATACACCCCAAGTCCAAAAATATGTGGGAAATTGTGTGATTTTGAGACCGTCTCCAACTCAGTTTCAGGAAGCCCATTTTAGAATGTTGTTACTTTTTCCTCAGGTAAAGTGATGCTGGCAAACAAACAACAAAATTCAAGAGCAATAGCAAGAATACATAGAGCAATATCCCATAACCCTGTCAAAATGGCATATACATGCTGACAATGAGTGTTTTCCAAAAACATTAAGAATATTTAATTAGCAAACAGTGTGTTACACTAAATGTCAAAAAACATCCTTCACTGTATACAATGCATGCTCTGCATTTGCAGATATCTGTGTGATGAGCCCCTCAGCCTGTTTTTGCAAACTGAGACTGCTCTGAAAGTGAAACTCTGTAGCCTGACTGACAAAGGAATCTTTATGAAATGAAAAGTATTACTGGTCATGCAGTGTACATAATAAAATAAATCATCCTTAAATTGTATTTCATATGACTGTGAAAAAGGCTTATTTGTACAATGTGTAGCTCTGTGTGAGTTTCCTATAGCTATAGGTGTTTGGAGAGTGGCAAAAATGTACAATACAGACATGTGGCCCAAATGAAGAGCCCCAACAAAATCCATAGTTTTACTTATTTATTTTTTTACGAATAAAATGCACGTTTATGAGTGTAAGATATAAAGACCGACTGGTTGGAATTAAGTCAGATGCTGGATGTTATTTTAGTGGATTAGGTGATTGAAAAACGTGTTCATTGAGCTATGAAGAGCCAGGCTTCACACACTGAAGGCCCAGTTAGCGCAGCTGGCTCTCAAAGACTTTACCTGCAAGTGCACACATGCCTGGTACCTTCCTCGATGCCTGCGGCTGTTTTAATGGTGAGTAAATCTTTCTTTTTTTAGTTTTTCCACCACTGGCAATGTTGTGCTGCAGATTAAGTCGCACACCAAACACATCTGCATCTGTCTGCTTTCCCACATTTTGTCATAATTGTCTTTGTCCGTGGTGTTGAATATTGGATTTAACAAGTCAGCTATATTGCCAAGGGACTTGTCTTTTGCTTTCTGTGATGTGTTAATGCTTGATTTCATTGTGCATTCAATTTTGTTGGTTCTTCATTTGTCCCAGTATTCTTGCTTATGCAGCGGTCTGGTTATATCTTCTTTTTGAACAGCCTTGAAGTCTACCCATAAACCCTGCTGCTTGTGTGGCTTTTTAATGCCTTAGCCAGAATGTTTCTGTGGCATAGTTGTGTTAGTGTTTCAAAGTCCGCTGGTAGCAGCTTTGACTGCAAAGCCAAATAATAATAGCGTGGGATCTGATTGTTGCACTGCCCAGCAAAATGCAGAGAAAGTTTTGATTATATTTTGTCTTTGGTTGTTTAATTGACAAAACTTTTGGTGTTTTTAACAATGCACTGTCACCAAACTTTAGCAGGACATGTTTTTTGTTGTTGGTAGATTGCTCACTTTTCCATGAATTATTTTCTTTTTGTTCGCTGAATGAGTCAATTAATTCCATTAAAGTAGCACAGAGTCCGGCAAGACTTTCATTTCACCAGACACACTGCTGAGTTGAAAATCCTTGTTTACTCCATTTTCTGTGCAGTTATCCCTCGGCTGCTCTTATTCTAGTTCGCAGTCTGTAAGCTGGCGCAGATTAGTTGACTTATTCATTACAGAGGGTGTCTGTTGTCGATTGCAGAGCTTATCCAGTGTGATTAATGTTGGGTTTGTGTAACTACCAAAGCAAACACAGACTGGTCTTTTAGAGGGTCTCCTCCACCAAGGGATGCATTGAAAAGAAATACTTACAATATGTCACATGCTGTACGTTGTTTAGAATTTTTCTGTTAATGTTTGTCCATGAACAGATGAAGCCACTGAGGTCCCAATCTTTATTACATGCGTGTGTTACTGCAGCTGCACTATCCCAAGAGAAACTGAATAATTCAAATTTCTTTTTTTCAGCTATTAGGCATTACAAGAAATGGTCCAATAAGTAGTATTGTTAAAATATATACATTTGGTAATCCTGAGAAACATTAACAGGAGTCATCCGCAGTAGGCTGCATAGGAGAATTATCCGTCACTCTAGGTATGTATAAACAATGCAAAGGGCTTTTCTCCATGAAAATGTTTGCCTCTGGTTGGTTCCTTTCTGCCAACACTAGTTTGATTTATTCATTGTTGATACAAAATATTATGCAGGTGAGGTCTGCTGATTCTCCGGTATGTTTAAATTTGTAGTAAAACTGAGATTTACCAATGTTAAAATCCTCTTTTCTGTGACATGGGTATATCACTTGTAATTCTATTCTACATTGTGTGTGTGTATGCTTGTCTACATGCGCACTCTCGCTGGTGTTTGCACATTCATGAATACGCACATATGTATGCACATGAAGCCTCTACACTGTTTCAGCTCAGTTTTAGTATTGGACATGGGCAATTCCCTGAGGCAAGGATCCGCTCTCCACCCAAACAATGAGGTGCAGCTTTTGCTCTCTCGGTGAATGAGGGGAAGCAAGCCCGTTCAGGAGGTCAGCTCCGAGCTGTTGACATTGCTCCCTGGTTGCCAGTAGTTCTGGGCAGAGCCTCATTATCACAGGGTCTGCTTGGAAGAGAGTGGGCTTCGTTAGGAAGCAGCTGTCAGTGCTGAGGGGGGCGAAGACAAAGGGAAAGAGCAGAGAAAGTAGATCCTACTCTGCGGCCCATTCGCAGTGGCGCTCAAGGGCCAGTTGGCTGCAGTATTATAGTCTGCTTTTGTGTCTATGCATGTGTGCATGGGTGATTTTGGTCTGTGTGTGTGTGCGTGCGTGTTAGAATCATGCAACAAGTCCTGCAGTAGTTTCACTTGTACAAGTCTTTTTGTCAGTATTTCATTTCTGTCAATGAACCGCTGTATGCTGGAATAAGCATTTTTTTTGCTGGCATGTCAGTTTTTTAAATTTTACGTTAGTTTTTAAAATGCTATACGTAAATATATATCAATTAATAATTAATCTAATATATAAGCTAATACAATATAAGAGACAGTTGACATAAATAAAGCATTTACACGAAAACACACGCAGCACATGGGTTAGGCGCATTTTGATCTCTAAGGATACAGTCAACAAACATTACTCTTATGGTTCCAGTGTGACTTGTGTCTTCAGTTACATTCATGGCATAATTGCTTCGTTTGAAACTCACTAATCTGTGCGAGGATTTCTAAACATCTCTTTCAAAGAGAAAAAAGTTATTGAAAGATGCTTAAGCAAGTGGAAAAGAATAACCATAAGATGACATATGTGAGGCATCGGTCGAGGAAGAAAAATAATTACAAATGCAGAAAGCCATTTTTCAAGCATTATAGGAAACAAGATGAAATGTATAGTGGAGGTCTGCACCATGTGTCAGGTTTCATGTCTGTCACACTCGATCAGTGACCGGAGCTAATGAGATGCTACATGCTGCCTGGGACTCGAGCTGGAAAACTGCTGTTCTGGTGCACATTAGAATCTGGGGAATTCCAAAAATCTAGCATCTGGTGAAAAACAGAGCAACCCTCTGTGGCACAGCGGTCATTAACTTCTGGGATTTACTGAGACACGATACCCTGTTGAGAAAAAGTTTCCATACTGATGAGAGCAGTTCTTCCAACTTTACCAATTTTCTGCCCAGCGGAAGCAACACAAGTCAGGAAAAGAAGCTGCCAATGCCTTTCTATTAGGGAAATGTAATGGATATTAAATGATGACATACAGATGTAGTCAAAAAAGTATGTGTGCCGCAGTGGAGCGGATTAAGGCACAGATCAGCGAGTTGTAGAAATAGTAGATGGATTGATATGGTGTTGCTTGAGGAAAGTTGAGGCATGACCTACAGTTTAAGTGATTATGATATGGCATGTAAAAGAATAATTAAAAAAAGAATATGTCAGCATGTGGAGAGAGAGGATTTGACATGCATTGCTTGTATTGTATTCAGTTGTGTGTTCATTCAGTTTTGCATTTTATAAAACACAGTGCCTCTTTAACATAGTGCTTTTTTCCCTAGAGAGCTGAAAGTACCAAAAATGAATGCACTTTTTTTTTTTCTTTGCATGAGTGGTCCCACTGGGAAACAAACCCCTGAGTCCTAGTACTGTTTGCAATGTACTCTGCTGATGTATGCAGAACCACACTGACATTAACAATTTTACATTTGAGTCAAGATTGGCAACCGTCATGAGACATACTGCTGAAAGGAAGAATCAGACATATCTACAAATACCTGCAGATACTTTTAATCACTGACATCAGTAATGTGTCATTAAAACTAGAGCTGAAACGATTATTCTATCTACAGACGATTAATTAATCGTTTAATCGTTGTTTTTCCAGCAAAAATGCTAAAATATTCACCGCGTCCAGCCTTTCAAATGTGAGGATTTGATGCTTTTCTTTGACATATATGATAATATACTGAATATATTTAGGATTTGGACTGCTGGTAGGACAAAACAAGCCATTTGATGACATCACATTGACCTCTGGGAAATTGTGATGGCCATTTTTCTCTATTGTTTTGAGATTTTATAGACAAAATATTTAATTGATGAGTCTAGAAATAATGAGCAGATAAATGGACAATGAAAATAATCATTAGTTGTAGCCCCAATTAAAACCACATTTCTCATTTTTTTTGGTGGAGCATTCTTTGCTGTGAAATGTGAAATAATTGATCAATTTCAATCACATTTAGACATTAATTTTCTTAAAGTCATTGTCAAATTGAATCATACCCTGCTGTGAGACCCAACAAAACCTAAACTGCAGATGTGCAAATACAAAATCGGACATTTCTTTACCTCATCCAAAGTAAAGGAAGTGCTTTTTTTTCAAGTTTCCCTTGACTTACCAGTTCAAATTGTTGGCATCACACCATTTTACTATTGTGGTCATGACTCAAACGTCAGTAGATTACAGTTCACCCAGGGCCTCAGCCAGTGACCAAAAATACAGTTCTGGCTTGATTACATTTCAACCAAGGTAATCCCTCAGAAGATAACAACTGGCCCAGGAAACATTCAGCATTGTTTTAAGTCTGAAAGACCAGTCGCTCAGTCACTGAACAACTGCTGCCCAATCGATGGGAATCTTTAATGGCAATTTCCAGGCACCCCAATGCTATTGATTTCAGTCGACAAACATTTCACTTTGATCATTATGATCCCAGGCTTGCAGCACACTTCCTGGGGCTTCTCCTCATGAGAGGCTTACAATTGGTCTTGAAATGGCAATCTAGTGATGGAAGCCCATCTACTGTGTCCATCCACAGCAGAAAGAGAAATTCAATTGTATTTGAGGAAATGAAGCACACAAACAAGTTAACATTCATGAAAAATTGAGTGTTTAGTGGCCACTTATCTTTGTTTTTAATGTGTCTATAAAATTAATCTTTTCTTACTGCGTGTCAAAACTTGTTGCCAGCTTGAGCCAATTTTCCTTCCCCTTCCCGTTCCTTGAAATGGTTCATTAGTTTCCCATGCACCCGTTGGTTAGCCTTATTGTTCAGCAAACCAATATTATATGATGAGAGGAAGAACACAGAAGGAGCTCTGGAGACTAATTAGAAGTCCTCAAACTTAAAAATCTGTTCAAAGTCTTGTTGTTGCCAACACACAGAGGCAGTGACCCAGGGTCTCATTTAATGTTTCTAAGTATCTATTAATGTTCCATGGGTTATGTTTAGAGCTAGGGGAGGCACAGTAGCAGGAGCTGATGGATGAGAAACATTAGACGCCCGGCAGGCACTGAACTCTAATATAATGCAGTCATATGGCTATTTTTTCTTTGGTGTACTTCATTACATTTCTCTTTGGTGGAATATGTTTCTGTTTTAAATAATTTATTTGTTCCTTTTCTTCCAGGTTTCTCTCAAAAATCAATCGGTGGCTGTCTTCCCAGAGATAAGCATGCCTTATTAATGTTAGATCTTTATCGTGCCAGGAGGACCACCAGCACTGCTGCTGAGTCTGCTGATAATTGACATTTTCTCTAGATGAGGGTATTTATCATTCTATCATTGTCCATGGGAGGCCCCACAGCTGACCATGCCCATACAATATTCTGAAAAGAAGCTGGGATTTTGTACTCTGTACCCAGTATGTCATGCAGTATTCATGTTTCCTCATGAGAGGGAAAAAGTTTGTTTCTTAAGAGAGAAAGGCAGGATTTCCATTGCAAAGCAAAGCATTGAGCAGAATAATACAGGCTGAATGTGAGCTTTTTGAAAAGGTGATATTCACAAAGTGACCTTTAAATCTCTCTCTTTTTTGAATGACTAGGGAGGTGCCTTTCAGCCACACTTAAGTACACACAGAGCAATGCGACCAATATCCCTCCTCCAGAGGACACTGGATATTGGAAGCATCCACCGCAGCTGACAGTACTAATAGTATACATAACACTGACAGAGCAATGTCACTTTAACCATTGGAATTTGCATTTATATTACATAATTGGAAGATTAGGGACTTGAGTTGCATTATTCTCTTGCAGATGTAATGACGTAGATTTGGATGCATAATGCGTCGTGTAATAAAAGGTTTGTTTGTATAGCTCAATTCTAGCTATCAACACTGACTGAAATCCATAGTTAGGGTTCATTTTAAGCTTCCATGATAACTTTTATTTGAATATGATGAGAGCAAATTGTTAGACGGACAATGGCCTTCTTAGACAAATTGGCTTAATAATAGTCACCATTGTCAGTACAGCACAGACCAAGCAGGGATGGCCCTCAGACAGGACAAAGTGCAGCATTTGAGAAAAGAAGCACTCTAATGTTGTTGCTAATCAAATTTAAGATGTATGCCAGCCCAGTCATTCATTTTACACTATTTGGCTGCCATTGTCAGTGGCACATGATATTAGATGCAACACAACCAAATGAAAAGCTAAGGAGTGAGATGTGATATATTACTGAAATAAGTCCTATCAGGGAAATGCATTTTGAATGAGATCACTGTAACTGCATTTGATACACTTCATTTCATCCTCATCTGTCAAGTTTAGCGTCAGATGATGGTAGATGTGTGTGGCTTAATGGAGGGGACGTGACAACTTCTGAGGTTTGAATGCTGTCTAAGTTACTCCAGGTCATTCTTTCTTTTCAGGGTGGAACACAGCAGTTGTTCACTCCCTTTGTGGTCACTGCATTGGCAAAGTTAAACAACTAAAACAATGCAATTACAATGAAGTCACTTCATATAGTGTAGGCTCTCTCTCTGCAATTGAGATTAGGAGTAGGTGATAGGGATATAATCCTCTTTTACGTCAGAAGATTTTATATCATGATATACTCCGTTATGATATAGATATTTTTTCTGGAAAATTATTTGGAAAATATTTATGGATAAAAAAATGCCTAATCCAGCATATTAAATGCATGAAAAATCAAGGTACTTAGGTATAAGGTAGAACAATCCAGTAATGCCACAGAACTGCAGCAGATGACAGTTGCAATACCTGTAATGGCCTCATAGTACCAGAGATTTTAATGGGATGGCTACCACTGTATTAAAGGTATAACTAAATCTGTCGATCTAATATAGTGTCATGGTATATATTGTCCTTGAGCTCTAATCGTGACCTTAAAAAATTGCATATTTCACTCTCAAAACAAATTCAGTTGCATAATATTTAGGCATTCACTTGTCAAAATCAGAGATTGTCTAAAGAAAATCAGAAGTACAAACTGAGCTATGTCAAAAAAGTTTTTTATATTGGAGATATTTTTACTGTGGTCTTTAAGATACCCTGACTTTTAATACTGCCTACCTACATTCAGAGCTAACAGTAGAACAAGCAAGGGTGAAAACGTTCAATAGAAATCATCACCTGCTGCCAACAAGTACAGCTGTTGAATTTTGCATTTGTCCTCTTTTTCACGGAGACATGGTTCTTCTCTTGGAGTTTCTATGCTGTGGTACAGGGAACTGCTGCTATGGCTCCTCTGAACACAGTCATTTGCTGTGATAAAAATGTCTCGTTGCGTAATCCATATCTCCTTACCCAGCAGCCATGAACATCATCATGACACTGCATGTGTAAGAGGGTTGAAAAGATTTTGTTTTTCTCTCTTTGACATACAAAATCAGATTATGGACCCCTGATATAAGACTTCATTAGCACTGTACTCATTTGACCCTGAATACACAACTCTACAGTGAGTCGACAGCACGGGTGAAGTTGTTTGTGTCATCACTCATCAAGGCTGTGCAATTCATGCCAGCTGTAAAACTTTATTACATAGTATTAATTGATTATAATAAAAGCTAGACCCAGCTCTTTGCCTACACATAGATCACACGTTCAACATCTGGCCTTCATTGGCCTAATTATTGCAAGTAATGAGATGCTAATTTCAACACTCATGCTGCATGCATGAGCTGCCAGATTCATGTGAAACAGAACTTTATGACAAAACTAATAAATAAAACATCTTACTGGTGGTAAACATTAAGCAACTGATGGAAAGAAAACAAAATGGGGAGGAACATGGGGCCAGATGATTAACAGTGCTTTTACATAATCACGCCTGCGCCTGAAGGATGATTTCTTTAGCCCCACTGTTTACTGGTTTATGAGGAGAGTGATGGGCCATTTCATTACCTCAGCAGTAATTAATGCACAAAATTAAGCAGCCTTTGATCAATTGTAGGGGCCAGTGTTGTTGAGATTTCATTATTTAACTACTAAATCCGCGCTGAAGTACTGAAACAGTAATGCTAAAAAGTTAGCGTGTCAGCATATTAACATAAGGTACAGTAGAATAGAGTAGCCATATCAGATTTTGGTTAACGTTGCCATGTCTGGCTTCTGTGTCACACTAATGGACAATGTGCAATCGTTAAGTCTGAGATCTGTGTCCTGGGAAATAAACTAGCTCAGTGCGGCAGTGTAAAAATTGGCTCTTATATCTCCCCCAGTAAGGCCCGGGTCTCCCCAGACTGCGTTAAGAATAGATCTCTGGGGGCAATTCCTCACAGCAAGATAAATGAGTTAACCAGAAAACTGTTATTCGTCAACACACATATTAATGCTATAGCTTTGCTTGTTTCACCTAGCTGTTGATAAGGCACTGGTAGCCACCCATTATTTGTAATAGCTAGCATCTGTAATGGCATTTGTATTGGAGATATAAAAGAATGAGTGGTAATAAAGATTAATGTGATCAAACACAGAAAGACAAAGACCTCCTCAGACTAATCTCAGATAGCTTAATGAACAGTCCTGTAAACACCGTCTTGTGAGCATCTGTATTTGCCTCAGAGAGGAAGTACCCTAGCTTATTTGTAAAAGGTATAAAGTAAGTCTGACATTTTTCTACTGACACAAAAGAGGATGTGTACACTTACTGTGAACATTACTTCGTTTGACCTTCAACAAAAGAAAAAAGATTGAGCTCTTTCATATGTATATTATACAGTATATCAAACATGGCTTTTCATTTGCACAGAGTGGTTATGAAGCAAGAAAAATGTAAATGTTACCCAGACAAACAAAAACTCTACAAAAAGAAACTAATTGTAAGTGTTTACAGCTCTTGAAGTCACTGTGATCACAGCTTTTACTGATTAGTAAGAGGTGAAGAAGAAGTGTTGCAGCCATTAGTAAACCCTGGACTGTAAAAGCTGCACTTTACATTTAATCATGTGGAATGAATGAAGTTGTAAATAATTAATTAATTTTAATTTAATTGAACTGAATCGAGTTTAAATGAACTTCTCAAAGTTAACACATTTCCAGCAGAGTCACATTAGTGAGGCGATAGTTCCAACTGCATAAGAGGGGAAAATAAAGGATTGGTTACAATACAGCCAACTTTTCCTCCTCTGTGGTTTGTCAGCATTTAAAGAATTTAAAACCGCAGAATCAAATATCAGCCCCAACATATGCTCATCTTTCCCATGATACAAAATCTCATAATATTATCATATTGTTGATCAGTGAAGCAGAGCAGAAAAAGCCTCCTCCTCCTTCTTCGTCTTCTACTTCTTCTTCTTATTGTTTTTCTTGGTCTTGTTCTTCTTCCAGTCCATAGTTGCCCAGCTGATAGCTTCAGCTTTATTTGCCAAGAGTTTAGATATGTGCAGGTGAGGCTTTTCCCATGCACATCCAAACCTGGGCAAATGAAATCAAAACTATCTGCATGGCTTGATACCATTAGAGATATGGGATAAAATGTTTTTTGTAATGTGGGTGAACCAACTCTTTTCTCTTTGTGTAAAAACAGGGTTTATGTGTGCAAATGTGGAATTATTCTTGACAAGGCAATATTTCACAAGAGCAGCTGTAAAGCATTTTTTTAAAATCAAAGTAGTCTTTGACTCATGAATTATTTCCCTGGGTTACTGAAGTCTTTGGCACTTGATCTCCAACTCTGTCGAGAGAGGGGATTTGAATTGATGTGACTAATGTAAAACAAGGCCAACTGTCAGATGTAAGCCAGTCACTGCTAGTGCACTTTTGCACCCTCCATTTCCAAGGCATAATGATGCATAGCCATCACACTTAAGCCCAGTCTAGTGCCTACATATGGAAAAGGTGTCAGTTGCAGCGAAGGAAATTATGCAGTCCACTAGTTCCCTGTCTAGCGTGGCATCTCAGCTGCACGGCGCTTTCCCTGAAGAAGAGATGACATGTTTATGAGTTATTCCCCTGATGGAGCCTACACCTAGGAATACAGACTTGTCCTTTACCCCTGACTGGCCCACCGAGGGAAGTCTATTGTGAATAACTGAATAAAAAGACTTCACCAAACAGACTATCTAAGCAACCAAGCTGCTTAATAGTCATGCGGAAAGTATAATTTGCCACTGAAGAACTATTATTACCCCCTCATAATTCATCAGATGAAATTAACCTTGAGGGTTTGATCATTTTGAACCCTTTTCCTACTGTATGAGTAAAATAATGGCAGATGGATGCTGCAAAATATTAGAAATCAATCATAACATACCAGTAATTTTAGGAGCAGACGTACAGTATGAATGTTAAGTGTTTTGAAAGCTTGCAGAAATGGAGTGTGAATGTTTGAGTGTCACTTGAATGAGAAAAATCTGCCCCCTAGGGCTCTGTCTCTTTTGTGACAAACTATTCTACTTTATAAAGCTCCCATGTTCAACATGATCCTGTTGCCTGTCTAAGAGGCAACCAGTTGAACAGTATATTTAGTGTTGTGAAAGTAAAACTCACCATTAGTTAAGTTATTACTAGCCGTCTTAAGAACTCTGCTCACAAAATAGATATTGAGCGAATGTAATCATGTGGAAATACTGAGCAATGAACGTGAGCTAACAATGTCCATAAACTGACATAAAGCATCTTAGAATGAAAGCCTTCATATATTCTACAGTCTCACATGAATAACCATGGCTTTTGAAAAGAGGAAAATAACCTGTAATAATTTGTCCCTCCAGTCGTGTGGAGATACTGCTGTGGTGTTCCTCTATTTGTCACTGTCAGCCTGCAGACTGAGGATATGAGAAGGCGGCAGAAAGAATGGGAGCGGTGGGGGGGTAGTGGTGGTGAGAGGAAGGGGGGTGTGAAGAAAACGCTGAAGTATGTGATTAAGAATAATGAGTAAAAAATTGCATAAAGCCTTCTCCCAAATCACATATCAACTCCACGCCTGGCATTATCCCTGAAGCATCTCATCAGTCCTGGACCAAGTCCCCACCGTTCTGCGATGCAAGTACACGTGCGCCCACCCACACACACACGTACACAACCATAGCAGTCCATTAGCT
The DNA here is from genome assembly GCA_002120245.1 of Maccullochella peelii. Classification (NCBI taxonomy): domain Eukaryota; kingdom Metazoa; phylum Chordata; class Actinopteri; order Centrarchiformes; family Percichthyidae; genus Maccullochella; species Maccullochella peelii. The sequence goes on from LKNJ01000002.1 coordinate 663,117, forward strand.
GCTAACACATGAGCCAACATCTCTCTCTCTCTCTCTTTCTCTTCCCCCACTTTCTCTCTCTCTCTCTGTATATCTATCTTTCTCTCTGTGGATCGACATTGTCTTGGGTAGTAAAAGCAATGGCAGGACCTGTCAAGTTTCATATCAATACGGTGACCTTCCGTCCCTTGCTGCTGTTCCACCACTCCAGCAAACACAGCCCGGCCTGGTCGTTATCTCCAAACCACTGTTTGGAGAGGCATCTCTATCAGAACAGTGGGAAAACATCCAATGCATATCAATTGGAAGACTTTGATTTTTATTTGTTCTGCATTTGCTCTGTCTTGCTATGGTACACAGAAATGACAGCAGGGTCCACTGTATAAACTCTCAAACCACTTGATTCTTGTTGGACTTTGGTGGAGAAATTCAGTCTATAAATGTTAAGTCATTTCTCATTTTGCCTCCCACTTTCACCTTTGTTACACAATATATTAGATGTGCAACTGAGGGTTGAAAAGGCTTTCAATCTTTTAGGAATACTTAAACAAATGTTAAGCACGCTTTTATCTGTTCATTAAATTGGCTTATCAAGTTCTGTTAGCAAACATTTGCCTACATATACATGCAGCAGGCAAAAAGCAACATGGGCATCCCATTGGAATCCTCTTTTCTCACCACCTGTCCAATGTTCACTGCTGTTTTTATCTGTGGTTGGTTTCCAATTTTTGAGAAAAATATCTTCTTGTTCTTGTTATATTTGGCTTGTTAAATGTTCAGCTCTCTTCACCACTTACTTGTTTTATTCAGCTCTCTGCTGTTTCATGCTGGGAGTGTAGCATACAGCTGACTTGTGGGAGTTTGTGGCGTGGAAGCAGCTTCTCATTCTTTAATTTATTGTTTGTAGCACTACAATGATAAGTCAATTAATCGATTAATTTATTGACATTTAATCTTAATCTTAACTATTGAATAAACAATGGAATAAACGTTTTAGTCTTTTTCAAGCAAAAACGTCAAACATTTCCTGGTTGCAGCTTCTCAAACTTGGGGATTTTATACTTTTCTTCGTCATATATGATGATGAGTTTTGTATGAGTATTTTTCACTACTGTCTGGCATTTTATAGATGAAATGATTATACAATTAATAAAAAAAGAATCAATAAATGAATCGGTAATTAAAATAATTGTAAGTTTACTTACACATTAATTGTGTGCTGACACTAAATCATGTCAAGATAAGAACCACTTCCACATGATCTAAAGATGGAAAACTCACACATTGAATCAATAAATCCAAAATTCTGTATATACTGTTAATCTTGCTACTAGCAGAGCCCCAGCAGTGTGGCATCCTACTTTCAAAAGCAATATAGAGTCTAACAGTTTGAATGTAATATGCTACTTGGTGAGGATGGAAGCAGTGTGACCAGAAATGACAGCAAAACGTGTCTCGGCATAGTTTTCATTTGGCTGAGGTGCTGTGAAAAAAGTCTTATAATAGTAACAGGAAAACCCTGCTGTTTTTGCTGGCATCATGTTGGCTAAAATCTTGGTGACATTCTTACATAAACAAACACGCACGTAAACACAACGGGCAGCAAAAATGTTCTAGGTCATGTCCATTTATCGTACAATGAGCCCTTAACGTATCGTGACAGGCCTAGGGATGAAAACCATCTGTTAATAGACAGGTCATATTGACTGCCTCTGGATAAAGAAGCTAACTATCTGCCATGACTATGACACAGCTGAAGGTGCCATATGAAGAGAATCATGGCAAAAAAAAAGGCCCTGATATTTTAATTAAACTGCTGTCACTCGCCCTCTCCAGCGCCAGTCAATTTCTTGTCACACTGACATACAGTACATACGTAAGGTTAAATAAGGGAGTGAAGGGCTCTGAGGAAGTTTTTCAATGATGCGGGGAGTTGGTGGCAGATGAGTGCCAATATGCACTGTGAATTAAAGTCATGTCTGGAAGTCATTACTGTGATACTGACACTTTGGGCCAAGGATAAGAAAGGGTGTGGGTCAGAGGAGGCATGTTGTCGTCTCAGTGAAAGAGTGATAGAAGACTGGAATCATCTCCTTTTCAGCAGGTTTTATGTTCTTGCTTCATTGCAGAAATTTCTATTCTTTACCCTGTACTTCACTTATTCGTTTTGTATCTGTCCATCTCTCCTCAGCCAAAGCAATCACCTGGGGAGGACATCACATTTTGAGAGTGTGAGAGGACGACATAATATCTGTCAACTTCATCCTTTCTCTCCCTTGCTGTCAGTGAACATTGCGTCCCCTTAACAGCTCTTTTATAGGCCCTTCACCTTCTTCTATCACCTTTCATTTTTTTCTTTCTTTTTTTGCAGTGGGATTTTCTTACCCTAAGAAATGACAAAAATGCTCTCGTGTTCTTGTTTGTCCTACTCTGCTGGCCATTGTGGTCTTGCCAGAGCTGTAAAATTCACATTTAAATTTGCACTCTAGCTGGAATTAATTAACTAAAATTGCTGTACATTAGACCTTGAATTGTTAATTAATAGACCTATAACACAGACTAGAACCAAAACAGGAAACTCAACAAATAGAATAAAACAAGGCACTAAATAGGTTTTGTTTTAATCTTTGTCTCGCTGCAATTAATTATGTGTTAATTTAGTCATTAATTTAACTGATGATCTTACAGTTGTTATTCATTTTTGCCCAATGTATAAATTATTGATTCTTTCATGTGTAATAATTTTGAAAAATTATGCCTCAATAGGATCATACACACAATGAACTAAGCAGGGCTATTTTAGCCACCAAACATTGTGTGTTTGTCTTATCCTACTACTCTATGCGTCTAGCCAGTGCTTATCAATGTTGGCTAGCATTACAGGTTTATTTTGATTATAGGTGGTCATGCCTTCCCAAATTGTTCTGTAGTACCATTCTATCTTCTAAAGGTACATAAAATATCTACTCATGATATACTACACTTTCTTTTGGGAAATTTTGTCTAGACAGGAGTCGTTTCAGTTGTGTTTTTCAGTGGTCAGTCTCACGCATGTCTGATGGAGCAGATATGATTCTATGTTAATCAGTACTATCTACATCGGCCACGTAAAAGCTCACCTTTCTCTCATGCTGAACACGCGAAAGGATGGCTTGATTGCAAATGTTTATGCCACTTTAAGTCACTCCTCAAGTCACGCACTGCTGTGCCTGAATGCATCCTGTGTAGACACTGATGGAAGACTGAAGCTGCTGCTCTGCTAATGGGCTGCTCTCGCTGTGCAGCCTGTGTAGACATTTTGTAAGACTTGTCTTGGACCTGACCTCCTGGAACTGTGGCAGACTTTCCCTAAAAGACCTCAAAGTTGTGACTCTTGCAGACAAACATGCTATGTTAGATATTTGTGGGTTGTTTGAGACATTTTAAAAATAAAATCTGATAAGGGAAATTAGATGCATTCTTGAAGGTGTGTTTAATGGCTTACTAGTATAAAATTATTCACAGAATTATTTTATTAATTTACCTAATTTCACTCACTTGTTGCACAGAATACATGTTCAACATTAATGCCAGGAGCTATGGTGACAGCGTAATGGTCTGTTAACTGTAAACCAAAGATTATAAATCTAATCAGATAAATCTGGTATTGTGAAACATTATTGATCCCTATGGAGAAACAGGGACTTTGTAGCAGGAAGTGTAATTAGATACAGTACAAGAAAACATTGTAGGAATATATCAAACATTTGAACATGTCGAGAAGAAGAGTAGAAGACTAGTGTAAAAAATTGCAACATCTGAGGGTTTGTCCATTGAACAGCAGTAGAACTGGCAAAGCCAGTGAAGAAAATAATGGGAAAATAATGTCTTCCTACTAGCTGTATAAAATCAAGAGCAGCGACAATAAGGTTTGTGCAACTTTGTGCAATTGTTTGCAAAATGTACATACATGCGAACACATATGCTCACATCAACTCAAATGGCAAGAAACATATGCAAATCAGAAATTGTATAAGTAAATGTAAGGGGAAAGAAACATTCAAAATAGATGGACGGAGGATAGAATGTGGACAGTGCAGCAGTGCTCTCCTCAGTCAGCACAGAGCCACACACACACATGCATTTTAAAACTGAAATTCAATGACAACAGTTAAAGCTTAACAATTTGACCTTTTGCGCTATTGGGAAACAATATAACTCTTCTCAGCTAACACAGACCAGATACTGTACATACTTTTTAATTAATTTTTATCTCTAAAATAAATTATTTTATAGTAGGAGAAGAAACGTTGTAAAACAATATTACTATTATGTATTATCAAATTTTGCAACTCCCCCAACCCCACCTTCAATTAAAGTGAGGATTTCTATAATTTAGTCTACTTCTCTTGCATGATTTAGAAAATGTAACAAGAGTTAAAAAAAAAAAAAAAAAAGGTGTAGAAAAATCACAGAGGGACGTTTTGAATTCTTTTTCATTTCTCAAATTCAGGATATGCCATATGATATGCCACAAAGTGTGTCCACTCTATTGTTAAATGAGTATTTATTGTGGCCTTCAGCATACTAATAACCATAAGGGACTCACTTCAGGACTTCCTCTTAGTTCCACAGTTCATAATTTCAAACAATTTGTTGAATTTATGCTTACAATGTAAATTATTGTGGCCTAGTTTTCCAGTGCCCACCAGCACAAAATACAAAACAAATTCCTAACCCTAGAATCAAGATAAAGATGATAAACAAATAAAAGAAAGAAAGGCTAACAAAAGAAAACTGGGCATTTTTGCCATAAAATCTGCTGAAACTGATGAAACTGTGACTTTTGACATCTATTGACTTGTATCACAGTTTGAAAGGTCTGGCTGGTAACAGACATTTTCTTAGACTTTAGAGGCTGAATACATTCGCAGCCAGCTCATAAAACTGTTTTAAAGTCAACTTAATCCACCAGAAGCTGTCAAAGTGGAAAGTAATCTCTTCTTGCTCGTTTTCTAGCAGTATATTCTCCGGTTCCTTTCTATTCCCAAAGATGAACTTTTCAACAGTTGCGTCTCTTCTTGAAGCACAGCAATATTTACTTTCTGGAATACAGCTCAAAATGAACAAGACAGAATGCTGTGAAATGAGATTAACAGAAAACTTTGAAAATAAAATCTGAATACAAACAGAATATATTGCAATAGACAGACAGCAGATTGGTCATGGTTTATATAGTACTGCACAATATCTGTTATTTGATTTAGGATACAAATACGGAAGTAAGCTCACACCCTAAATTGAAGAAAAAACATGCCACGGGTCCATGTAGTATTGTGCATATGTAAAGTATATTTTGCAGCTTTGTAACTGTTATCATTAATGAGAAGTACAGAGCTACAGCACTGAATCATTAGCACCATGCATGACATGACAGAACACTGGGGCCTGTGTGGTTTTTATATAGGATTCTGCGTCAACCAATGTGCCTGAGTTGCAAAATTCGTGGTTTCGTGTACATATTCAAATATGTGTGTGTGTGAGCTAGCAAGGAATACATGTCAGCGTCTGAGATACTCTGCGGGTCCCTCGAAGTGTCAGGGCGCTCACTGCTGCTGGTATAATTGACTAGAAAGATTTCATTTTCACTGTAACATGGAGCAAGACAAGCTACTCAAACACCTTGTGGAGTCAAATGCTGCATGGACAAGTTTATTTCCCATTTTATCATGGCCCAAATGAAATACACAGACACACGCACACACACGCACACACACACAGGCAATCCTTTCTGGTGCCTGGCTCCAATTGATTTTTACATCTGTGGAAATCACCACAGTTGTCCATTATCTCCATTTCCTCAAGATGTTAATTTAGAGCCATCATTTTTTTTTGTTTTTTTTGTACAAGATATAAGTACTCTAATCATGAGGTTCAAAAGCATGGGCCCATGGGAAGTCACAAATCTGAGAGCATGAGAGTGACATCGTGACCCAACATGTAGAAGCAAGGAACAAAAAGAAAGTTGGCAGCAGGTATTATCTGCCCCCTCTTGGGAGAAACTATTGTGAGGTGTCCTTATAGGCACTATCAGATGCTGCTACTGGTGAGAGAGAGACATGAAAAATCCTGAGCAACTTGCAGGTGAAGAATTTTTCTGCTGTATGTGTGTGTGTCTGCTTCTCTCTGTTTTTAACTTTCTTTTTGTCGTTTTGTAACGTGAAATTCTGAAAATATCAAATCCAGTCTTTTAAATAATGATTTGTTCTTTTGAAAACTTTTGATGGTTTTACATTATTTGCAAAGGTTTGTGAGATAGCCACTAATCTATTATTTGTACTTGTACTAGCAGCATTCATATTTTACTCTGTGTGTGTGTGTGTAGACATAGGCATGTGTTGTAAAACACAAACAGTTTAATCATGCCTGTAAACCCTAATGCAGCGTTTCAGAGCACTAAGGCCTGTCTGGGGAGCCTGGACTCCCAACTGTGTCTCACATGAGCAGTCCAGTAAAATTAGTTGATGATTGATCCCACTCTAGTGGGAGAGGAATGTTTTTCTTTTTCTTACTTCTAAATAGATATTGTATTCAAATAGAAGAACAACCATTGACTTTGTAATCCCTGTGCAACTGTAGCTGACGAGCAGGAAAAGTCAAGTGTTGTATTTGTCTGTGTGCCACACTTATCTCCTCTGGTCCCCACAGGCCTGGCTTGTCAATGTCTGTAGCTTCAAGCTACGCTTAGCTGTCTCTGATATTAAAGAGCACTATCTCCGAGGTGGCCATTTGGGGAGACAGGTTTCTTTTCATTCCAACAAAGACACTCTTTGCCATAATATTCTGAGCATTTTACCATGTCAAGCTGAATGCACTTTCACCAGAATATAACATTTGTAGTCTTTATCTCTCTGGATATGGATTTCACTCAATCTGCTCTTTGTGCAGCATTATTAAAAATATCCTTTCTGGTAGCAGTATTGTAATATATTGCATTTGCAATATTTTATTTTACTCTTAAAATTTAACAACAACACTTAAAATTAAGTAAAATCTTTTAAAAAATAATGAATACATTCTTAAAATAATCACACTGAATATATTTAGTGTCAGGCTGTAAAAGATTTTATTGAAGGGTTCTAATAATTCTGATGAAATGCAAAGGTTGTTTCAGTCTTTTGAAATCCTGTATTAAAATCAGCTGCCCTGCATGCACCAATTAAGCAGTAATTACAAAAGCATCCAGTTTTATCTCTACTTGCATGAGTCCGGTGGTCTGTTATGTACTTATTGAAGTGAATTATCTCTGATAATCATTCTAATCGGGGTTCAGCTCATGTTAGCAGGCTTCCTGCTGGGTGCTAATGTCTAATTACACTGAAGCACGTCTTGATGGGAAGGGTGCCCCGCAGCCCTCCATGTTCTACTATGCCTCTCTATCCCTGTCTAATCACACACTGGACTGTCAAGTACACATCATGGCCAATCACTAATGATAAGGAGCTGATCAAAGCAAGCAGAAAGAACCTGATCAAAAAGACTGAGATGTGGAGAGGGAGTACATTCGTGTGAGATATTTCTCCCCTGAAGTTGACCTTAATACCCTGAAGATGAGTCATCCATACACTTTGCTTCTTTTGCTGTGTGTGTGTGTGTGTGTGTGTGTGTGTGTGTGTGTTTTTCTACCATGTGTCTCCATATGTGTCCATCTATATGTATGGCATAGAGAGAGACTAAGAGTAGATGTGTTTGTCTGGGACATGTGCGTGGGTGCACACTCTCCACAGGCAATCAATAAGCTATGCAGCTATAAAGAGACAAGCGATGAAGTAGTTAAATAGTCTCATTTAGTTCAACAGCTGCTGACTGAAAAATGCAAAAAAACCCAAAAAACCTTATATACATGTTCCTAAAAGTAATGAGCATTGCAAAAAAAGTACTTTTATATTTTAGGCAATCCATCATTATCAAGACAGGCGGGGCACATATAGTCTGCATATTAAAGAATATTAAAAATGTGAATCGTCATATAAAAACCCTTTGTCCAGGACAGATATTTGTATTTCACCTAGTGTTGTCTTTCATGAGAATAAATTGAGTGGAAATCTGCTTCCAAGGTTGGTCATTACTAAGGGTTGGTAGAGTGATTTCATGGCAGCAAATTGGAAAATGGCCCTTTGTAGCAACTCCATTTACATAGAGAAATGCTGATGGTTCACAATAACAAATGTGCCACAGTCGACAGAGAGCTGCTCTGCCCGTTGTCTTTCACTGACACTTGATAGTAGTGCATGTACAATTATGCATAATGCACTAATGGCGGTTTCTCATAACTGTCAGAGAAGCTGTGGGTAAAGTGTTTCCTTTGCAGACAACTTGATGCTAGGTCTACCGCCAGCACGTTTTGATTTTGCTGACGCCAGTACCCTTGACAACAAAATAGCATTGTATCAGCTGAACGTCTGCCTTGGCCATCCTTGCAAAGTTATTGAAAAAAAAGTTTAAAATTGCTTATTGAGAATGGAGCAATGGGAGAATGGAGATGTTTTCTCTGCTTATTTGACTGAAAAAGGATATCTCAATAGTGAGAAAATGAACACACTTCAATATCTGGATGTTAAGTGTTTGCAATTATTGAACATTGTTTTTATTTCGGGGAGGTTAAAAATTATTTTTCGACTAACTTAAAGGGTGTTATTTCTACAACTGCGGGGAGCAAAGCAGACATCAGCACAACATTAAAGTATTTATGGAGATATATATTTCATGCTGACTGGTCCATAAGGATTACAATGGGACACATTAATGGGGAGAAGCAACCATTACAACAACAATCTGATGAAATATTGATTATGTTTTCTTGCTTAACTCTGTTAACTGTGTCAGAAGGTAATTAGCGACAACAGCAGTTACAGTTTAAATTATACTGAATTGTTCAAAAATCATGTCGACAAAAGAAACATGAGCTCTCCTGTAGGCACAACGTACACAGTTTACCTCTGCAATACAATTAAAACTTTAGAAATTCTGTAACTCACAATGTTCACTACTTATAACTGTTTGAAGAGATGCATTTCGAAATATCAATTGCACATTTAAAATGTATCTGTAAATATGTTGAAGATCCTTAATGTACTACTTAAAACAATCAACTTCAAACCAAGTGGGAATGCAGGTATTTCAAACATTGAATTTGTTCAGTGAATCATTTACATCTACCATCTTGAGGGCAAAAGGAACAAAAGCATTTATATGAAAACCGTAACGTACAGACATATTATATACTTACTCATATAATCTTGGTATCATGTGTATATCATTTTTCATGCTCAACGGGTAAAGGAGCAATTTAGATATCTGAGATTTATAGAGATGATTCATGTTTCTTAGTTTTGCCTTTTTTTGTCCTCTTATTAGTGTCATTCTTACAAACTTAACTTCACTACTGTATTCTGTGTATCAACATGTCTGCAGTGTGTTGGTGACAAAGCACTGAAATTCTCACTGAACTCTGATATCCATCCTCACTCGCGAGTTCTGCTTAGCTGAATTGGAAACTTTGGAGGTGACATTGATCTAATATAAGAACAAAGTGGCATGTCTCCTGAAATAAAGTCAAAGGTTCGACTTCCACTTAATTCAGAGCATCATGTTGTAAGTCCAGCTCTTGTTGCCACAACTTGCCTTGTACTCAATAACAGGGAAAAAATAAAAGGAAAACAACAAAAAAAAAGTTTTAGTCGAGTGTGAAGGAATTCATGTGGCAATCCAAGTGTTTTAATCATTGCCACAAGAATTTACTTGCCAGCGTCTCCATGAAGTCAGCTGTCACACAAAGAGCACTCTGAGTCGCACTGCCACAAAATCACTGAATTAGAAAGAGTAGTTCCACACACTGTGGTCCTTTAGAAGAAAATGTTATTTATTTATTCTGGGCCTCCCCTCGAGTCCATCTCCAAAATCCCGCAGCAAAACTCTGGGGGTGTGATGTTTCTCAATAGTTTCCACTCCACTGTTCACAGTTCAAATGAATTTCTCTGAAGATTTATTCTTCACAGCTAATCACTTGTTACTTGGATCGAATGAGTACAGTAAGTCACACTTGCTTGCACTTTACAGAAAAAGAAAATAACCACGACTGAATCATCGCCTGGCGTGAGGTGATTCTCTCCAAAGTGATTGGATTTCAGAGAATCTCCCCCCCCAAATGTATAAGCACCTCATTGCTTTTTAATTTAAGATTAACTTCACTTTTTCTGTCTGTAACAAAGACAAGGGTTTAGTGTGCTCCCTTTGTCTGCTGGCTGTCTTTTTCTCTCGCTTTCTCTCTAATATGTTTTGCTCGTTCAGTGCCATCAGTTACATGTCTGCCAAGCATCACACGTCGTCAACTTGCTCCCAATGACATCCCACTGTTCTGACCATTGATTGGCAGGTCAAGCAGCGAGCGCAAGCAGGAAATCAATAGCAGAGGACCTCTAGACAGTACAGGGGGAGTCTTCAAGGAACTGGCCCGCTGGACACTGCCAATCACCAACCACAAAATGTAAGGCTAGCCAGCCATGAACAAAAGCTATCTCCAGGCAGAAACACCAGCTTGGATTTATGTTGAGGGAGAAGTTTCTCCGATAGTCTGAGAGGAGGAAAGAAGGACAAGCAAAGTTTTCTGGAAATATATTTGCATTACTTATGCTCATTTATATGCTAAAACTCAAGTGGGATCTAGGACCTTTGGGATTTGGCATTACCAAATGTAGGCTCTTTATCTTAACATGCAGTTGCACCAGGTCTGACAGTCTAAGCATGACAGAGCAAGCTTATTAGCATCTAGTCAGCCATTTCCAACCAGTGGAAGACATAGGAGTTACAAGCGGAGTATACACAGCTATATTCACCCTCTAGCCTCCTTAAAATATGGCCTGAGGGACCCTTGAGGCTTAGTGGAGTTATGCTTTGTCCTCCTTGGTGATGCTTTTCCCATTTTTCTCAGACACACTTTTGGATGCTGTTGGCACATCACCAAAACAAACACTCAACTGACACCGGTGACAATAATTCTGGAGCAGATTCGAAAATAAAACCTGAAAAGGAAATGGGAAGACTGTAAATTTAGCACTGACACTCAGGTCTGCCTGCTCGTCAGAAACAGTGGTGTAGCTTAGGCTCTTGGAGGACCCAAAGGAATGTTTTTTCCTTTTTCTAGACAGCACGCACTTCTCTTGGAGACATATCTTCATAACCGTGCACTGTTAAAGCCCAGATCACTTTGTGCCTCTTCTTCTTGTCCTTCAGTTGCCGAGTGTTAGTTGTGTTCCACTACCCTTGAAGTTTTATCCTCAAGTTACTGCCTCACAATCAATGACCTTTGAACCTGGTCATTTATCTCACTGGTCAAAATATATTGAGATGATTCATTGTGCTCAATGCTCAAGGGTGTGAATTTGATGAATCAATGGAACAAAGAGCATCATATATACAGTTGACAGTTCACAAACATCAATTTGTCAGGTTTTTTTTTTTTTAGATCAAGCACTTTCTTACTTCAAACTTCGTAAGTCAAGCTTTTCTTTTAAATTTCTGTAGTTACTAAGCTGATATGGTATCAGTAAAGCCAGACAATTAAATAGAATTTCACTGCAGACAAGAAATAATTGTATGTTTATACATATTTTTGAAATTGGCAGTTCTAAGAAGTTTCTTTGTTGTGAGGGAGGTTCACTCCTTCAGAATAAGAATAGAAATGCTATGACCTTGCTTCTGGCCCTTGGCAGTTGGTGAAACATTTGAACGTGTTTCAGCTACTGTCACCTTGGGTCCCTGCCATGCACCTGCCTTTCACTTTACAGCTGACAATGCCCCCCCACCTGCATTTCCATGGTAACCACTGGAATTAAAAATGCATCAAAACTTCCCAGTGCAAAAGGAGAATGGCAGCAATGACACAAGGCGATAGTGTGTTCTCCGAATGCCTGACAGAAATGTACCACATTACATCAATGTACGGAACATCCTCTCCCTCACATACATGCACCAGTGTATTAACAATCACACACACGTATCATCCTCCTCACCTCACCGTGCACACAGAACAATGGAACTGCACTCACTTCTGGCTTCTCGCCAGCCACTGCCCATCTTTTTTTACGATCTCTTGTATCTGTAGTACATTCCTAATGCTCTGTGGATAGATGTTGTATTCTCAGCTCTTGCCTTCACCCTACATTTCAAATGTGGATGTTTGTGAAATGGACTGGAATGAAATGGAAAAAAGAGCCTGTGTCTTATTTCCACCTCTCACCATCTCCTTCTCTCACTTCAGTTTCATTTGCCTCTCTCACTCTCTCCCTGGAGATTAATGATAACATTTCCAGCAGTTGAAATGGTGTCTTCCCTTTGACTTCAATGACTGTTCAAGACAAGGTGATAATAACATCCACTGAAATGGGTAAATTATACCAAAGACTGAGACAAAATGCTCTGACTTAAAAGCTGTTGTGCAGGCCAGTTAGAAGTCACTAAGTAGCTGAAAGCCTCAATTTCTTGCTCAACTCCTCTGGATATCTTAAGTTTTGGTCAAACTTTATTTTGGCTGTCGATTCCTTATCCAGTATTACAATCTGGGGGAATTCTCTCATATTTTGGCTGCCTCTAAAGGGCAACACCTGGGCAACGTGTGACGTGTCAAAACACCTGCACCTTCTGTTTTCTCGTGGCATCATGACGTGTGTCATTGCAGGTTGATGCTTATCACCATGTCAGGATACGCCTGTTTCCCAGCGTCACCATGCATCAATGCTCCAAAAAAGTACTCATTTTATCACGTTCGCTCCCTAGATGCGCACATCCTGGGTATAATACAGGTGACTATTATATTGTGTCTGTATGTCGTGTCCAGTTTGTGCTGCAGGCGTCTAATGACACAATCAGGTAAGCTGGAAGAGTGCAGCCATGGCATAAAACAAAAGCAGTTCTTTGTTTTGTGTGTGTGTGAGTTTTAATCCAGAGTGGAAATTGTGGGTGCTTTTTTTTTTTCCCCCTATACTGATGTTTGACACCTGTGTGAAGCTTCCCACAGTAGCAGTATGCTAATTAGAAACATTAGCTATAGCATCTACCTTTATGAATTTAACAATAGCAGTTTAAAGGTGGACATTTCACCCTCCCAGAACCATTTTATTAAAGTTTTTGGTGAGCCCAAACTCTCAAACACAGATAACATATCAAATTACAACAAATTGTGACGTTTTGATTTACTATAAGTAATGATCGTGAGCTCTTTTCTTTTTATGTGCTTTTTATGTGCTTCCTCTACTACTTCTCTGGACACTGCCATTTGAAACAATTAAAGCATTTGTCATGAATTCCTGTGGCATGATTTGTTTGTCATGCGTAGGAGTATCTGTGACACAGCTTGAAATAATACATAGCATAAAACCAGAAATCCGTATAATCAAGCTTATTGATTCCAAATGCTTTTCCTATCCATATGTTTCTTGTATAAAAGATAACTGAATTGTTTCCACCATTCAAAATGAATCAAAATAAGTAAATTAATAAGCGAGTAAGACATACTGTAACAATTATCCTCTGAGAATTAATCATAACAATCTTTGTTTGTGTACCATCTTTGTTGGTTACAGATTTCACACATTCGTAAAACATTACACAGCACTGATTTGCTTCATTTACCTTTAATTGGGGTTTTTATTTGTGGAGTGAAAATGGCAGTTGTGTAATCAAAACCATCTCATGCACAGAAATGCTGTGTTGTTAATTTAATACGACCCCTGTAAATGCAGCTTCTTTAAAAGCTGCTTTATAGATTACAAAGACAGTGTATGACTGATAGTGTATGTAGAGAACTGGCAAAAATGAACAGTTGTAAGGCAGCATTTCAAACATAAACTATGGCAGTGATTTTATTTCTTTTTCAAGGCAAAGTTTATGCATAGAAGCACACCGTGTTTAAAGATTCTACCACAACAGCTGACAATATGATGGTATAATAGAATCACAACATAATGTACAACCACCACTGTTACCCAGTATCAATGCCACTAAAACTGGAAATCATTGAGCACATCTTAAATCTCTCAACAATGCTCTAGATGCCAGACAAGGAAACAATGTCTGTGTCGATGGCTCAGGGTCAGAAGATCACCAGACAAAAAAAACAGTCATTCTTTATCTCATTTTAAAGCAGAGGCAACATCATCAGCTCCCAAAGTCTATGCTGACAAGCCAGGGACTTCTCAGACAACCTGTGTGCTGACAGGATAATGTTTTGGTGCTCTGGCCTAGAGATTTCCCTCGTCTTTGCCTTCGTTTCAGCCGGAGAGCCACATGTCACGGGTCAAGCAGAAGAAAATACTTAACTGCTTGTTATTCCTCTCTGCAGGCACTCGTAAAAGTATCTGGTGAGAGACAGATGAGCCTGTCTCCCAGAATAGAAAGACAGACGGTTTATAAAGCTTTTGCCACTACCTGTGTCTGTTTATCGCCACTCTTTGCCTTAGGGACTCTACTTGGAAATATTAAGCGACATAGTTTGAAATTTAAAGTTACAGCTTGGGGAGAAACATTCCCAGGAGTCAGACCGAATAGTGAAAACATTTCTCTTGTTGATCACCTTATCAACAAATGTAACAAAGTGGCAGTGAAACAGGGACATTTCAGAATATCCAAATCCTGAAAAATATAATCAATAAATCAATAAAACGTCCCAATCTTAGACCCACAATAAGATGAAAAACTCAAACATTACTGTTCATACTGTTCAACATTGTCATTGTTGTCATAAAAATGATTTGTTATTGATTAGATATTGTCTCGTGATATTATGTGATTATCACTGTGTTAAGATGTGTTGCAACAATTGCAATGTTAGTGCACTGTTACAGAGCAACTTGATTCAAAGTGTTGGTAAATACTTTCTGCATCTTAATTGGCCATGTTTATTAATACGTAAGTCAAAAAGCATTGATTTCGACAGTGGAGGGTGAGCTTCTTGCTGTGCGATAGCTAGACTTCATGCTGTTTCCTGCGAGCAGGACTCTTGCTGCGTAGCAGTGATTGCAAGATATCCTTCTGATTACTGTCAGTGAATGTTATTGGGTGTTTTCTGATTGGGCTTGCATCGGCTGCAGGGTTCACTCTACAGGCTTCATGGGAATATGCAAAGTGCTTTGGAAAGTAAACCTCAATCTTAAATACAGTGCTGCTGCTGCTACTGCTTTGCTTTTGTGGGCATAATTTGACACAGATGCTGGGTCTGTCACAAAGGCAGTGGAAAACACATTAGCGATGGAAAAGCCAGCATGTCCCTTCACCCAAAGACAAAGCTGTTTGAGGATTGTGGTGTAACCACCAAAGGATGCCTCTTGATTTTTCTCAGTACCATTGCCTAGTTTTCCTCAGTCCTGAAAATGCCTTTGCTTGTGCGAGTATGGAATCACTGGACTGAAAGCATATGCTGCTGGACGCTCTTTAATAGTATGGCTTTTGTAGAATCATATTCAGTATTTGTTTTGGAAGATGAAGCCTTGGTGTTGATCAGGGGGATCAACACCAAGGCTTCAAGCTCCGGGAGGTTCCCCTACCACAAAAAAGTCACGTTTAAGAAATCAAAATCCAGCCCCACATTTCTGTATATACCAGCATCCACTCTAACATTTGCAGCTTTCATCTTACTATAACTTTAGCAATAAGGCAAGTCAAGAAGTGGGGATATGCAGTATCATCCCAGTCTGCCTTGGATGTTGTTCCACCTCCACAGGCAATTCTCAGAGGATTATATACACACTGAAGTATACATGAAGCCCTCAGCAGACATTTTCATTCCTTTGTACTGTATGTGTGTGTGTGTTTGGGTGTATGTGTAAGTGTGTTTCCTATTATTTAAAAACCTGGCTGGTATTCCCTCTTGTTGAGCCCAGAACCAACATTTACACATTAAATAGGGATGGTATGCTGTACATTGACTTCATCCATTCCCAGTAAACAACCAAAGGTTTTACCTGTATAATGGTATTACATGGATTATTGTGGCTCTGACAAACTTAAATACACATCTCCACGTTCATCTCATCTTTCCAGTTTCTTTTCACTTCCTAAAAGTAATGCTGGTCATTCAATCTGAAAGCAATTTAGCCCATTAGCTTGATGTTTAGGAGGCCAACTAAACCATATGCATCTACTCTCTAGCGTCCATACGGAACTAGAGGGCAATTTGTTTGTTAATAATGTGGGCAGTATTTCTCAGTTTTGGAAATGGAGTATTTCTGACAATAATGCAAACAACAGGATGTATGGAGGGATTGTGAAAATGCTCATTGAGCAGGAGGAAACATTTACGGAGATCTCCACAAGGTTAATTGGCCGGGTTACATTCAACACTGTAAGCCCTGTAATTAGTTAGGTACTTATTCTGTTGAACTATTGTTTTAAGTTACCGTTAACTACAGCCGGGATATAAACGTTTACTCAAACATAGGGATTCTTTGAAGTATCCACTCCTTTAGTATGTTTTTACTTCTGCACAGAGACTTTTTAAGAGCAGCACTCTGTTATAGTTTGTCTTAACCATGGACTAATATAGTGGTTCCTAACCTTTTTGGCTTGTGACCCCTTAAAGCAAAGTGATGGCCTCGTTGTGGACATGAGCTATGAGCTGTTCAATTAAAGAGTAATTGATATTTTGAAGCATTTTCAGATGCTTGAATAGGGAAAAATACCCCGTTTTTTGTGTCGTTTTTATTTCGAAGGGAAAAATTAACTGAAAAAATAACTTTGGGGACCACTGGACTAGGATATTAAGCTAAATATTGGATTCTGTCTTCTCAGTGTTAAAGATTGATATAAGTCAATTTGTACACTGACTGGCAAAGGCCATAGAACATAACAACATATTATGACCATTTAAACATCTTGTTCTCATCTTCTAACATCTGAGGTAATCTTCATATACCATTTAGACTGAAAGTGTAAAAACACTCAAAGAGCCAAACAACTCTTTCGGGTGATTTGAAGTAACAAAAGGGTGAAATTAACTGGCAACTCTGCTAAATAAGCATCCAGTCGTTGGCATGGCCCCAGTGATTGCCGTTTGTCATTAGCGTTATCGTCTCCTCTTTCTGTTTTCCCAAGAACACACAATTTCTTTTTAATTTTATTTAATCAGGAAAAATAATCAAAATATTTTTTCCAACCACTGCCTACACCACAGTCAATGAACGTTTTAATGACTTCATGCTAGCTTAACGAAAACTGATCCCAATTATTGCACTTCTGATTTGAGACCTCCCTTACTCAGGGGTTATTAAATTGAAGTGTTTTCTACCATTTTATCCACTTAACAGAGGCAGTGAACTAGTGTATATGGATTTGATGATCATCTCTATTAAATGTAAGGTTGTGATAAACTAGAAATAAAGAGATTTTTCAACTTGTCATAAGTAACCAGGTGCCATTGTGGAATAAAAATGGATTTGCATTTGAGGATGAAGATCCTGTACATGATTTTTGTTCAAGGTGCCTCTGCCTCGATTTACCCACACAATCCAACATCAAACTTGCAAACCATTTAGCCTCAATATCCGATTATGATCCGTGTGCTCTGTTCTCCATGTGAAGAATGTTTCTGTGCAACAGACACACTTGAAGCTTTCAGGTAAGGAGTCATCAATCACTGGCCCTCTTCTGACATTAACTTTTTTGTCAATGCCACTGACTCCAGTTTGTCTGCAGACTGAAAGATTTGAGAGGCACTTTTTATTTGCACGCTTTTAACTCTGCCCAGCTGGGGTAATGGAGCTGATTGTGTGCAAGCAATTAATGCAACCACAATGCCAAAAGTGGTGATTTGTCATACGCCGGTGATACCTAATCATTATATGGAATGTAACGCTCCTAAACTGCCCAGCCTTGGTTGATGTTGTGATTCTGTCTGTCCTTGGGTTTCTATGGTCTTGCCCGGTACTCCCATTTCCACATGTACAGTCAACAACAACATACACACAGACACAAGCAGAAATGCACAAGATGTAGCACTGTTTCCTGTAATACGTGTATTTTTTCCCTCCTGTTTTTTATTATCTGTGTCTTCATCTGTGGTTGCTTTTGTGTGAAGCAATATGGAGCAAAAATTACCCTCCACAAACATACTTAACCTCTTTGTTTCTTTTTCAAACACTGGATTCTCCCTGTAACTGCATCGTATAAAGAATTAAAATGCAGCTATTGCATGTTGTTGTGTAGTTCCTGACTGTCATTTGTTTTGACTTTATAAGCAACAGTGCTGCTAATGTATCGTACCTCTAATTTTAACTCCCTGGACTCTCTACCTCCTGTCTACTCTTGCCCTTAATATGAAGGCATTTCAATTGCAACGAAGCCCCTAGGCTGACAGCCATGAGATTAGTATGAATGTATTACCCCCTTGGGTGCCATAGCCTGTAATAAGTTCCCCATTAATCGTATCCGTTGGGGAAAATTTGTTTAGGCCTTAATTACATATCATTAAAATTGGTCTTGATTCTCTGAGATTTAAGCTCAGAATTAGACTGCACATTTTCTGCTTTCTTTGCCTTTGGCCATTCTGCAAATTTATGTTACTTTGCTTCCTCCACCAATGTGATTTCTCATGGCCTCAATGCTTGCACTAATGTTTTCCTGTTCCTTAAAACACACTTGTTTTCACTGGCATTTTAATTCATAATTTTTTTTGCTTTGTTTGTGTCTGTGTTCCACATAGTCTCATATACTTTTTTCTCCTTTTTTTGTCTCACTTTACCAAGCTCTTTGAAATGCGTTTCATAAATAGTTTAGTGTGAATGGGAAGGACCTCTGTGAGCAATATAAGATAAATCGTTTCAAATGCAAGACTCTTATTCACCATAGAATGGTAAGGCTTGTCAAGCTCAGTTAGTCCACATAGCTACAAAACATATCTTAAATGGGGGCTTAAATTTCATACTGCTTTCTGCTGGGGATCTTTCCGTTTACACTATTGGATCTTGAAGTAGAATCATGGTTGTCTTTAAATCCCTTTCCTTGACTTGCCAAAACACTTTGAAATCAGCTGCCAGCAATGGAGTTCATATCTTACTTTGGATAAAATGTGCAGTGGAAGGACTGGTGACCTCTAAAGGTTCTGCATGGCCACTAATCCATATTGAATGATATCCAGAATACTGTACATGGAAATATCTCCACTATCCAAGGCCCTGCTGTGACTCACTACAAAGGCCTTTTACAGTTTTACTGTGTTCACATCCATAAGACCAAGCTGAGTGCAGTGGCCTATATTGTGAAATATTATCATCATGGTTGGAAATTGATTACTTGTCCTGGTGTAACAGTAACTTGACTAACAATATGGTTAATCAGTTATTACTTTTTTTAAAACTCATACCTTTTACATATTAAGTCATACAAGCATTTAGACTGGGAGATGCTAATACTTTGAATAAACTGTTGCTAAAAGTTATTATTATGACATCTTTTACCAAGTTTAAAGTGGTCACTCAACTGTATAAACTGGCATTTGGAGCCGATTCATACATATTTTCTATGTAATTTAAAGCCCTCCAGTTATAAAATTGACTTTGAATTGATGCCAGTTGAACACATCACTGCCAATAAGACAATTTGGTCACTGACAAGGCAGCATGTGGAGAGTGGCATTTCTAGGGGTTTAAGTCCCTGAGAGTAATTAGAGCAAGAGTGCCTCTAAAAATGATGATGACTCAATGTTTGTTGACGACTCGTATCTATTCAAATGCCTGTTACAAAACCATGTGTCCGCTTGAATGAATCCGGAATCATGAACCCCTACATGCCCATTCAGAAGGGTAACATGCTATTTTCAGTTATTTTTTGGCAGGAATCAGGCTTTGTGACTTGTTAAATTTAGACATCAAGAATGTGTTTCTCATTAAGAGCCCAAGAAAGGTGTTGATTTAATCCTGCCAACTCCTACTGGGCCAATTGTGTTTAAACAGCTACATTCATCTGTCAGTTTAAGGAGTGGCTTCCCTCTACACATGCAGGTCACATCTACATTGTTCTACTGTGAAAGCTACAGTGACACTGTACATGAAATGTTAGCTTTGTCTAAGCTGTCACAGTATATTCTCTTCAAACTGGTGGTTCATGTGTAAAGAGTATAATTTTTTTTGGTAATGGTCTAGTAACCTGTAATGGTCCTTAATATAAGTATATCACATTTTTTTTACAGTGTAATATATTTATAAATATACAACGTATCATACTTTGTAATGGATAGAACGATAAAGTCCTGATTCATTGTTGTCCATGGTGTTTCGACTGTCCATCGTCCATTTATCAAGATGGAGACAGGCATGCCATATCTGACATTAGTAGTTAGTGCTGCAGTATTATAGTTACCAGTTAGCTTTCTTGTGGATACAATTAGCTTTGTTACCTTAGCTTTGTTGCTTGAAGGTGGTTTTCTGTGGCAGAAAACAGCATCATGTATGGAGTTTTAGATATTTTACTTTGAATAAAACCAAATGTTTTACAGTCCATTGACTATAGTATTCTAACTGTGATGTATTATTTAAGATTGCCTGTGTAACCTTTTCCTTGGATTAGAAATAACCTCATTCAAACTGGGGGAGGGAGATTCTAGCAGCTGAAGTTTTTCTTTAAATTTAAGCTGTGGGATATCTGGTCATAATGGTTTAAAGCTGCATATAAGCAGTTTAAATCAAATGAGACCTTAAACAGACTGTGGTCAAGGGCTGGGTTACACCATTCATTTAAATGTAGAATATAGTAACACCTGTGATACCTGCAGCACATATTGTTTACATTTCCTGATAGCATTTAGCATGAGAGGAGGACTCAGATAGGAAGACTGTTCACATAACGAGCAGTGTGTTGAGCTGTCAGCAGTAACCTTTTCACGGCTTCATTCCCCCACACAGACCACCTGTAGAGCGGTGGATGTTTTCTTGGCAGTGTATTTTGCTGTTTTGAGACCTTGTCTCCAGCAAAAAGACACAAAATTTAAAGCTGAGAACTGTTTCACAAGTCTCAACATAAATAAAGGAGAAAAAATGGCCTTTTTTGAATGTGACCAATACAGGATAAAGGGTTTATATTTATATTGGCCTGCTATATGGTCTGCTCCCCTAGTTAGGAACCTGGGAATGGCAACAGTTCACTGGAGCAATCTGACTCGATATGCCGATGATTTATCAGACCACTGGGACCATTTGGGCTTGTAAAACATGAGGTGAAGCCAAGACCATTAAGCTATGTAATCAGCCATGGTGAGCCTGATACCACACTCCCTACTTCAATACATTTATGGCCCAAGGACCAAAGCACATACTTGTTAGTTGTTACTACTGCTCGTCAATGTTTTTCTTTCTGTTTGTTTGAGCAGAAAGTATTTCCTCTTTTCAAAAGCCTAGTGTACGCCCCATTTGTGCAAATTGAGCATGTGTGGGAACCAAAAAGTTCTCCGCAAAGCACTTTTTAAATGCATTTCCTCTCATTGGATTTAATGTTGTTGTTTCAGTGTAGTAAAACAGCACAAAACACTTTATATATCTAAGAAGCATTATGTTCGCCACATGTGATTGTTCCACATACTCCTGCTTGAAAAACATTATCTTCTCCAATAACAACAGCTAAATACACCTTCTAAATTACTCCTACAAGCTTCCATCAGAGCTAAACACATGGAAATTGGTTCACTGGTTCAGACTTAGTTATTATTCACATAGTCTGGTTCAACAGTATGAGAGGCTGTTCCACAAACTATTTTCCAAGAAGGATTGTATTGACTGATTTTCCCTAATGATGTCTCTCAGGGAGACTGTCGTATTTGTATGCAGCTAAAGGGTAGACACTTAACTGTAGCCATGAGTTTTTTTAAGGTTCATTACAGTAACATAATTGTTTTACTTTTGTGGAGAGACGTCGGGGCAATGGTAATTTGTCAAAGAAGTTTTCATCATGCCATACAAGATTAATTTCCATATCCCATAGTATTTCCCTAAAGACTTTTCTTTTCGGTAAGCAAGCTGTAGGTCATAAAGGTATTCAGCTAGACCAGAAAAAAAAGAAAAACCAAAAGCACATACTATACCTGTATATGAGACAGACATGTCCGTCCTGCTGACTTCTATAGAGCTGCTTTTATTCCGCTTAAAGGAAATGTGTAGAAAAAAGTAGGTCTTCAACAAAGTTTCACCATTTGCATTTCCACCTTTGTAATTCTCATTCTGGTTCTCATTCTTACCGTAACCCTGGCTGTAAGATTAGCTCATCAATACATTTATATTACATATCTCACTTACTAGAAACTGTATAGTTTTTACTTACACAGATAAACTTTAAAGTGGTGTGTAGTAGTGGGCATGCTGAAGTATACTTCAACCTTCCTTTTTGGTAGTGGTGTGTGCACGTCCTTGTAAACTAAAGGATAAATTGGCACATAGATAACAAGGGTGTTGTAAGACCTGAGAATATAAAACTTCCATATCTTTTACAGACACTGCTTGGTGTCTTTGCTATACACTCAGTGGCCACTTTATTAGGCATTTGTACAATCAAATGCAATCCAATATTTGACATTGTCACGGAGATTGATTGCTGTGTATTTTTGTGCCCTGCAAATGTTACTCTGTAGGCACATGACACTGTAATGACTGTAAGAAGTGTGGTGCATTTTAGTTGAAAAGGAGTCTCTCATATGTGATTTGGTTTGGAAGCTCAACATACTCCTTCCCTTGGTTTTCTGCTCTTTTAATACAATAACTGTCATTTGTTTAGAGGGTCTTGGATATGCGACTGACTCCGTGGTTACAAATCGTCTTGATCTCTCATTGCCGCAGTCCTCTCAGAAAGAGCTTACCTCTCAGAGGGGAGGAAGCCTAAAAATGACAATTCCATACACCGCCATAAAAATGATGCTTTCTTTTGATGATAACGTTAAAAGGAGTGATGGGTGGACGCTGTTAGAGGAGTTGGACTCACACCCTTTCCTGTAGATATTATTTCAACGTGACTGTATGGGAAATGCATTTGTCCAACTACGAGTTCATGTGTAAACAACAGATTTTTTAAACCCCAAGGTAGAGCACTTTTGGAAAGGAGGAGACTTAAGGTCACGTTCCTCACATCTGTGCAATACATCACTTTTAAAGTCAATACTGTAAGAGACTGTGCAAGTAGTATTGGGGACAGAGAAGTGAACAATAACTTTAATTCATTGAAAAAGGCTATACATTCATGTTTTCACTTCACCCCATTGTTCATTGAATTAACTCATAAGAATTAATGAAAGCATTAGTTGATTAATTGATCGACAGTAAATTTGTCTGCAACTATTTTAATAATCGATTAGTTGTTTTAGTAATTTTAAAAAAAATCTCTGTTTTCAGCTTCTCAATTCTTAGTCTCATATGACTGTAAACTGAATATCATTGGGTTTTGGACTTTTAGCCAGACAAATATGTCAACTTTGGAAATTGTGATGGGCATTTCTTCATTTTATGGACCAAATTATTATTATACAATTAATCAAGAAAATAATTGTCACATTAATCAAAAACAAAAATTATCATTAGTTGCAGACCTAATAATAATACCATTAATCTGACAAAGAAGCAACAAACACTAAGTGACCAGAAAAATCGAGTACAACATAAATACTATCTGTGAAACTTTTTGAACATTTTTGTAGATCGACAACTTGTGTAGGACACCTTCATTATAATGTGGTCCAATGCAACACCCTCACACAAAGTTCAGCCTCAAAACATTAAATATTCTGGGGCGCCTTTGCTGCATGTCATCCCCTCTCTCTCTCCCCTGCTTTTCCTGTCTCTCTCTACTGTCCTGTCAAATAAAGCAAAATGCAAAAAATAAATATAAAAAACAACAATATAAAAACATTAACTGTCCTGTCCACATATTGCACTTTTTGCAGACATTACCAGATGCTAAGAAATCGTCTAACTAGACGTTGCTGCGTGTCTGCATCTATCTGGTACTCGCAGTCGCAAGGAGGAGGTTCACCTACTGTGCATCTCTCTGTCCTGTGTTTTCACAATTCCTCCCTGTATGTGAACTGTCTACTGGTCTCCTCATTTCACTGTGGGAGGTCGGAGAGCAGAGGAAGGAAGGCTTTTGTGGTTCACTTGAACGAGAGTGCAATCCAAGTCCTTATCAGCGTGCAGCTGCCTCAGACAATGGAAAGTACATGTGTTTGTGAACGTGCTGCAAGCCAGTTCATGTCGACCATCAACACTGCCCTCCATCTTCTCAGAGAAACCTACAATCATTAACACTGTTTATTGACCAATAATGTATTGGCACAATAAAGTTCATGCCATGTTTATGTGTTGCCATTAATTATGTGGAGTTCATCCATCTGAGAAATAGTGGGCCTCTGCATCTAATGTTTAAACATATTCTGTTTGTCACTGATACATTTCCTAATAAACTATTAAAGTCTTACTGTCTAATTTATTATTCATTTCTCTACCTACACTAAGTGGGTTGGAGCTTCAGAAGCGCTTGTCCTGCTGGGGTTTAGTGATATTAAGACATTGCTGTTGCACATTGTCCAGTACAGGCCCTCTGGAAGAGACTCTGAGACTTTGAACTGAGGCTGGATGACCTGCAGTAACCGAGGGCAGCAGGAGGCGTCTCTGCTGTGGAAGTCAATAGCCTCCTCTGGGAGGAGAAACAAGAGAGCTACCAAGACAGGAATTATGATCCACCTACCCACTTCGAGATGTATTTGTGTCAGTCTGGAGATGTGCAAGTCTTAGCCTTTTAATGCCAGACAACAACAAAGTCCAAAGGCATGCACTCGTGTGTAGCATTACTGATCTCTGCAGGAAGAGGATATCAGTAACATAATGTACTGCAAATTATATTCATATACCTCCTCTGAACAGTCAGTTGTAGATATTTAAAAGTAGACTGATGATGATTTACATCTACTCAAAATACCCAGCAATTTATATGCATGTTGTTAGATATTTTTTGAGATCTAACAATGTGTTTTTGAGACATAACTCTTTTTATCTTATACTTTCAAAAGCACGTGTACATGTTGATGTATGTGGCTTAAAGTTATGGGTCATGGGAAACTTTCTCTAAAAATACGTTTTTAAATGTTCCTTTTTGTAAGATGCACCTTTAGGGTTACAAATTACTGGCTGTACTATTGTAAACATTGTTACAAACATTTCAGCTTTTAAAACCACTGTAATTTAGTCTGGCATTTTAGACAGAATAGATTTTTGACAAACAGGACATTAGGGGTGCTCCTTTCATATGCAAATGAAACAAGCCAGCCACGTAAATAATACAGACAACCTCAAGACGTCACACAGAAACAAATGTGGTTGGTGTTGCTAGGTGACACTGGCAGCTAAATTATGGCGCACAGCCATATACACTGTAGGCCTGTATTTTGGAGCCAGATGTGCTGCTCAGCGCAACAAAGAAAATCAATGTTAAGTCAGTTTACTGAAGTTTGGGTGAACACTGATAGAGTATGAGCAAAAAGACACCTGTTGTTGAGATCTGCAAAATGCCAACAAATAAATGTTGTTCTGTCCTAAAATGGCCTCATTTAGTGCTCTGGTTTTCTATTGACTCCTAGGTTGATACATGTGCACTACAGACATAGATTTTGTTGTCACATAACATACTGGTAAACATTTGTTTGGTTGGTTCCAGTCGCTGCTGACAGACACTCATCTCATCTGGCATCCAGTTGCATGCCCAGCATTACAGCTCTGTCTACAAGTCGTGTATCTCTCAATTCTAAATAGCCAGTAATACTGAATGTGAATCACAATTCAAAGGTGACACTCAGAAACGTACTCTATCGATAAATAATTGACAGCTGTTTTGAGTGGTCCGGTGTGACCTGGAAATTAAGCAGGGAAGAGCTGAGTAGTTTTCAGAAAGTTGATAACAAGGCCTCCAGCACAATTAACACCTATTTAATCTCAAATTTGAGAGGTCCCTATCGCTATTAATGAAGTTATTACATTGCAAAAAAGAAAAGAAAAAAAGTGCGAGCTCCTTGCTGCAGTGTTGAAGCACTTCTGCTTCTTATGCTCATATGTGAGGTTGTATGATTGTTAGTGTTTTCAAAGCTAAGTTAAAGTAGCAGAAACACAGTTGTTTGGGTAGGAGAGATTGAATTATCTGATGTTCTTATTCTGGCGCCGCTCTCAGAGAAAGGAGAACTTGTGGTTCTTTCTTGTGGGATATGGCTTCATCTATCTTGACAAGACAAAAGTCACACTCACTCTATTATAGTCTTCTATAATGGATCTCTCGACACATTCTCCCTGTCTCTGTGAAAGCAAATGTGCTAATGAGTGAAATCCCACAGATGGACAGTCATTGTTAAAATGCTTAAGTCGTCAAATGAAGACTTAACCCTGACTTAACACATGACACGGGTGGTTCTGCCGTTTGGAGTCGTTGGTGGAGCAAAATATGGAACCCTGGGAAATCAGGGCAAATAATAAGGCCATTGTTCTGTGCAGCGTTGCAATGCACACCGGTTTCCCCTCTGTAAGGGTAATGCCTGTAGCCTTAAATGGCTATAACAACTAAGAGAATATTGTACTTGAATAATTCTTCATACAGGGGTGGATCTCACATGGTGACACAGACACATTTACTCCACAGCAAACCTTTGATTCAGCTCCTTTTGTAAGTTCTGTTTGCAGTATTCAGTGGCAGTAACTAAGGTTCATCCCCTGTTTGCTGTTCTAGTAGTTAATGATGTAGTAGCGGAGGGAATAAGTTGGGTCTACACTCTCCTTTATTCATTTTTTTTTTACTTTGCTGCTCCTCATTTTCAAAGGCAAGATGTGCATAACACAGTAGTTGATGAAAGGAGGGAAAAAAGACCAGCCAGCAGGTTTTATTTATGGATTCACTGAGGCTCTTTTTTTTTTCTTTCTTTTGACCAGGCCCAGCTATGGGCATTCTGGCCACCAGTGAATTTATTCCACACTCCCTAAAATGATGACATACACCAGGTTTTGTTGTGGGGGGGAGTGTGTGTACTGCGAGGCGGTAAGCTTCCCTGTGCAGTTGTTTGCTCTGACCTCTCCTCCCCATCAGTGACATACCATTAACTACTACACATGCTTCTCTGTACACCTACCATCCCTCATCAGCGCAGGCAATATATTTTGTTTGTCTTTTTCAAAGGTGGCACTGCTGGTGCTATACTCCCAGCCGCTTGATAGGCTCCACTGCTTACCATACAGTATGTTAATGAGGCATACAGATGTCCTTCAAAGGATGGGAGAAATGAGTTTATTTTGTAGTCATGTCACATTACTGTTCTTTCAGAATTGATGTAAGCTGCTGACAGTTGCAAGTAAGTGTAAAATAACATCCTGTTCCTTTCCTTTCAAGGCAAAGGGCTTGGGCAGAATGCCTTCACCCGAGAATGGCCAGAGGGATAACTCCTCTGTACAGTCCCATTTAATGGAGATAGTGGAGTGTGCCAGTGTGCTGGCAAAAAGAAAAAAAAAGTGGTTGCTAGCTTCATTTTTTTGTCCTTTTTTTTTTCTTCTGTTGTGACACCTATGCAGTCTCTCTCACTCCCCCTTTTATTCTTTTCTGCACACTGTCTCACTGTGTCAGGAGAGGCCTGGAAACTCATCTGACACTCAAGCTGAGATTTAATGTAAAAGTGTAATAAGAGCTTTGAAGAGAGTCAGCTTCCCTCTAAAATGCCGTCCCTTCAGAATTCACTGTTTTTGGAGGGTATTGTTATGGGTCGTTGAGGCACCGGTACTTCTCTCCGTTGAGAGTGGCGTCCAACATATTGGCCTGTCGTCCTTGGTGATGATGGAGCCCATATTTTATGGGAGTTGCACTCTAAGTGAAACTGAGAGGTGTTTCTGCAAAATGTGAAGATGGAGAGGGCGTGGGGTCACAGTGATGGCCCCTTTATTCCCAGCTGCCAATTTAAACTTTGATGTGAGTGTTTGGGTTCCCATGGTATCAAGGAGAGCAAAATGACTTTTCAGTATCCAGATGAGAGATTTGTGTTTCTCTCATGCCTTAAGTCTCAAATCCAAATCACCTTGTCAATAAAACAGTTTATACAGTAACACTGTGGTTCACATTCACTGCAAAGTGGACAATGAGATACGGGGTACAAGCTGGAGTGTGGTGGTTTGAAAACTGATGTCTTTATTATTCCTTTAAATCTTTATTATATGTGTCTATATGGGGGAATGTGATAAAACACTATAAATGCTGGATTCCTCGTGGTTGGAGACACCCTCCATACTCTAATGTCCAACTTCATCATGTTAATAAATCCTCGCTCATGTTACCTGCTCTGTTGTTGATATTCTAACTGCATACTAAAAACAAGGTGAATCCAACACACCGCACTAGATGTCATGTTGTTTTTACTTTCAACTACTGTTGTCTTTATATATATTTTTATGCCTCACAAAGTTGATAGAGTAAACCTGTTTAATGCTTTGAACCTTTGTGATTAATGTATGATTACAGCAGACAAATGAATTTCAGGGCTGCTGTTTGATTTCTGCAGCCATTCTGCATTTTCCTCCCCAGATTTAGTGCTAACATTTAAAAAGTGTGCATTGTAGAGAGAAATTAATGGCTTGGGCTATCTTTTAATTAGGTTTTTTTTGCATTCCACTGTTGCTCGAAAACTGGCAAGACAGAAGGGTCAAGGTCAGAACAAATTGATTACATTTTCATATCAAGGCAGGGAAGAAAATGTTTTGTGAAAAGTACTCTGGATTTTTTCTTTTTTGGGGTGGAGAGGGGGGCAAAGTTTGGAAAGGGAAGAATATGAAGAACTCATCAGAATGCCGTTTTGCTTGCAGGAGAGTAAATAAATTAACCACATTCTCAAGTGTCAAGAAATTTGTGTTTGACATGTCTGCGCTGGTGAAGCTGACAGTGCTGCCTTCAAAGTGGGCAATCTGGATCAGTTTTCACTTTCTATATGACAAGACCTACATTGTTATAACAGAATAATATGCTTTGTGCTGACCGATAGAAGGTGTAAGACTGTTTGATTTGAATCTCATTTAAATTGAGTGCAAGAGATTCTTGGAAGGTAGAAAGTGTCTCTTAAGTTGGATCTGAAAAAACAGACCCTCTCTTTGTTAATGTCTATACAGTATGTGCTTGTTTGTATATAGTCTCATTGCTTATATATTCAGTTACCAGTTTAAGCTTCATGAAGGTTATAATGTTCAGTTTCTGTTTAGTCTTTTTTCAAGAGGTGTTGATTTAACCTAATGGTCATTTTTGAGGCTTTAGTTTTTGCTGTTTAATAATAATGTGCATTAAAATTTTTAATACTTACTCTACCTGTTCTACTCTACTAAATACAGTTAGGCTACCTGTTGACTCAATATTAGAGCCACCTCTCAGTGTAATTGCAATACAATTCAACAGCATCACGAACAACCTAAAAAATGACCATAAAATGACTCATGAAGGTGGTATTTTTAGTTTCAGCTATATTTACCTAATAAACTGGCATTTGAGTTTATATTTGTCAGTAAACTCTTAGCTGTGTGTGCATGCATAAATGTATGTTAATGTATGTTGGTATATTTGTCTTCATTAGTGCTTTGCATTGCATATACTTAAGTTTTCTTTTAATTATTCTGTGCGAGTGTGTGTGTTGTGCATGCAGGATCAATCGTGGGCCAACAACAAGTCGAGTGAGAAGGGGTAGCTCAGCGATGCCAAGCTGCATCAGCCCTAATCTGTCTCTTGACAGTCCAGCCCTATTTCGTAGCAGAATACTCATATTGATCTGTGAGCCTGTTACACAAATAAATAAATAAGTCAACTACACTGCACCTGAGTTCACAACCTGCCCTTGACAATACTCCAAGTGTGTGTAGTGAGAGATGGGGTGTAGAGGTGGAGGGGTTGCAGTTGTGCAGCAGGGGAGCAGAGAGTCAGAAAGAGTTCTGCATTGTTGATCCAGTATGACATTGATAGACAGCAGCTGAAGGAAAGCTGATAGCCATGTTTGGCGTGCTGGTTTTTAAAGGACGGACGTGACTGCCGATCCAAAGTTGACTGAGCATGAATTCAGCAGGCGATCGCCCCAAGTGGTTGTGCCGAATAGAGGTGAGGAAGGAAACTTTCACGTATGACTTGCTTGACTTTCCATCTTTTCCGCCATTATTATTCTCCCCTTGAACTACTTGTTTCTGCCAGGGTTATTTTTACATGGGCCTGCTTCTCTTTGTTGAACACGGCGATGCATGTTCGTTTTCTCTTTCTGCGCCACCTCTGTCAGGACATAACATTTTCAGACAAAGAAAAAACTTTGCATGGATTGTCCATATTAAGTGAAAATGTGCCTTAGTGCAGCTTGGACTGTTGTGTCAAGTCTTTTCCATTACAGTTTAAAAGTGTTTCTGCTTGTCTGCCAAATATGCACACAGTAAACATCGCATATAAATGTACAATCCATACCAAATGGCCACTACATTTAGGATTTGTCATAGTTGTTCTTCTAACTAGCTATTGCTCGCAGCTACTACTAACCAACAATTAGAAAAAACCCAAATATATCCATCCATCCATCCATCCATCCATTATCTATAACTGCTTATCCTTAGAGGGTCAGTATACATATATGTATGCGTGTGTGTGTGTGTGTGTGTGTGTGTGTCTGTGTAATCTTAGCTTCTTCAACTTGTCTCCACTTTATCTTAATTTGAAGGAATTAAAGCAACTAAAGCACAGCAACTGTGCCAGGCACATCACCTGATGACAGCTTTTATTATAGGTCCATTGATGCAAAAATATTTAGCTTTTGAATGAAATGAAAAGTTTCCTTGACATTATAAATTCTCTCTTTTCTGCACAGTGCAAGAAACTTTACCTTGGGCCTCTGAGAGTCTCGGAGAGTACTTAGCATTGTGTCAAAACAAAATTGTGTCAACAAAAACAATATCAAATGCAGTTAGCTATCTCGCTACAGTAGGTCTGTGGTTAGCCTCACTTTTGAAAGTGCCACTTGACACTCTTTTGGGGGGCCTGCAGCAGCTGCTGTTTTTCCAAGCAAAGCAGTGTAAGCCCAGCTAAAAAACCAAAAGCACTAAAAGCCCCTGACAAATTAATCTTAAATGGGGACTGAAGGCCAGAAAAGCAACTGCTGCAGAGTTTGTGAGGTACTTTAGGCTGGCTCCCTCTACTATACTTCAGCACACACTCTACAGCTCTACACGGCATTTATTAGGAAATGGTTAGTGCTAAGAAGTGTCTCTTATATATTTGAAAATGGACAGATGGCAATTATTTAAATAGTGCATTGTTACATGTCTCTTTTGGTAACATAATCTGGTGTTTTATCTTTTATCCAAAGCACCTCATTTTCATGGCAATGAGAGCCCCACAGAACATCAAAGCCATAACCCCAGCATTATTGGTGTTATTTTCTGTACAATGAGCTATACTACACATAACCGTCCTATCTTGAACATCGCTCCAATGTTTTTTCCTCTGGCTGTGGACTCTGGCTGCAGCTTTAGGCTGCATTCCACTGTGCTGCTTGGTGCTGGCATGAGACTGGTCCTCCTTGGTGCTCCTCTCTATGTTTCTTCTCGATCTTTTAAGTTTGTTTCTGTGTTAGTATACAGTGTGTCTCTCTTGGGACAAATTCTTACCTCCTTGTTTTTCTATGATTCAGTAATTAAAAAAAGAAAAACAAACTAAATATTTAACTAACAGTGCTAGAGTGACTGGTCCCTCTTTCGTTTTTTTTCTGTCTGTAGGCTGACATTTTGGAACAATTCACATATGATGGAAGGCTACTGTGTTACATTGTCAGATAACATTTCCTGCAGTGCTGCTGTGTTCACTGGGGCAAGCCAGTGGGCAGATTGATGATGGTGAACCAGAGGTTGATGTCTGCAGTGTGATGTAAAGTATATAAAAAACAACATAAAATAAGAGACAGGCCAACGCGCCTTGCTAAGTGATTTGTGTTTCTTCACATTTGCTGAGCCCTGAGTTGTTGAAGACTAATTAATTCAAGAACAAATGTCCCCAAAGGCTGCAATTAATGATAAACTTATTAGACATGATGGTGCCCATGAGGTCTGGATCTCATCGTGGTGTCCACGCTCCTGGTGGTGTTACTTACCCAGCTGTCACGTCAAATAAATTAAGAAAGGGAACCAAATGTGTGTGAGTGTGGCTTCGTGTATACATGTGTAAGTCTGTTCATGCCTTATAATTATATTTTTCAAGACACAGTCAGCCTTCAAAATAAACCTTAAATCTAGTTCTATCACTTGACATTTGACATGACTCTGTTAAGTTCTTATTGACACCAGGGCCAGAACTGAGGTGAAGGGATATAAATGTAGCACATAGACAAGTGGTGTGTGTGCTTTCTAATGAGTCTGTCAAAACTGAAGTCTCAGGAGAGTGGACGTCTTCCATATACTGCCTTACAGAGACTGTCAATGCTGAAGAATGAGGGGTGATTCAGTGACCTCCTTTCTTGCTAATAACTCTTTGAGACTAAAACAGCTGCACCCAGGCCATTTACAATTTAGTTAAAATGTCCCCCTGAGCACAGTCACCCTACCTTAACATACTAAACAGAGAAGTGCAGTGAGTGTATGTGCGAGTGTATGTGGGTGTGTGTGAGAGAGAGAGAGAAAGAGAGAGGGAGAGATGGAGAGCCTGAGAAAAATAAGATATGAATCTCAATCCAGGCAGGCTTCGTTCAGGGTAGCCTCACGCCTCACCAGTTTCACTTCAGTTTTACATCCCCAGGGGTTAATACCTCTCACTGCGCTGCCCCGCTCCGCTCTAACGATGCCAGGTGACGTCAGAGATGTAGAGCCAGTGTCAACAGATGTAAACGCTGTTTGTGTAGTAGTTAAGACTGGTGATGATGTGACTTTTAGGTCTCAAAAGTTCCACTTGCCATTCTCACACACATGCCTTGACTTTACCCACTGAATTACTCAAGAGAATATAAAACTAATACCTGACAGCTTCACATTGTGGTTTGAAGTCATTTTACATAGCCTGTCCCCCATAGTGAATGCAGCAGCAACAAAGGCAGCCAGAACACCGGCACGAGCAGTAAATTTGGCACTGAATCCAGTCTAAAGACAGAGGATGGGATTACAATATGTATACCCCCCACCTCTGGCTGTAATGTTTGCATATATATA